>JASANH010000055.1:0-366843 GCA_030248295.1 Mesodorylaimus sp. YZB2_4 | reverse complement strand
ACTTTGATCCATCATACTGTATGTGCGATGAGGCAGTAGCGATGAAGAGACAAAAGCAAACAAAAAATCCCGATCCAATCGGGCTCGCCCTGATCTGGATCCCGGAAAAAGGTGATCCCGACCTATCCCTAGAGGTGACCAGGTCTCACGGCAGGCCCTCTGCGCCTTCACTGGGAGCATCCCCACACGAGGACATACTGGGTGAGAAGGGGCTTGGGCTTACTTTAGCTTAGTGGCCTTCCCGACTGGTGTTCGAGGACAGTTTCCCAATTCTCTACTCCTTGGGTGGGCGTCCACCATTTGACAGTAGCAGGGGTGTCCCCAGAGCCAGATGTCCTAAGCCAGCGACAAGCTACTAAACTGCCGTCCTGTTGGAGTAGAACCTCGGCCTCCCAGTTAGGGTTGCGGGCTAGCAAGGCGGATCAACGCCTAAACCAGCTGAGCCATCGGCTCCTAACCCTTTCGGATCAGATGCCATTCCAGTTGGGAGTAAGAGTCCTGATGAACCCGAAATTGCATTATCGAGAATGAACGAAAGGTGTTTTGTCATCAAAATTTTAAAAATTTGCTGCGGTCGACCATTGGCCGCTACCCCCCCCCCTCCCCCGACCGCAGCTGACCACATTTTGCCAACCCCCTCCCCCCCCCCCCCCCCAGGCTGCGGTCGACCTTTATGCATGGCCCCCATCTAGAAAAGCCTAGCAAAGCGAGCTTTTTCTAGATTCCCTGTGATCTAGATATCCCTTTTTTTACAAGATAATCGTTAAATAAATTATCAATGTTCCAAATTCCAATTCTATATCCAATATTTACTATTGTTAATGCTAACATTTTTGGCCCTTATTATTATTTCTGATATTATTGGCTCACTGATTGGAAGCTATTGCGGGTAAAGCGAGCAACTAGAAGATTGCGAGCGGAGCGAGCCATTTTCTAGTGATAAACAAAAGTACTAATCATCATGGTGCAAGCACAAGCAACGCCTTCGGAAAGCTTTGCCGCACAGCTCATCATGATCACTGAATACTTTACAGCCTGATAAAGTGAAGATTGGATACATGCTGCTCATAAAGGACTGCTTAGACAGTCACATTTTTTGTAAGCCAGGACAAAGATATTAGGGGCGTGAACACTTTAGCTAGGACGCGAAAGAAACTTGGCGATTGCGCAGATGACACTAAGTTGCTGACTGGATGTTCTGAATCGATCGAGCGAATTTCGCATGTCTACGATATGCATGAACGAGTGTAAGGTGCAACACTGAAATAAGCAAAGACTAAACTCCTTCTGATTGGGATCATTAAGAGGCGGGGTTTAGAAAAGGAGCTAATGCATTTTGTAGTTGATAAACTAAAAATATATGAATTTTGGATTAGCAGGGTTGGCACGGAAAAAGCAGAAAACTGGGCGTGTGTCACAGATTACATCGGTGGACTTGAGGGAAAGATCCCGAGCGCAGAAATTTCATGTTTCAGCAGAATATCTGTGGCTAACACCGACGATTTATCAAAGCTGTGGTACTTGGCCTCAATGACTAGAAGCTAACTTGCAAAGGTTCATTAGAAGATAAATTGACAACTTACCTCTGGCACCCAGCAAAAGTCAACATAGTAAATAAACTAGAGTTAAAGAGGAACGAGGAACAGGGAGTCGTGGGCTATCCAAATGAAGGAATGACAATCTGGACTTTCAGAATAATGCTGCTTATTCGATACTTATGACTACTTTGTTAAAGGCATGTCTCATGGACCAAAACAACTTGCGCAGGTCAGCTGTATAAGGATAACAGAAAAGCTGAATTAGCTGCTAAATTCGAGCTTCTGGATCAGCACACTGAAGGAATCGAATAGGTGATAGCCAAACTAATCAAAAATATGAAAAGTAAGCTCATTCGTAACCACATTGTCGATAAAAAGGTATCAAAAGCAACCGAGGCCATACAACAATACTTGACTGGCAAGTTTAGGAGAGCTAGGTTTCTGTGGTGCCTTCAATGATTAATGATTGCTAACATCAAAAAAATGTTGCGAAAAAATCAATGACTGTAGCCATAACTTCAAACTATTTTTAAAAACGGGTATTTCCACTCCTCACTAACAAATATCTATTTCTGTCGACTAACTCCAAACTATTTGCAAAATGTGAATCATTCATGTCTGCTCTGGTCTCAAATAATAATGACGACAAGATGACTTGTAACTCTACTGTATTTGTAAGCAGGGAAAAGAAAACATCAATGCAGAATATTGATCACATCTACTGTAATTCACTTCCCTACACAGGGGTTGGAGAACAATTTTAATAGTTCGTTGTTTGCATGCGGTTTTCTAAACACTATTGGCTGGGAACTTCGAATCGGATAATCCGAATTTTCGGATCTCGATTTTTCGGATCGGATCGGATATCCGATCCGAACGGATGGGATCCGATCCGATCAGGTCGTGAAATGCAAGGCGAGACTAGGTTGGCCAGGCTCCCTCGGCGACGCATGCATTACACTTTTGTAAAATCGATTCGTAAGGTCGTGGGGTCGATTTCCTGCCGGATTTTATCCTTTCTGTTTTACACACCAAAGGCTAGTACTCGCATGAACATCCTTATTCGTACCTTGGAATGCGGCCCTCTACTGCTCCATCAACCTAGTCGGAATCAGCGAGGACTTGTTGCAGTAAGGTCGCAGCTGTCATAGGAGGGTATGAGTACTTTATGTTTAGCCTAGCCAGCGACACTAGAACGGAAAATTTAGCTTCTGTGGAGCCACCTTGCTAATAGCATCGTTTTAGGCGACCAACCTACTGCGATAGAACTCATGACTGTCAGCCTCTGTTTGCCATTTCTTAATTCCCTGAATAAAGCATCTGAGGCTGGGGATGCCCTGTTACACTTTATATCACTAGCGATTCTGTTTGATCTCAAAACATTTAAAAAAGCCGCCGAGGAAGCCCAGCCAACCTAGTCTCGCCCTGCATCTGGTCAGAGTACAGTGGCTGGGCTAACTTTGTCGTTGTCTGATAACAGATTTTTTGAGAACTATCAATACTTTTTCGCACCTGTATTTTGGCTGGGGATTCAGAATACATGCAAGAAATTTGCAGTCTTGTGAGTAGCGAGCGTATTCGGGATTCCTACTTTGATCTCCTATTCAGAAATGGTTTGTGAGATTACCTGTATAGAATTTTCTGACTTGTTAAAAAATTTTGAAGTACATTCGTGGATGCCTGGCAAAGACCCACATACTGTAGAGGATTAGCGTCCAAGTCCTGCATTGGATCTGAAATTAGACCAAACCTAACCCAACCACAGCCCGCCGAGCCAAGGCTTGGCCCTCGAGGGCCACATACAGCTCAAACACAGGCCCACGTAATTTTTAAAAATTGAACCCAAACCCAACCCAACTTTGTTACCACATATCCTCAGTTTTAATATTCCGAAGCCAAATGTCAAAAACCCGAAGAAACAATTTGCATTCTTCTACCATTAGAATAAATCACTAAAAATATTTTGCACAGTTTCAATGATTGCATCGGCGGGAGGCGTAATTTTACGGGATTTTAAAAAAGTAGGGGTTATCTGGGTTTAGCTTTTTGACCCAATCCAGCCTGGGAATTTTCACTAGTCCACCCAACCCAAACCCATCCCCATGGACATAACGCCTAACCCAACCAAAAACCCACTGGGTCTGGGTGGGTTTGGGACCAATCGCAGGACCTGCTTACTGTTGTAACCCCCCGCCTGGTAGGCCATGGCGAATGGGAGAGAGTAATCGATACTCTCCCCTGGCTGGGAAACGTCAACCCCTCAGGTTGATGTTTCAGCCGTAGGTATAGTCGCAAGACTATCCTACTCCAGTCGGAGTTTTTGTCCCGCCGACTTCGGTCGGCCGCTCTCTCCTACGCCTGCCAGGCTTGGTTACATTGGCGTCACGAACCTTGGGGCCATCCATTGTGGTGTAAGTCCTCGTCGAACCGCTGGGTGCGCCCATGTTCGTCACGGTCTAGGGCGTTTAGACCAACACTGGCACGGCCAGCCTAGCCAGCTGGTCCCAGTACCGTATGCACTGCGTAGGCAGTGTGTGTGAGGTCGGCCCTCTATCTTATTGGGAGGGGAGGTCTTCCTTCCGGGAAGAGCGACGGGGTCGTCGCTTCTTCTGTCGATGGGAGGAATGTAACCCCCGCCTGATAGGCCATGGCGAAAGGGAGAGAGTAATCGATACTCTCCCCTGGCTGGGAAACGTCAACCCCTCGGGTTGATGTTTCAGCCGTACGTATAGTCGCAAGACTGTCCTGCTCCAGTCAGAGTTTTTGTCCCGCCGACTTCGGTCGGCCGCCTCCCTCCTACGCATGCCAGGCTTGGTTACACTGTTCATCCTGTGCAAGCACCAGCCTCCCAGGATGATACTGAGTGGGAGAGGGGGGCAAAGGGAGGGTCATTCCCGGCTGGTGTTCGAGCACCCTCGTTCGGCGTCCGCCACTTGACGGTACCGTGTGAGTCGCCCAGAGCCAGGTGCGCAAGGCAAGCGACGGACTTACTAAACTGCCGTCGAAGACTGGTTCCCACTCTGAGAAAAGAGCCTTACTAAACAGCCATCCTCAGCTGGAACAGAGCTGTGGCCTCCTGGTCAGGGCTGTTGGCCCAAGCAATGTGGGACCAACGCCTTTAAAGAGCCACCGCGGCTCCCATTCCAGCCAGGTTTACCTGGGAACTTATTATGGCATATTCAGAAATTAAATGTGATTGTACTCCTGATGAGAATTTTCAAAAATTATAGCCTTACTCACGAGTCACGACTGTGGTCGACTCGCGACTCGTCAAACTATAGTTAGTCCCCCCCCCCCGCAATCATCAGAGTTGCTATTTCCGCGCCAGGACAGCGGGCAGACGTGGCCGCGCAAAATATGTACAAAAACAAGGAGCCAGCGATTGTCGTCACTGCAAGGCCATAGCAATGCTAGCAGCAAGTACTGTACATTTGCGAAGTACAGGAGTACAAGAGGATGTCAGGACTGTAAGGCACTGTCAAGAGGGTCCTGTGACGATTTCCGCACTTGGTCGTTTGCCCCATTGAGACGAATCCCCCACAGTGTCTGGTGGGGGGAATCGACTCACTGAGACATGAAACGGCTACCCCGGTGGGATGGTTCCCCCCCCCCTGTGTCGTCCCCCCCCCATAATTTTGCCCTGATGTGCAGGTACGACTTGGGTTGCGAAAACCAGCACCTGTGTATTAGATATCGTGTGTATATCCTGAAAGCCCGATAGTCTTGCAGTATGCATGGCAGTGTGAAGCACAAGTTTGCTGCTGCAGCTCATGTGCAAGGTGTTCAGGCTGCGAAGTTTTTGAACTCCCCACGTACTTATTCCTGGATGGATATTTTACACGCTTCCACATGTAATAGTGATGAAACAAGTGCATGTAATAGTAGACCAGACCAGTTTTCTCTACCAATTAAGGCATGGTTCAAGTCCCAAACGCACGACTGTGTACCTAAGACTGCATCAATAAAAAGAGGAGATATTGGAATATTTAGACAGTAGGACCTTATCGTTATTGAATTGACCAGTATGGCAGCTGAAGATTTTGGCGAAGCAGTTTTCTCACTTACAAAACATCAGGTTCCTCTTCTTATCGTTAGGCCTAGATCAACAAGGCTTTTTTTGTATCTGCTTAAAGTTTTTTCAGATACAGTAATTAGACTTGAAAATCCATCAATCAGGACGCTATCGACATGAAAAATTTTTTATCGCATATTAATATCAAGATAAAAATCGGTCAGATCTGTCCCAGTGGGCGTTAGACGATGTGGCATTTTTGTATACGACCAAGAATGATCTTGCGATCAGTGGAAAATCATTAGAAATACGCTAATAATTCTTGCTTAATGCTCGAATTGGCTTTTCCAAGGCTTCTTCAATAGCCAGCTGGTCTCAGAGGTCCATCGCATTCAGTTTTCTCCTGTCCCTACACACAAATACACAGGGAATTACTAGTGTGATCGGGTCGAAATCATCCCATGGTTTTAATTTTTTATTCTCCGATCACACACATACGAACTTACCGTTTAGCGATTTCCAGACATTATTCCACGTCCATTTAATTGTTTTCAATCATTTTTAATAAAAAACCATGAAATTTTTTATATCTGGATCGAAAAAATTCGATAAAAATCGATCAGGTACAAAATTTTCAGCCTCCGAAATGGTATAGATCCAGTTTTCCACGATTTCGTGCTTTGAACAGACATCCTTACAGGTTGTTGAAAGTGGTTGAACGCGGCGGGCGGGGAAGTGGTGCGCGCGGGAACTTTAAAACGACCTTTTAATCACTGGGACAAATTGGTCCAGAGCACTTCATGTTGGGCTGAAAAAATACCCCGCCGGGGATTCCCGTCAAGAAAGTGACCCTTGCTAAAAAACGCATTGAAATCGACCCAGAAAACATTTTTCTAAGTTCTTTTTTTTGTTTTTTCGTTCCGATCCTAAATAACATTTTACCGCTATGCGGCGCGAGCATGTGTGCGCGGCGAGGGGTTACGGTGCTGCACGGCGCATCATTTTGGCAGACACAGAATTTCCAAAAATTTTAGATAAGATTATCGATCTCTATAGCTTGATTCCCCATTCATTTCCGCATAGTTTGATCATTTCGATATGATTGTGGTAAATCCGTTGATTTACAACGATTTATTTTATCACGTCCTCCCATTTTTTTCGCCCACCTGTCAACGTGCTACCTGCGCATACCTGTGCGCGCCCCCCCCCCCGGGCCAATCATCGATTTAGATCGAATTTGGTGATAATTAGTGACAACCTGGCGATCAAAGATATGAAACTCTTTAAAACAGGTTAGTTGTGTTGTATTACACTGGTTTTTCGATTGGGTGATAAATAATTAGTGTTAATTGGTCCAATGGAAATTCCCATTTACCGTGGGGTCTTATATGACCCATGGGAGTACAAGGGCTAGAGTGACCTCCTACTTGGACTGGGCGAGAGTGTCCAGGAGCAAACGCGAGGCAAACGTTTTAGGTCACTTTTACAACGCGGCATTAGACCATAAAACTTGCATGATGATTCAACAAAATAGTGGAGTATTTGAGGCATATTTCATATCTTCCAAGATAAGTGATGACGATTTGTGTATGGGTAGTTGCTCCCAGACGAAGGCTTAAAACTTGAATAGCCGCAGTTTCTCAACACTGATGGTGGGGGAAATGACGCAGTGGAGGAACCATCCCAATGGGGTAATCGTCACATCGGGGAACCGTCACATGTCTGAGTGAATCGATTCCCCCACTAGACAAGGTGGGAGAAACGACACAGTGGGGAATTCGTTTAATCGTTAGTGGGGGAATCAACAAAGTGGAGGAAATGTCTTACAATCGTGAAGAGCAATAAAACTATATTTGCGAACCGTGTACACACAAATTGCGTTGTCGGTAATTTTTTATTGCCCTTGTCAACGTAAGTGCAGTATGATCATACTACCAAGTGCCTGCGCTTTCTTTATCAAGTTAATCAATTTCCTGCGGCACGACATTTTTAATTATGCAGCAAAACCGCTTTCAAAAATTTATCGGCCAGTTTGCAGGAAGACTTGGCGACACGGCGGGCCAGCTTACGAACGTCTTTGTCTGGAAGGAAAAACTGGGCACGTGTGGCGGTTACACACAGGGCGAGCAAACACCAGCTTACGTTTTGAGCATAATCCACACGACTTGGGGCAGAGTACTTGAATCGCCTCATGGCCTAGCTTGGCTACATCTTTGCACAATTTTTGTGGTTTAGTTCCGCCACCATGGCTAGCTGGTGTGATCGGTCTTCGCGTTGTGCTGCTTGTTGTGGGGTGACGAGTAGTTGTTGCTCCATTGTGACCATGACCATGTGCGTGATGTCCATGATTGTGACCATGCCAGTGCCCATTGTGCCAATACCCATGATGGTTATGTCCCAGGCCGAAATCTAAGTCTATGACACCAAGTCCAAGGCCAATTGTTGGCCTGTTTGGCCCTTTTGTTGTACCCTTTGGAGTCGAAGTGGTTGGCGTTGGTGTTGTGGTGGTTGTCGTGGTTGGCCTTTGTGTCGTGGTTGTAGTTGTTGGCGTTGGTGTTGTAGTGGCTGTAGTGGTTGGTTTTGGTGTGGTGGTGGTAGTTCTTGTAGTAGTTGTTGGTGGTAGCGTCGTCGTAGTCGTTGTTGTTGGGCGGCGAGTAGTAGTTGTTTGTCGTTCTTCACTGTGTCCACCAAAGAAAAAACCGAACCATCTTGTATTTCCAGCATGCTTACGATCTAAGCAGAAAACTTTCAAGCTTGATGAAACGACGAGGGAAAACACAGCACTTGCTTACCTCTACGTCCGAGTCGTGATGGAAATCCCCACCACGGATCAAATACAGTCAGGTCAGAAACACCACCAAGATGTCCAATATTCTCCCATGATGCAGAAAGTCCACCTGGTTTCCGGCTGGGTTTCTTAGAAGGCTTCCAGGTACCTGGCTTACCCACTGGCTTCCAGCTACTAGGTTTATCAATAGAAGTCGAACCAACAGGCTTCTCGAATGGCTTCCAAATGTCTGGCTTAATGACAGCTTGGGAGCCATGCTCATCAGAGGTATCACTTGATCTGGAATCAGCGTCAGAATAATCCAGGCTAATAACTTCACACAAAGATGAACAAAGCAAAGGGCATGCGACTGGATGAGCATCTTCACAATCTGAAAAAGACAGCGACAAAAAGTTTATACCAAATGCCCATTAACTAGAAGACCCACGTGTATGGCCACTTTGAGGTGTCGTAACAACTAGGCGAGTAGTCGTAGAAGGACCATAGGACGGCATTGCTTGGGTGGTGGTAGTAGTAGCTGGCTTTAAAGTAGTTATGTTTGTGGACGTTGGCCTTGGTGTTGTGGTGAATGGCCTTGCTGTAGTAGTTGTAGTTGTTGGCCTTGCTGTAGTGGTTGTAGTAGTTGACCTTTGTGTAGTGGTTGTGGTTGTTGCCTTTTGTGAGGCGGTTGTGGTTGTTGGCCTTTGTGTGGTGGTGATTGTAGTGGATAGCCTTGTTGAAGTAGTTGTAGTTGTTGGCCTTGCTGTAGTGGTTGTAGTATGTCCTTTGTGTAGAGGTTGTGGTTACTGGCTTTTGTGTGGTGGTTGTGGTTGTTGGCCTGACTACAAGAACTACCACCACCACACCAAAACCAACCACTACAGCCACTACAACACCAACGCCAACAACTACAACCACCACACAAAGGGCCAACCACTACAGCCACCACAACACCAACGCCAACCACTTCGACTCCAAAGGGTACAACAAAAGGGCCAAACAGGCCAACAATTGGCCTTGGACTTGGTGTCATAGACTTAGATTTCGGCCTGGGACATAACCATCATGGGTATTGGCACAATGGGGCACTGGCATGGTCACAATCATGGACATCACGCACATGGTCATGGTCACAATGGAGCAACAACTACTCGTCACCCCACAACAAGCAGCACAACGCGAAGACCGATCACACCAGCTAGCCATGGTGGCGGAACTAAACCACAAAAATTGTGCAAAGATGTAGCCAAGCTAGGCCATGAGGCGATTCAAGTACTCTGCCCCAAGTCGTGTGGATTATGCTCAAAACGTAAGCTGGTGTTTGCTCGCCCTGTGTTAACCGCCACACGTGCCCAGTTTTTCCTTCCAGACAAAGACGTTCGTAAGCTGGCCCGCCGTGTGCCAAGTCTTCCTGCAAACTGGCCGATAAATTTTTGAAAGCGGTTTTGCTGCATAATTAAAAATGTCGTGCCGCAGGAAATTGATTAACTTGATAAAGAAAGCGCAGGCACTTGGTAGTATGATCATACTGCACTTACGTTGACAAGGGCAATAAAAAATTACCGACAACGCAATTTGTGTGTACACGGTTCGCAAATATAGTTTTATTGCTCTTCACGATTGTAAGACATTTCCTCCACTTTGTTGATTCCCCCACTAACGATTAAACGAATCCCCACTGTGTCGTTTCTCCCACCTTGTCTAGTGGGGGAATCGATCACTCAGACATGTACGGTTCCCCGATGACGATTACCCCATTGGGATGGTTCCTCCACTGCGTTTTCCCCCACCATCAGTGTTGAGAAACTGCGGCTATTCAAGTTTAAGCCTTCGTCTGGAGCAACTACCCATACACAAATCGTCATCACTTATCTTGGAAGATATGAAATATGCCTCAAATACTCCACTATTTTGTTGAATCATCATGCAAGTTTTATGGTCTAATGCGCGTTGTAAAAGTGACCTAAAACGTTTGCCTCGCGTTTGCTCCTGGACACTCTCGCCAGCCAAGTAGGAGGTCACTCTAGCCCTTGTACTCCCATGGGTCATATAAGACCCCACGGTAAATGGGAATTTCCATTGGACCAATTAACACTAATTATTTATCACCCAATCGAAAAACCAGTGTAATACAACACAACTAACCTGTTTTAAAGAGTTTCATATCTTTGATCGCCAGGTTGTCACTAATTATCACCAAATTCGATCTAAATCGATGATTGGCCCGGGGGGGGCGCGCACAGGTATGCGCAGGTAGCACGTTGACAGGTGGGCGAAAAAAATGGGAGGACGTGATAAAATAAATCGTTGTAAATCAACGGATTTACCACAATCATATCGAAATGATCAAACTATGCGGAAATGAATGGGGAATCAAGCTATAGAGATCGATAATCTTATCTAAAATTTTTGGAAATTCTGTGTCTGCCAAAATGATGCGCCGTGCAGCACCGTAACCCCTCGCCGCGCACACATGCTCGCGCCGCATAGCGGTAAAATGTTATTTAGGATCGGAACGAAAAAACAAAAAAAAGAACTTAGAAAAATGTTTTCTGGGTCGATTTCAATGCGTTTTTTAGCAAGGGTCACTTCCTTGACGGGAATCCCCGGCGGGGTATTTTTTCAGCCCAACATGAAGTGCTCTGGACCAATTTGTCCCAGTGATTAAAAGGTCGTTTTAAAGTTCCCGCGCGCACCACTTCCCCGCCCGCCGCGTTCAACCACTTTCAACAACCTGTAAGGATGTCTGTTCAAAGCACGAAATCGTGGAAAACTGGATCTATACCATTTCGGAGGCTGAAAATTTTGTACCTGATCGATTTTTATCGAATTTTTTCGATCCAGATATAAAAAATTTCATGGTTTTTTATTAAAAATGATTGAAAACAATTAAATGGACGTGGAATAATGTCTGGAAATCGCTAAACGGTAAGTTCGTATGTGTGTGATCGGAGAATAAAAAATTAAAACCATGGGATGATTTCGACCCGATCACACTAGTAATTCCCTGTGTATTTGTGTGTAGGGACAGGAGAAAACTGAATGCGATGGACCTCTGAGACCAGCTGGCTATTGAAGAAGCCTTGGAAAAGCCAATTCGAGCATTAAGCAAGAATTATTAGCGTATTTCTAATGATTTTCCACTGATCGCAAGATCATTCTTGGTCGTATACAAAAATGCCACATCGTCTAACGCCCACTGGGACAGATCTGACCGATTTTTATCTTGATATTAATATGCGATAAAAAATTTTTCATGTCGATAGCGTCCTGATTGATGGATTTTCAAGTCTAATTACTGTATCTGAAAAAACTTTAAGCAGATACAAAAAAAGCCTTGTTGATCTAGGCCTAACGATAAGAAGAGGAACCTGATGTTTTGTAAGTGAGAAAACTGCTTCGCCAAAATCTTCAGCTGCCATACTGGTCAATTCAATAACGATAAGGTCCTACTGTCTAAATATTCCAATATCTCCTCTTTTTATTGATGCAGTCTTAGGTACACAGTCGTGCGTTTGGGACTTGAACCATGCCTTAATTGGTAGAGAAAACTGGTCTGGTCTACTATTACATGCACTTGTTTCATCACTATTACATGTGGAAGCGTGTAAAATATCCATCCAGGAATAAGTACGTGGGGAGTTCAAAAACTTCGCAGCCTGAACACCTTGCACATGAGCTGCAGCAGCAAACTTGTGCTTCACACTGCCATGCATACTGCAAGACTATCGGGCTTTCAGGATATACACACGATATCTAATACACACGTGCTGGTTTTCGCAACCCAAGTCGTACCTGCACATCAGGGCAAAATTATGGGGGGGGGGGGACGACACAGGGGGGGGGGGAACCATCCCACCGGGGTAGCCGTTTCATGTCTCAGTGAGTCGATTCCCCCCACCAGACACTGTGGGGGATTCGTCTCAATGGGGCAAACGACCAAGTGCGGAAATCGTCACAGGACCCTCTTGACAGTGCCTTACAGTCCTGACATCCTCTTGTACTCCTGTACTTCGCAAATGTACAGTACTTGCTGCTAGCATTGCTATGGCCTTGCAGTGACGACAATCGCTGGCTCCTTGTTTTTGTACATATTTTGCGCGGCCACGTCTGCCCGCTGTCCTGGCGCGGAAATAGCAACTCTGATGATTGCGGGGGGGGGGGGGGGACTAACTATAGTTTGACGAGTCGCGAGTCGACCACAGTCGTGACTCGTGAGTAAGGCTATAATTTTTGAAAATTCTCATCAGGAGTACAATCACATTTAATTTCTGAATATGCCATAATAAGTTCCCAGGTAAACCTGGCTGGAATGGGAGCCGCGGTGGCTCTTTAAAGGCGTTGGTCCCACATTGCTTGGGCCAACAGCCCTGACCAGGAGGCCACAGCTCTGTTCCAGCTGAGGATGGCTGTTTAGTAAGGCTCTTTTCTCAGAGTGGGAACCAGTCTTCGACGGCAGTTTAGTAAGTCCGTCGCTTGCCTTGCGCACCTGGCTCTGGGCGACTCACACGGTACCGTCAAGTGGCGGACGCCGAACGAGGGTGCTCGAACACCAGCCGGGAATGACCCTCCCTTTGCCCCCCTCTCCCACTCAGTATCATCCTGGGAGGCTGGTGCTTGCACAGGATGAACAGTGTAACCAAGCCTGGCATGCGTAGGAGGGAGGCGGCCGACCGAAGTCGGCGGGACAAAAACTCTGACTGGAGCAGGATAGTCTTGCGACTATACGTACGGCTGAAACATCAACCCGAGGGGTTGACGTTTCCCAGCCAGGGGAGAGTATCGATTACTCTCTCCCACTCGCCATGGCCTATCAGGCGGGGGTTACATTCCTCCCATCGACAGAAGAAGCGACGACCCCGTCGCTCTTCCCGGAAGGAAGACCTCCCCCTCCCAATAAGATAGAGGGCCGACCTCACACACACTGCCTACGCAGTGCATACGGTACTGGGACCAGCTGGCTAGGCTGGCCGTGCCAGTGTTGGTCTAAACGCCCTAGACCGTGACGAACATGGGCGCACCCAGCGGTTCGACGAGGACTTACACCACAATGGATGGCCCCAAGGTTCGTGACGCCAATGTAACCAAGCCTGGCAGGCGTAGGAGAGAGCGGCCGACCGAAGTCGGCGGGACAAAAACTCCGACTGGAGTAGGATAGTCTTGCGACTATACCTACGGCTGAAACATCAACCTGAGGGGTTGACGTTTCCCAGCCAGGGGAGAGTATCGATTACTCTCTCCCATTCGCCATGGCCTACCAGGCGGGGGGTTACAACAGTAAGCAGGTCCTGCGATTGGTCCCAAACCCACCCAGACCCAGTGGGTTTTTGGTTGGGTTAGGCGTTATGTCCATGGGGATGGGTTTGGGTTGGGTGGACTAGTGAAAATTCCCAGGCTGGATTGGGTCAAAAAGCTAAACCCAGATAACCCCAACTTTTTTAAAATCCCGTAAAATTACGCCTCCCGCCGATGCAATTGAAACTGTGCAAAATATTTTTAGTGATTTATTCTAATGGTAGAAGAATGCAAATTGTTTCTTCGGGTTTTTGACATTTGGCTTCGGAATATTAAAACTGAGGATATGTGGTAACAAAGTTGGGTTGGGTTTGGGTTCAATTTTTAAAAATTACGTGGGCCTGTGTTTGAGCTGTATGTGGCCCTCGAGGGCCAAGCCTTGGCTCGGCGGGCTGTGGTTGGGTTAGGTTTGGTCTAATTTCAGATCCAATGCAGGACTTGGACGCTAACCCTCTACAGTATGTGGGTCTTTGCCAGGCATCCACGAATGTACTTCAAAATTTTTTAACAAGTCAGAAAATTCTATACAGGTAATCTCACAAACCATTTCTGAATAGGAGATCAAAGTAGGAATCCCGAATACGCTCGCTACTCACAAGACTGCAAATTTCTTGCATGTATTCTGAATCCCCAGCCAAAATACAGGTGCGAAAAAGTATTGATAGTTCTCAAAAAATCTGTTATCAGACAACGACAAAGTTAGCCCAGCCACTGTACTCTGACCAGATGCAGGGCGAGACTAGGTTGGCTGGGCTTCCTCGGCGGCTTTTTTAAATGTTTTGAGATCAAACAGAATCGCTAGTGATATAAAGTGTAACAGGGCATCCCCAGCCTCAGATGCTTTATTCAGGGAATTAAGAAATGGCAAACAGAGGCTGACAGTCATGAGTTCTATCGCAGTAGGTTGGTCGCCTAAAACGATGCTATTAGCAAGGTGGCTCCACAGAAGCTAAATTTTCCGTTCTAGTGTCGCTGGCTAGGCTAAACATAAAGTACTCATACCCTCCTATGACAGCTGCGACCTTACTGCAACAAGTCCTCGCTGATTCCGACTAGGTTTATGGCAGTAGAGGGCCGCATTCCAAGGTACGAATAAGGATGTTCATGCGAGTACTAGCCTTTGGTGTGTAAAACAGAAAGGATAAAATCCGGCAGGAAATCGACCCCACGACCTTACGAATCGATTTTACAAAAGTGTAATGCATGCGTCGCCGAGGGAGCCTGGCCAACCTAGTCTCGCCTTGCATTTCACGACCTGATCGGATCGGATCCCATCCGTTCGGATCGGATATCCGATCCGATCCGAAAAATCGAGATCCGAAAATTCGGATTATCCGATTCGAAGTTCCCAGCCAATAGTGTTTAGAAAACCGCATGCAAACAACGAACTATTAAAATTGTTCTCCAACCCCTGTGTAGGGAAGTGAATTACAGTAGATGTGATCAATATTCTGCATTGATGTTTTCTTTTCCCTGCTTACAAATACAGTAGAGTTACAAGTCATCTTGTCGTCATTATTATTTGAGACCAGAGCAGACATGAATGATTCACATTTTGCAAATAGTTTGGAGTTAGTCGACAGAAATAGATATTTGTTAGTGAGGAGTGGAAATACCCGTTTTTAAAAATAGTTTGAAGTTATGGCTACAGTCATTGATTTTTTCGCAACATTTTTTTGATGTTAGCAATCATTAATCATTGAAGGCACCACAGAAACCTAGCTCTCCTAAACTTGCCAGTCAAGTATTGTTGTATGGCCTCGGTTGCTTTTGATACCTTTTTATCGACAATGTGGTTACGAATGAGCTTACTTTTCATATTTTTGATTAGTTTGGCTATCACCTATTCGATTCCTTCAGTGTGCTGATCCAGAAGCTCGAATTTAGCAGCTAATTCAGCTTTTCTGTTATCCTTATACAGCTGACCTGCGCAAGTTGTTTTGGTCCACGAGACTTGCCTTTAACAAAGTAGTCATAAGTATCGAATAAGCAGCATTATTCTGAAAGTCCAGATTGTCATTCCTTCATTTGGATAGCCCACGACTCCCTGTTCCTCGTTCCTCTTTAACTCTAGTTTATTTACTATGTTGACTTTTGCTGGGTGCCAGAGGTAAGTTGTCAATTTATCTTCTAATGAACCTTTGCAAGTTAGCTTCTAGTCATTGAGGCCAAGTACCACAGCTTTGATAAATCGTCGGTGTTAGCCACAGATATTCTGCTGAAACATGAAATTTCTGCGCTCGGGATCTTTCCCTCAAGTCCACCGATGTAATCTGTGACACACGCCCAGTTTTCTGCTTTTTCCGTGCCAACCCTGCTAATCCAAAATTCATATATTTTTAGTTTATCAACTACAAAATGCATTAGCTCCTTTTCTAAACCCCGCCTCTTAATGATCCCAATCAGAAGGAGTTTAGTCTTTGCTTATTTCAGTGTTGCACCTTACACTCGTTCATGCATATCGTAGACATGCGAAATTCGCTCGATCGATTCAGAACATCCAGTCAGCAACTTAGTGTCATCTGCGCAATCGCCAAGTTTCTTTCGCGTCCTAGCTAAAGTGTTCACGCCCCTAATATCTTTGTCCTGGCTTACAAAAAATGTGACTGTCTAAGCAGTCCTTTATGAGCAGCATGTATCCAATCTTCACTTTATCAGGCTGTAAAGTATTCAGTGATCATGATGAGCTGTGTGGCAAAGCTTTCCGAAGGCGTTGCTTGTGCCATGGCACCATGGTGATAAGTACTTTTGTTTATCAATAGAAAATGGCTCGCTCCGCTCGCAATTTTCTAGTTGCTCGCTTTGCCCGCAATAGCTTCCAATTAGTGAGCCAATAATATCAGAAATAATAATAAGCGCCAAAAATGTTAGCATTAACAATAGTAAATATTGGATATAGAATTGGAATATGGAACATTGATAATTTATTTAACGATTATCTTGTAAAAAAAGGGATATCTAGATCACAGGGAATCTAGAAAAAGCTCGCTTTGCTAGGCTTTTCTAGATGGGGGCCATGCATAAAGGTCGACCGCAGCCTGGGGGGGGGGGGGGGGGGAGGGGGTTGGCAAAATGTGGTCAGCTGCGGTCGGGGGAGGGGAGGGGTAGCGGCCAATGGTCGACCGCAGCAAATTTTTAAATTTTTGATGACAAAAAACACCTTTCATCGTCACCATTAGTGCGCGTTCGAACCTTCAAAACTTTTTGTCTCCTCTTTTCCTTGGTCGTTCATTCTCGATAATGCAATTTCGGGTTCATCAGGACTCTTACTCCCAACTGGAATGGCATCTGATCCGAAAGGGTTAGGAGCCGATGGCTCAGCTGGTTTAGGCGTTGATCCGCCTTGCTAGCCCGCAACCCTAACTGGGAGGCCGAGGTTCTACTCCAACAGGACGGCAGTTTAGTGCTTGTCGCTGGCTTAGGACATCTGGCTCTGGGGACACCCCTGCTACTGTCAAATGACGGACGCCCACCCAAGGAGTAGAGAATTGGGAAACTGTCCTCGAACACCAGTCGGGAAGGCCCCTAAGCTAAAGTAAGCCCAAGCTTCTTCTCACCCAGTATGTCCTCGTGTGGGGATGCTACAAGTGAAGGCACAGAGGGCCTGCCGTGAGACCTGGTCACCTCTAGAGATAGGTCGGGATCACCTTTTTCCGGGATCCAGATCAGGGCGAGCCCGATTGGATCGGGATTTTTGTTTGCTTTTGTCTCTTCATCGCTACTGCCTCATCGCACATACAGTATGATGGATCAGAGTGTGCCTACCGTGCTTATGCATATCATAATTATTAGCAGGATTCCGATGTCTCAATGTCAGGATCAGGATCGGGTTCGCGAGAAGTGGTCGGCATGCGGTGGGGAGGGGGGGGCGAAAAATCAAGATTTTGTGCGGTCGACCTTTATGGATGGCCACATGGCTCGCTGCGCTCGCCTGTGCTGGAATAAGTAGTTGGCAGTGGCAACGGCTCCCTCATCCAAATACTTTTTGCCCCCACCCTTATTCAAAAGATTTTTGTTACAGACCTCACTCTGACCCGCACAGGAAGGAAGAATGGGAACAAGGTCTTATTGCATACACATGTTTACCTTTACGCATTATTGCTGCCATCAGGTTAAAGAAAGTGCATGCAACAACGGTGGATGTCGGAAGAAAAATAAGGTGTAGGCAACAGGTCTCGTTTGTTTCTCACCCACGATGTAAAGGATTGAAAACACTAACCTTGATAGCGCAAGCAGTTTCAGCACGGCACATTGTTATGAGCACGTTTAACGATCTCGCGACCGATGAATCCTTCACGAACGGCCGTCGAGAAACATGCGAACGGTGTAGGATTCTCCGTGCGTTGTCATTGACAGGAACTTGTACGGACATAGGCACGGAAGTCCGGCATTGAAGTCTTGTTCATTAAAATAAGCTTTTTCAGTTTCTTGAGCTCAGTGGAAATGTATAAATTTGGAATCACTGCGATATCCTTTGTCAAGCTAGCCATCTCGATTGTGATCCCTGATCCCGCTATCCCTGATTAAGAAGGGATTTAACGGGGATTTTAATACAGGGAAAGGGATTAGGCGCATCACAGTCATGGACGCAGAGTGCAGCGGAAACACAAAGAGGCAGTATCTAGACAGAGGACAGTCACCCTTATTAGGATCAAAAATCGAATGTAACATTTACATTAGTTTTGTAGAGCTCGAAATTGTCTTCAACTTTCGTGTTGGGGTCGAGGATGGTCGTAACTAAAAATTTCGAGAAAATCGGCGAGAACCATTTTCCCGCATTAAGAAATTATCGATTATCTAACGATCGGATTGAGAATTAAACAAAAAATTGGTACTGCCTTATAGAGCTCAAAATGCTCTACAAACTCTATGTTGACCACAATGCGCCTTACAGCTGGAAATTTCGAGATAATCCACTTGAAAAGTTCTGCTGTGTTAAAGGAGTCTGAACGTTTGGCTTTTAGTATTATGGATGGGGAGCGGCCTTTCGAAAAAAGTTAATGCGTTATTGATTGTTTAAAAAATTACAAGTATTTCACATGATCCAATCCGAAACTCATCCGATCCGATCCAGTCCGAAGCATCCGATCCGATCCAATCCAATCCGATCCGACAAGCCCCCATCCAATTTTCCACCGACACATTGCAATTTTTTGTTCTTGACGGTTGGCGATGTTTCCTTGTTAGTTGATCAGTTTTCATTGCGCTTAGGCAGTCTCAAGTTTCACCAAACTTTTTATATTAGAAGCTGAGGGTGACGCTGGAATTGTTTTATCAAAAATCTACTGGACGGGGGGGGGGGGACTGCCCATGCGACGTAGTTTTGGGCCGTTTTGAGAAGGGTCTACGAAAAAACGATGTTGTTCGACATAAGGGGAGAGAGTTGAAAAAAGTTCGCATTTGCAGACGACGTCGTATTTGTATGTATAACCCCTTTCGGCAAAACGGGTTGGAAGTCCCGCGGGGACTAAGGGCGGCACAGGGCCTAACCCACAAAAATTCAAAAAAGAATCGTATCTGGAAAAGCCCAGCATTTATTCTGTGCCCAAATACCAAAATCGACACCAATAATAACTCCCTCGACCATTTATATCAGCTGCTTGTAACAAATTCGGGTCAACCCGACCCGACCCAAGGGACAAGGTTTACAAAACTAGCTTTCTTTCCACTTATAGAATCGCTGCAACTTGTGGTTTCAGCTGCAAAGTCATCGTGGATAAAACTCGAATATTTGGCTGGGTCAGCTCATCGTCAGTGAGGCATGATGATAATCTTGCCATTTACACTATACAATGTTAGTATACAATTGTGAATCAGCATCTTATTTTGGTTGGGTGATGTTAGCTCTCCAATGTCTCTGTACTCGTATGTATGGCTCTGATTGTTTGTTCTCTTAAAATCGAATAAGTCGAATAAAAACAGTTTTGACTTCAAGGTATCTTCAATTGTTTTGGTGATTTGAATGCAATACATATTTACTGTACACACTGTATAATATATTTCATGAATATATACAGTATACTATAGTTGAGCGGTTTTTCAATAAAATATTATTATAGTAAGCTTTGGCAGAACCATTTTGTCCAGCCGGAAACTTTGTTTTGTGATGATGCCAACATGTTGTTGCATGAAATGGCCCTAAGTTAAGCTCGAGGAGAAAGAACAACCTTTCTGAGAAACTTTAGACGTTGTGATCATTCTCATACCATTCGTAGGCTTAGCTTTTTCCCAAGAAAAGTGCATGAACTAAACATCAGCCACCGAAAGCATGTTTTGTTGAAACATTCAAAACCTCAACTTTTCCTCATTGACGACATTCTGAGGCTGTAATCTTGCCATTTTCGTTCGCATTGTTGCTAAGGCAGAATTTTCCTCTTGGAAAGTCATTTGCTCTAAAACACGACTTTGCGTCATGATTTAATCATGTTTTCAGCTGTGTCAGCCAGTAATCTTATCACTAAACTGCTCGGCAAATTGCAGCCACGTTCGCTAGTGTCCTTTTGAGTGAAAGAGGGTTCTTCCCCTCCGTCCTTTGCTCATTCTCCATCTGCTAAATGCCAATGCCTTAGTCGTGAGAACCGCAACTAATCGTTAATGCAGCCTTCTAGTTAGCTCGCAACGACCCTGTTTGCATCAGTCTCACAGGATTCTTTCGAGTATGTAGGTATTGTATACAGCTGAGAGGCACTAGATGCATGTCGTAGTCATATATGATTTCACCGAATGTACATATTGCGCTCCTGCTAGCTGCATTTTAGTCCTCTTTCTACCTAGAAAACGGCCAATGCTAAGTGCGAATCACAATTCGTTCAATAAGCTAGCGTGAATTTTGAAGTAGTCTCGTGCATTACCGCACGCGGGGAGGTATTTATGAGGATTTATTGGGTGAGTTTTGCTTGCTCTTCCTCCTAACTATCCATGTATCCGTAATTACACATAAAGTCCAGCGGAAGCAGTGTCGTGGGCGACATGGTTTTTGCACACGCGTCTCTTTGTTTTCATAGAGCGAGCCATTCATCTCAAAGGTAGCTTCAGAATTCCGCTTACAGAATATTTTTGGGCCCGTTTCTGAGAAAAAGAATTTAGTATGAAAAGTCTAACGTTAAACTGACTAAAGCGCTTGAGTTTTGTCGCCAGGGAGTCAATCATCTTGCCTCATAAGCCTAGATGAGATTATATAAAATTTGCAAGTGCGCTTTCCAAGCACGGATCGCTCGGAAAATTCCCCTAGCCCCCAGTTTTCATTAGCTTTCTCCTATATCCGATTATATCAGACTTTTTACGATGACATAGCAATGAAGAATATAAATTGTTCACTTTTCTGATGAGTTTTTTTCTAGTTTTCTCATGCCTTGCTTCTCTCATTTCTCCTAATCATATTTCGTTTGAACAAAGCGGCTGGTATTGTACAGAGGTCTACACTAGCAAGTTGGGTGGTAAAGTAGATTCTCTAAAAGTCGTGATTCTGATAAGCCGACTTGGACTGTGCTCTGTTGTTAGCTTTGCGGGGAATTTTTTTCCAAGCTTCCCCTGTATCTTCTGCCAATAAATACACTAAGCGAGCCTGTGTCAATTTTTTAGCTTCGGGAACACATATTATTTCTGATCCATTCACTCTTGTTGACACTTCAGAAGCAAAACCAGAAAACGTGTGGTCAAAATGGGGCAAGTGTTCCAAAATGCCTCTTCTGATGTGGAATCAATCGAATTGTCGATGGAAGCATGTCGATGCAATGACATGAGTGTCAAAGATTATTCGAATAGTTACGCCATCTTCAATGTAATAGCTGTCATGATCGCCCTGCCCACCGTAGCTCTATTTGGAATATTTAGCAATATGATCAATATATTCATATTCACTCGTCCGTCTTTTGTCTCGTCGCCGTCCAACATATTTCTGTTATCCCTAAGTTGCAGTGATTTCTTCACAGTTACAACAGGGGTGTTTCTATTTTGCTCGGACAGTGCTCGTGTATATTTGCCCGCGTTGACTCGAATCGCTACAGATGGTGTCATATGGATCCTACCTATGGGCTACATCGCTCAGACGTGCAGTGTCTACTTTACACTGGCTGCTGCTGTGGATTGTTACATAAAAGTATGCTTGCAGCGATCCACTACTAATGGGCCATCAGTGTCGTGCACGACAGTTGGTGCCAAAGCTGTTTCGTGTTTCGTGGCCCTGTTTAGTCTAGCTTATAATTTCCCACGTTTTTGGCAATTCGAACTTCACAATTGCTACGATCATGGGGTTAATCGAACAAACACTGAAGTATGCCCGACCACTCTCTACCACGATATCGAAGTGGTCTACAACGTGTACATGTACATGATCCTCATGACTGCCCTACCCTTCATCTCTCTGAGTGTATTAAATATTCTCATCGTACGTCGAGTGCAGAAAAAGAAAAAAAAATTTAATCGCCCTCGACCACCGAGCCGTATTGGCAACGAGCAATGCGCGGAACAATTGACATCGGGCCATCAACATTTGCACTCGATGGTCCAAGGAAGTGGAAACGATGGAAATGGAGGTGACGATGTGACCACCATGATAATGGTAGTGGTCATGTTCTTGGGCTGTAATACGTTGGCCCTAGTGGTCAATATTGTGGAGACTTTCTTAGACCCGGATGTCCTGGTCATCCAGTTCATGACCGACACCAGCAATTTATTGGTTGTATTCAATTCTTCCGTCAACTTTGTCATTTATATGCTATTCGATAAGGCATACGCCGCTGAGTTCTCAAAAAGGTTTTGCGGTAAGCAGCAGAACACCATAAACATGGTGAGCTGCTTGGATGAGAACATGAACACCGAGAACAACCACGAAAGCGGATATGATTATGAGTCCACGAAAAATCGATATCATGATGGCCGTGCGTCGATCAGCGGTCGGCCTGCAGGTAACTCAAAAGGAAATGGATACGGAAACGGAAAAGCTAAAAGGCAGGTTTCATTACCTTTATGGCACCAGGATATCCGCATGAACTGTAATGAAGGTCTAATGAAGGACACGACCATGGCAAAGCTAGCCAATGGTATTGTTGAAAAAGTAGAAGTTTAATAAGGAAGAAACGACTTTATTCTAGCAGATACAAAGTAAATTATATTCCTTGTCTGTCAGCTATTTGGCTTTCTTTTGTAAAGCTCTGACACAAAGAGTTATGCGATGCGTATGTAACCGCGATGAAAAAATGATAATCTGTGTATGGTCGAGTAAACACTGCTTTAGAAGACGAGCATTATTCTCGGGAAGACCCTTCTTATCATGTGTGGGGAAACTTAAATTTTCATGTACAGTAAGTGATAGTGAGATATTCACAAGAATATACGACACCCCGAGCAGTGCTTTTAAGTGAAGAAAAGAGACTGTATAATCAAGATGATAAAATGAACCAAAAATTAGATGACGCAAGCAAGTAGACGACTATTGAGAGAATATCTCAGTCAAAACAACCTAAAAAGTTGAAGCTGCGATTTGGTTCATTAAGTATGTGAAAGCTTCTTATTTCGCCCGGGATTTGCTAAGAGAGCCACTTCCGCGTCAGCGAGACTGCTTTTTCCTTTCTTCAATCCTCATTACCATGCTGGGATTCGATTTTAAGCAACCTCAGAATGGAAATGTTTTTTTTTTCCGTTCGTTCACTCACTTCCAGGATGTATTTGGCGTCGAAAGACTTTTCTTGTCGGTAGTAAACGGGTGTGAACTTCTTGGTTGCAAAAAGAAATGACCGCAAAGCGTCCTCAAACCACAATCTTCTACTTATAAAAAGTTACTTTCTGCGCCAATCATGCATACAGTATGTGCTACATGTGGTAAGAAACGTCTTACAAGAAGCGCTTACATTATTTTCGAGTTCCTCAACGCACTGTAGACAAAAGTGAATCGATTGTTTGGGAGTAGAAACTATTCTGTTTTAGCCTGGCGTTTTTTTATACGTCTTTCGTGGAATTGACGGGAACTTACTCATGTACGATCCATTCTTGGATGGCGAAGAGAGATTTTCGTTGTATGTTATATTTTCAAGCGGTAGGTCGCCCTGCTGACGATGAGCATACAGTATGAGATCCGCCTCAATGCAGCTAAACAGAGGAAAAATAGATCATGGACAAATTTATCAGCATTTGAAATTACTTTTAATCCCATGAGTTCATTGCACATAAATTGTCAATATCGGTGTTCGTCGCTCTGCCTAATCCTTAAAAGCACTAAGCACTCGCCCTAAATCACTTAACTGGTACTTTTCTCTGGTCAGTAAGCAGCAACAGAGCCAAGATATTTTTAACTACGTACTTTTATTGGGCCAGTACTTTAATTCGATTTAAAATCTTATCTTCGTGGAATGTCTGGTCAGAAGCTACTCATACTCCTGCTTTGGTGCGCCAAGGACAGCACACATATTGCACACAGAGCAGGCATTTAGCAACCTGCCCGATCTTAACGTGCGGCTCTAGCAGATCTGCGGAGGGGTAAGGAGCTACACTGTATTTGCAGAGAACATGTTTATGTTCGAAAAGTCGTTTCAAATTGAGCAGGTGTCAGAGGATGCTACATAGTCGCAAGATTTACGAACGGCAGGTGTAGTTGTGTGCTGCATCTTCTCGTGACACCATACCAGGCTTGTCAAGTTGACACAGCAAGCGACAATTAACAAGCGTTGATAAGTCACTTTCCTCCCATCGGCAATTTCGTCGCACCATGCACACGTGTGATGAAGTTGGCTGGGTGGTGGCCTACAGACCTAACCACACCACACTCAATGAAGCTTACCCAACGTGCGTTGGTGATAGTGCGTGGATCGATGTTGACGCCGTGCGCCCAAAATACGTGCCATGAGCTGTTGCCAACAATGACCACAACAAAATCGACGAGAGCGATCAGAGAATATGAATTTATTCGAGTTGACGTTGACAGCACCAACTGCACCAAGTGAAAAACATGCTCACAGAACCCTCCTTATATACATTTCCTAAAAGACGTGCCTAGTAAAGAAAACCAGTCATAAGTAAACACACAAGGGACTGCATCAATCATCTATCACGAAAAAAACCAGTCAAAATGCATATGTCCAGGCAGGCGAAGAGACACCATTCCAATTCGTGATACACAGGGTCTAGCCCAAATCCGAGAATGCAAACGCATACCTAGGTCAGACGGCGGTGAAAGTGCATGGTGGAGCCAATGAATTGGAGATATGATAATGAGTCTGATCTATTCCTAATTTGCTTTCCTTGAATGATGATATAAACGCTGACATGGTCCAACCGTCAGGCGGGAAATTCGAATATGGAAGTAGCCTTGTCACACACGGTCAGCAATCAGCATCTCCAGATCGGGCCGCCTTTTATCGGAATGGGATGGTGTACGCAAAGGGGGATAGAAGACTAATTTCGCGTATCATGCTAATGATCCTTGTCAACCTCTACTCTTCAGGCCATTCCGAGACCAGTCATTTTTCGTGTTCACATTTGTTAGGCGTTTTCTGTCGACGACTAGTCCTGATCGTGAGTTAGTTCCTTCTCTGATGTGCGCCACGCGTCCTTGCAGTCAATGACAGAGTAGTCGGGTCGTCCTTGACCTGCGCGGTTAGTAAACGTGCTGTCCGAGACTGACCATTCTCGAATGCCATGCATTAGTTCTACTGCAAGACGAAGTCTTACCAAATATGTCGGCCCTACACATGCACACCCTCCAGTGAGATAGCAGCCGCTGTAAAAGATGCATAAACATCATGGTATAAAATTGGTTTTTTCCTATATTTCTGTAGCAACTCCATCTTCTTGTAATTATTTGGTGTCAATTTTAGCTCAATCAGGTTGGTGGTGGCTGTTGAGCCGCAGCAAGGATCAACAAAAAAAGCAGAGGAAACTGAAATAAACATAATCTAACGTGAAGCCAATTTGGTTTTTTCAAATTGGTGTTTCTGGCACTCTCATAGCATGCAAGGATCTACTTTGAATAACATCGCTCAAATTGCTAGCCACTTTGATCGTTCACCTTTTTCACGACTTCTTCGACTGAAGGCAAGTGTTGACACGTCGGACACACGATCTGAGATCGTATTGGAGCAAACCCAGGAGGATTAGTGTCTGACAAACTCCAAATTCCGAATTCGCTGAAATACCCATTGCCATAATAGACTGAAAAAGAGCAAAATTCACACTTGGATAATAATAACTGTGTTGATCTAGCCTACTGAAAATATTATGAGGAATATGTTAAAAGTTTGTCTTTACACTCACCCATAAGTTCCGTATTCGCAAGTACATTCTTGTACAAATAGTAATACACTTCATCATCTTGGATTACAGGAATTATGTTTTGTTCTTCTTCAACTAGAAACTTTAATTTTACAATTAAAAGATACTGCAATTATGAAAAACTTACATCTTGGACAATTTATTAAACGCAACCAGTTTGACTTCTGCTCGTCTTTCGCGTCGATCAGTATTCGATCACTATTATTCGTCGCTAACTATAAAAGCTCTTGAATAAGTAAAATACATTAGTTATATCTCCGCACCTACAATCCACGAATACTTGAAATCAAAGTTGGCCACGTCCTTGCTTTTAACTGTTATCAGTTCGCCCTAAAATTTTAGATAGTGGCGTTGGAGCATGGCAACTGAAATGCAGCGCCTTACCGTATATGGCCCGAACATCAATCCATGTTTCAGAGGAATTTTCGTGAAAATGCCAAGATTTGCTCCAGGTATTGTTGATTGTTTCACTTCAAACATACAAGGCACACTCGCCAAAGCATTCGTCATATGTTTTACATCATCTGATCCTATAGGTCGATCTTCAAAATGTATGACTCCATCTTCCTCAGCTTTGAAAGTATTTGCTTGGATGTTGTCTCCGCTGCCTGGCTTGACACAATTCACTGAGTCTGAAATTAAGGAAAGTCAGGAAATCGCTTTCTCATATACAAGTGCCACGGCAAGAAATTGCTTCTACAGCAATTATGACAAAAACTGCTATAAGTTTGTCAAAAAAAAACCAAAAAGTACTTACATGTTGGAATTTCGTTTCTAGCTCGCGGTATAATCCCTTAATGCGAAGATATATTTAAATTATGGGTTCAAGCAGAATAAACAAGTGAACAAGAATACCTTCTTTTCCACCAATCCACAACAATTTCTGAACAAACCGATTCACTTCCATGCTCCATTGTTTCGGCTTAAAACG
The DNA here is from genome assembly GCA_030248295.1 of Mesodorylaimus sp. YZB2_4. NCBI lineage: Eukaryota > Metazoa > Nematoda > Enoplea > Dorylaimida > Dorylaimidae > Mesodorylaimus > Mesodorylaimus sp. YZB2_4. The sequence goes on along the minus strand of JASANH010000055.1, from coordinate 340,036 downwards.
CTGAAATTCGAGGACTACATTTTGTTTCTCACCACGAAATAATATCAAGACAGTTTGATTTGATTTGTCGCCCGATTGATTGGGTGTTTCGGTCGGTGGGGACTCAGTAATATACAAATTTGGGGCTGCTATATTTTCCAGCAATGTCTTTCTAGCGGCTAAAGTAGACAAGCCTTCTATTTGGGGCCAATAATACGTTGAATAAATTAAGGTAATTAATCCAATCACCAGTGCAAGAAACAGTGGGACAGCAATATTAGTAACCTTGCAAGTGCGCATACAGATGGCATACAAAATTATGAGCCTTATATTAAGGTACGAACTACGCCAAAAGAAGCAAACAGCAGACAGACCAGATGTACGTTCAGCATTTCTCTACTGTTTCTGCACCTCCTCAAGAGGTCTTTTCAAAACTGGTTCTGTAAATGACATCTGCCCTTATTCGACGGCCTACGTAGGAATTGATGGCGAGTAGGTAGTACTGTTCAACCAACGGTTTACATGTAAGCTTCAGCGACGTAAAAGAATGGCGATGACACAGCCAACCAATTTTCGTTGGTAAAGGCACAAGCTATAGTTCCACGACTGTGACCGCTTTGGGGACTCCATAGCGCAGTGGATTTGCCAGGGTGAATTTCTTGACCGACCTGTCTTCTGCACGTTTCATACACAAACATAATCCTGCAATGAAGTTGTGAGTCGTCCCTTGTCTGGGAAGTTTGAATGAGGTGCCGGTTCGTCGCCTGTGTCTCCTGTAAAGTACTCGTGTGTCTGTTTGTGAGTGCGATAGGGCTGAGCTGCAGGGTTGAGAAAAGCTTAGGTGCTGTCAGTCTCGCCGGGTCTATCATCATCTATTTCATCACCATCACAAGAAATATTTTACTGAGAAGGTGATAAATAAGACGAATGCTAAATTCCCGTTAAAATATGAATAGTTTCATAGTATCTTCGAAATCAAAAACATTATCGCAACCAGAAGGAAAGAGGCTTTTGCAGCTGATGATACGTTATGATCCCAATTGCACACACCTGGTAACGAGCTTCTATCCACTCCAATATTGAATGCATACTCCATTACGTCGGACCGCCAAGCGTTTCTTAGTGATTGGATGTAGACATCACTAATATGCTTGCTGCAGTTGTTGTCGCGCATATATTGCTCAAGTAAAATGACTGTCGAATTGACCGCACTAAATGAAAATAAATCATTATGGTTGTCATTTATTGTTGCGAACTTAATTATAAGTACAAGATCCCTCTTACCAGCACACTTCACCAGTGATATTGGTAAAAAGATTCACATCGCTTTCGCCTCTAAGAACTGATTGTGTCATATTTTCTAAATTGTCAATTTGACAATCAGCCCGAATTGTATCGTTTACCAATGTAAAGTTTATGAAAAGGTCGGTGGTCAGGTTTTGAATGCATTGTAGGTTTTCCATATTTTCCAAAAGAGCTGAAAAGCATTTGAAGATTATTATCGAACCGTTAAAATTTGCAAATTTCGAACAAAGTTTCTTCCTAGGAATCCAGTTGATGACACTAAAAACGGATCCTACCTTTTGCGAGATCACCGCACCCACTTTTTAATATCAAATCTGCTCCCATCGAGAAACCACGTTTTCTCAAGCCTTCCGGGCATAGTTTCAAGCAGTTCCGAAACTCCTCCGCATCATTGCACATGGCGTTGATTGAATATGTCATATTGTCCGCTACATGATTGGTAAGATTGGTAACATTCAGATAAAAAGAGTTGAAACAATTTTGCGAGCAGATGTAACTCTTGTCCAAAGGTGCAAACAGCTGATTCACGATAAGTTGTACCGACATTTTGTGGTCACTTTGTTTATCGGCTCTTTGTTCTTCATCTGGTAAAGACACAAAGACTTTAATAAAAATCTCGAAAGGAGAATGAAGACTATAAGTCAAAATTACTGTCATTTGCAAACGATTCCAGCAAATCCTTATTTTACAGTATTGAAGCATAGCACAATACAAATGTAGCATCTTACTTGCAATAGCCCGATAGCAACAGCAAATAAAAATGACCAAGAAAATTCTCATTTTCGCGCTCAAAAGAATCGTACTTTATTGTAAATGCAATATAACTAGCCCAATTCTGCAAAGTTTCTGCGCAGCTTGAAATATATTAGCCAGAACTAAATATATGCTATCCGCTTTGCGTTATGCTGCTAAACCTGCTTTCTATGCCTGAAATGAATCAGAATGTTGGCTGACGCCAAATTCGTTTGATACGTAAATCTTTCTCGCATGATCCTGGTATTGACGCGAGTCGCAACAAAGCTTCGCATCAGATTGCAATTGGAAATGAATCATTGCTCAAAGATCAAATATTCAGGTAGGCGAATTCTCATTTTCGCTTTTTTCACCTTCTTAACATTTTGGCTTGGATAGCTATTACTCGATTTCTCAGCGATGAGCCAAGGAAGGCGGCAAAGGATATGACGTACGCCAAGTATAGCAGCAGAGTAGCAGTCAGTTTTTGTTCTTGTAATGTCAAAGATCGACAGATCGTGACCATGCCTTCTCTACGGAAGGCGCATGGCCGGTATCATGACGTTATACGAATGTAACTATCAAAGGGCAATATTATGCTGTCTGGGGCTCGCAGTGGTTACAAATCACAATAGGCTCCATGAGATCGCCTGAAATGTGGGATTTATGGTGACCAGCTAGCGAAGAAAAGTGCCTCTTGATGGCAAAAGGTGCCGGAAAAACTCATATTTTAAGCAACAGTGTTATGTTTTTCCGTCAAGTTTGACTTTTGACAAAATTTGGTCAAAAGTCGGCAAAATTTTCCGATTGTGGTCCATACAAAACACTATGGTCAGGGTCTACAATACAAGAAAACGAAATGGAAATGTTTTATAACAGTCCGATCTGCCAGCACAGCTGGTACAAAATTGAACAATTTTACTATTATGAACCATTTCTATTATTTGGTTTGAAGATGCCTAAAAGTGTCACATGGACTTGTGAAGGCGACCATTTGTGATATGATTTTCAGCCTCTACTTGTAAAATGACTTTCACCTGGCAAATGTGTGATGCGTATATACAGTGGGGGGACAAAAATAATCGGACACATAAGAAAAAAGGGGGTCTGCAGCATTTGAGATGCTTTAGCTAATTTACTGCTCATGTTTAGAAACTGATTAGCGGCTTGTTTTACGCAGTTTTTTTCGCTGAGTAAGATCCATCAGTTCGTTTTTTTATCAAAGACAAACAAGGCGGTTTGCCAATCGTTTTTCCAAGCATCACCCAAAAAAGTAAAGGGACAAAAATATTCGCACGCGTAAACTTTTATGCACAAAATTCGATCACAGACAATTGATCAGTACTTTGTTTGACCTCCTTTCGCTTTGATGACTGTCTCCAGCCGCCGCGGCATTGCATCGACCAGATTGCGAATTTTTTGGAAGCTCAATCGTTGCCAGGCTTGGGTCAGTGCAGCTTTAAACTCATCTTTGGTCTTGAATCGACGATCGCCCAATTCGATTTCGAGTAGATACCGCAAATGCTCGATGGGATTGAGGTCTGGACTCTGTGCTGGCCATTCCAGCAAGTGGACACCAAATTCGTCGAACCAATCGTTGGTTCTGCGCGCTGTATGCTTGGGATCATTGTCCTGCTAAAAGATGAAATCGGCTGGCATGTACAATTGATCAGCGGACTGGAACAAATTGTTGTCCAAAATGCGACAATAACGCTCGGCATTCATTCGATCATCGATGAACTCCAATTGGCCATTGCCATTGAAGGGCCATGCACCCCCCAAACCATGACATTGCCACCACCGACATTGACTGTCCCACGAGTGCAGCTTACCTTGTACGCTTCACCTGCCTTCCGCCACACTTTGGTTGGACCATCCGATGATACAAGATTGAATTTCGATTCGTCTGACCACAAGATCTTTCTCCAATACGCCAAGGGCTTGTTCCTGTGTTCCAGGGCGGAACGCAGACGAGCTTTCATGTGCCGATCGGAAAGGAATAATTTTTTTGCGGGCAGTGCGCGATCGGAAATCGGCTTCATGCAGACGTCGGCAAATGGTTTTGGACGAAATCGTGATGTTCTTGGATTGTTCGAGTCCTAGCCACTTGGACCGCCGATATTCGCCAATTCGCCTTGACTTTGCTCGCTATTTCGCGATCGATTCTGGGTGTCGTCTTGCGTTTTCGACCACGGCCAGGCAAATCTTCGACTGTCTTGGAGATTTTCGATTTTTTGATGATCGAGAAGATGGTGGAGCGCTTGAAGCCCGTGACCTTGGCGATTTGTCCATACGATCGACCTTGGTTCTTTAGATCGACCACCAATGACCGTTGTCCAATAGTCAAATGAGATTTTCGAGTCGCCATTTCGATGGTAAAAAAGAGACCCTGATATCCTACGCCTGAGGCACCTCTTTTTATACCCTCAGACCAGGAACCAAACCTGAACATAACTGGCCTCCGTCAACAAAGGAAAACCAGAAAATCTGTAACTGTGCGATTATTTTTGTCCTGGAAATATTTGTGGCCACTTATCTTTTCTCTTGTTTCAATGATTAACAGTAAAAGAGAACTGGATTCCGATCGATGGGTGTTGTCAAACAAACGATTCTCTATCCAGCCATATCCTACTATTGGTCTCTATTGCACGAATGAGGAAAAAGTTCACAGATAAGGCGCCGATACCCAACTTTTTGCAGGTGTCCGATTATTTTTGTCCGCCATTGTATAGTAGAAGTGCACCCACAAAGATAGTGTCCTAAAGTTCGTGAGGTACCGTAGACACGAATACAGTTCATATACGTAACTTGAAGAGAGAATGCCACTAGATCCTAGTTTATAGCAAGCAGATTTATAACTTACGTATAATTTAGCCGTGCGGCCGCACCGTTGTTGGTGTCGCCGGTTATTTGGTGTCGATTTTGGTGTCGTGCGCTGATGAAATTGACTATTAGATGCCACAGATCGCCGAATAGGCGCTAGTCATCTTCTGTTCGCGCTAATAAAGACTGTGGGACGCAGCCAAAACGTTTAATTTTTCTCAATTTGCATGTAGTATTATGTAATATAAATGAGTATACAGTACAGTATGTTGATCCAGTAGTACATTTAGGCTATCAGCAGCCATCACCACAAATCGACCCAGTATTCACTACACATACTACATACTTTTATATGTACCATATCAGTATACTAGATACTACATGCGGTAATAAGCGCATTTAGTTATTTTACACAGAAAAGCGCGATCGAGTGAAAAATTATTTTGGATGAGCAAACCTTACCCAGAGTGACATGGCTTTTGTTCTAGTAGTATCTACGGACGGAATGTTTAGCAGTGGAGGAGAGACTGCATGATGAAGAGATACTTACTGTGGACTGTACAAAAAGAGCATTGCAGAACCGCTGAGGTAACCAAAAAGTGAGCCGCATGATAGATGACCTAGTCGAGGCCCTCCCCACGTTATCAGAATTCGAGAACCATTCAGAGTGGGCAGAAGCAACTTATTGTAAGCTACGGTCAGAGAGCAGTCAGCTGCAGCTCCTGTCACCTCTTAGTTCCATATCAATTCTGTATATCTGTAAAATGTCTTCTGCGCTTCTTAGACAAACAATTTTTTCAAGATCGCTTTTTATAAAACCTCAGTTGTAACCTCCTAGTTACAGTATATCCGCCAGTCGAACTACAACTTTCCATATTTTCCAGACTACCCTGCTTCAGTATTTATGGGTGGACTGCACTTTTACCCTATATTCACTACATAAATACCTTTTTTCTATTCTGCATTCATTTTGAATCAAATTACCATTTTCCCAATCGTCGCCTTTCCACTCCTCGTTCGGGCTAATGAACACCAACATTGCGAGTGCTCGAGACTGGTATGACCTGGGCTTGGTCGCCAATTGGTGCACCGAGTCTTGCTAACAATGCAAACATGGCGCTTCGAAATTCTCGGTTAAGGATGATATACGCCACAAAATTGGCCATTCCATTGATGGAATAGGCTATATTAGAGAAATACGGCAGATACGGGTTGAACGGAATATTTTGATTCGCTTGGCTCACAAAAAGCGCAAAATTTGGGGGCACTGTGAGAAAGAAATCCAGAAATGCCACCGTCAACATGGTTCTTGTTATCTGCAGTTGTTTCATCATTTTTTGCGTTTGCTGGCTGGCAGCGGCCATTTTTGAGAAGCGTCTTTTTCCTTTAAGCAAAGCCAGTAAGGTTGTCAAGGCTGCTATCGCACCACCAAATGACGAGATAGCGGCGGCATAAGCTATGTAGTCCATTCCGTAGACTGTTCCCATCGGGCACCTTCTTGGCACTAGCGCAGTCTTAGACGTGTTATATAATCCCCACCCCACACCTGTACAGCCAAAGATGAATGCCCCTGCTGATAATTTCCATGAGAGCTTGTTATTCCAATTGACCCGATACCAATTCGGCATATTCACAGCCAAGAATCGCTCCAGGCCAGCAGTAGCGAGAAGGAAACCCATGGTTTGAAACTCCAAACCATAAAACAGGGTCCAGGCGTGAGCTACGCAGAACCAAGGACTGGTCTTTTGGCCGAGGATGTCGTGGTTCGCCACACGATAGCATCCACTGAAACACATGTGGCAGCTGCCCAGTAAATGACTCAATGTTATGTTGAATATAAAAGCGGATCTTTTGAATAGTTTAGGGTCCATGGCCAAAACGTAAAAAATAATGCCATTTGTTGCTATGGCTAATCCACCCAAAACTATGTAGGCCGTATCAATTTTTAGCTGCACAAGAGCATCAGAAGTCGAGATCACTGGCGACGGTGAAGTATTTTTTAAGTCTGGAACATTTAGTGATGCCATGACTGCCCAGCTCTGCGGTTGATAGTAAGTGCACTGACCAGAAAATGGCAGAGGTCCCTCTTACAGCTAACCTGCGCATATTTTCTAATCCGGCGAGTATAGAAAGTGCGCATAAAGCGTGTAGCATTAGACAAAAGGACGTTTCCGTCTGAGGACTAAGATGCTTGAAAATGCTACTAGTTCGAAAATCTTTTCTTTACACCCAGTGATTATAGGTACAGTAATTAAGACCCGTGAGGGGGCGTGAGAATGGGCGTGAGGGGTGCAGTAATTAAGACCCGTAAGGGGGCCCACGTACTGCACTGAAAGTACAATCCAGCCAGCTTACCCATATTCTTTCATTTGCTTCATTCATAGAGCCAACTCAAGACTTATTGTCACTGAGGCCGAAAGTGGGCGTAACAAGGTGAGCGCTTTACGAATTCAAATAGGCAATCGGGAAATCTTCTGTCAAAACGAATGTTTCTAAAAGGACCGTCCAATCCAATCTAATATTATTTTTGTTAGCTTTAGGAGGCGATGAGGCCTTCGAGAGGGTGAAGGCGACCTAGAAACAAATAGGACGATAATTTTGTATAGGAGCTAATGGATTCTCTTATATTCTTCACAGCATGAGATCGGTTTGAGTTCGAGCGAGCCCATGCTGCTACGGATGCCACTCCATATCTCGATAACTTACAATAGTCATCTTTGATTCGGCAGTAGCAGGCCTATGTGAGGGGAATCAGGCCGGCGGTGAGTCGAGTCGAGCAGTAAGGATCGGATAGGACTGCAGTTTCCCGCATATTTTAGAACCAATAATTAGCCTCACCTACTTTAGCGGCTTTGGGCTGTTGCCGGACACTGTACTACATTATAAACCTATAAAGCTACAAGTTTTGGGGCACACCCTCGGCGCGCGCTGCAAACTTGCTGGTAGCAGGGTCAGCAGGGGCACGATACTGTTCCGCTCGTAATTCTGTCTTTTCTAACCCATCCTGGTCGGTCAGGGGACGGTCGATTTTTGGCTCTTTTCCCGCGAGCTAGCGGCTTGACCCTATCTTGCCATCGAATAGGGTCAATCCCGGAAGCTAGCCGGGCAAGGGTGCATTTTAGTCTCTACCGCGCGATGTCGGCGGTTACCCCGAGGGATAATCATACCCATGCCGTGCCTCGTGAGGGGACCCGGATTCGACAGCCTCCCGCCCCATAAGACCTGTCCTCGTTTATCGACCCCAAGGATGAAGAGTACGGGTGCTTCAAAAAGTAAAGGGAATTTTTATTTTCTTTGGGAAAAACAAGCCTGCGCGACTTTATTTTTCAACATACCAACCATCTACATCAAGGCACTTCTCCATACGATGATGCCAAGTTTCTCGACCGTTTCTGGAAAAACCGGGGTCCTGCGATGAAAACCAGTTCAAAAGAGCAGAGTCAACTGAAGAAATAGACTCCCAGTGGATTCCTTTGATGTTTTCCTTCATCTTGGGGGATAGGAGAAAATCAGAAGGGGTAAAGTCAGGGCTGTGGTGGATGCAGCAAAATTTCCCATCGAAATTCGCTCAAAACGACCCTCGATTGCTTGCTGGTGTGCGCTGGAGCATTGTCGCGGTAAAACAAAACTCGCTGATGAAGTTTGCCAAGCCGTTTCTCTTTCAAGGCGTCGTGCAGTTTGTGAAGGACTTCAACATAATTGGCGCCATTGATGGTCCTCTGGTTGTGTAAAAAGTCGACGAGCATTATGCCATCCGAATCCCTGAAAACAGTAGCCATCACTTTCTTGACTGACCAATTCAGCCTGATTGCATGCGATCTTAGTTCATCCGATTCTGCTCGAGTCGCGCTAGCCACCTACCGTGCTACTCCTTGTACTCGTAAATTTCTCCTGCTGTATTTTTGTGACTGTCTTTTGATCCTCGAGTACACTCTTATGTGTTTGATCTACAGGAAAGATAGATTGATTCGACAAACGAGGATCTACATATCCACTTTGCAGACTATATTGCAGGAAATTTGAGGCCTCGGTTTGAGAGAAATTCTGGTAGAAATTTTCAGATAAAGATAAGTTATGCTGCGTGCCCAGAAATTATGGACTACAAGGCAGAGAGTTCAAATTTAGCACAGCTCAACCAAATAGTATTCATCCGACATGGTTTTGAATCACTAAACGCGGTGTGCATGTGATGATGAATGGACTCGTTATGATGAAAATAATTAGTAAAACTCAAAGTCAAGTCAAGTAAAGTCATTAGTAAAGTCAAGAAACCCTGGAGAATGAAGAAAAATTCAGATTTCTGTTGTATGACGCTGCATATAAAGTATATAGGAAGGTTCTGATATCCAAGGTTAGGTAGAAATCCGCCAGTGAAAATCCCAAAAACCGAGCTTGCCGAAGCTGTCTAATAACCTGAGCAGCAGACGTCAATCTTGGCTCTGAATCTTGATCCAGTACCTTGCACTTCATTTGATTTTGATTTTTTTTTTATTTTTTATTGAGCCTGTGAGTTCGTGCATAAATTTAAATGGGCTGGTTTTTGCGTTTTTTTGACCATTTTGAGCACCAGAACTGAAATCTCGACCCTAACCTCTCTACATATTTTGTTTTACAACTCTATCTATACAAGTCTATCCTGGCGCTTGAAGGATATCAAACGTGTCTTGGCTGTAGGAATACAACCGAGGCTAGGGTTATAGAATTCGAAACCGTCTCGGGGAATGCAAAATGAGGATTTATGTATTCAGCTCCAACAGCGCAGTACCTGCTGTATACTACAGTATTCGATAAGTTAAGCGGCATGCCTTTGACAAGTTGGAGACGAAATAAGCCTCCGCAAGACAGTATTTTTTGCATCATCAGCAGAATCATTAGAGCAATAATCTCTTCTTATCATATCGTTAATCACGTTGTCAGAGTCACATAAAATGCGAATATAACGCGAGCAATGGCAACAAAAGACTCCATGCGAATGATTTATGACAAGAACTTCCATTTTCGGATAGGCTATCACAGGTTCTTGGCAAGGCAAGATGTTTTGGTGACGCAAACATTTTCATCGTGTGTTTGATCGATAGCAATAATCGCTGAATTGTTATGTTCTCTAAGACGGATGCATTTTGACCACATCGCTCATTGATTACTGGTCGTCTGCACAAAGCGTGGCATTTTAAATACCTAAAATAAATTCCCGCGTGTTTAAAAAATGGATGCCCTATCGATCTATTAAAGTCACATTGGGTAATCTCTGGGGACATAAGGCCAGGTAATGCAGTGATACAACTGCTGATTTGATTTGAGTTCCGTTTCTCCTCCCTAGCTGGCGGCCACGGTGGTGCGGTGGTTAGGCATTCCCACGCTGACCTTGCACGCCAGGCCGTGGGTGACTCACCCAGAACCATCGAGGTGCTCCAGGTGGAGAGACGGAAGCCAAATGAGCGGACAGTCTCGGCTGTCGAACACCGACAAGGTTCACAGCCCATCCGCCATCATTCGAGGGAGTCAGTGTCCTGTCCAGGATGCCCTCGTGTAAAGGTGCTCCAGGTGGAGAGGCTCACTCAGGAGAGGGAAGCTGATGTTTGTGTGCTGGTCCCCACAACTTGCTCGAGGTTTTACTGCTGGCCGGCTAAGGCAAGACGGGCATCCTAACAAACTCTATCTTTTAACAAAAAATCTCCTCTCTAGCTGTCCTTTATTTTGTCACGCAAGGCTGGCTGCATGTGCTAGATGTCATATACAAGCCTTTGTGTTCTTTGATTGCGATCGCAAATGGCATTCACGATGTTCGATTACGCAGGTAGTAAAAACATAGAAACATTTGGGACACGGTGTTACTTTGTGAGACATAATAGACCGTTCTGTTTGGGCTCATTCTAAACAGTGAATCCAGAAAAGCAGCATTCTTACTCGCAAGCTTGCGAAATAATATGTTTGACCATCGGCGTGGTATACGATGGTCTTGTAGTGAGAAAAAATAAATCAGATAGCTTCTCCACTGATCGCCGATTGGACAGGCATTGAAGATCGCATATTTTCCTGATTTCTTGGCATGAAGACATGATGCAGGGTAAATATTGCAAAAAATCTAAAAATCAGGCAAGTGGGATCCAAGACTCCCGTTTTGGCACAACCTTTGTGAAACAAAGGTGAGCGGAAATCAAAGCTTCGAGACTCATGATTTTTGGTTCCTTATTTCTCTCATTTTACCACTACAAGCAGTAGAATCTACGCACACTTATGCGAAGCCTGTTTGAAAATAGTCAATAACCATACCTTCAAATCCTTCCACACATATGAATCGAAGTAATGCTAGCGAGTCGTCAAGTGCATCCTTCATTTTTCCATTCGGACTAGCATGCAAGCATTGGCTTGCAATTCTGTACGATATGCATATATGGTGGAAGATATCAGGCGAGTACTCCAAGCAGACAGTGGTAGGAGAATGTTGGAAAGCGACTAATTGAGCTCGATTAAAATCCGTGCTATTTATTCTCTTAATCATCGATGTAATACAAGAAACTGACCACAAAAAGCTTTCATCTAAAGCTTCTCTTTTTGCTCGCGCCAGTCGAGTGTTAAGTGACGATAACACGTCAGTGGGTGAGCAAGAAATATTGACTAGAAAATAAGAGAATAGAATGGCCTTGATCATTGTTTAGAATTCAAATTATGCCGGATATCTTGCTTTAGACACAGAAAATGAAGGACCCAGATTTCAAACCAAATGCACTGTTTCTCTGACAAATTTCTTTGTCCTTGCCTGCCAAAGGCAGAAGAAGGATTCCAACCAGCAATTTCTGAAAGAGCACAACGGCACGCGGCAGCAATGAAGACGCGCTTTCTACGTAGTTTTTGCTACCCGGAAAATTGCGTCAGCTGGCTTGTCATTCATATTAACGAAGCTTGCACAAACCACCACCGAATCGGATGAGTGAATCGGTTAGGATTGAATTGGTAATGGATTAGAATGGATTATGATAGAGTTAAAAATCTGCGTATGTGTCGTGCATTGCTAATATCCGCAGAAGGATAATTTTCTGTAATACTGTGTGTGAAACCACCACAGAAATTTTTCGACGCGAACGTCAAAGGTTTCCAGCGCCTTTTGCAAACGTAAAGCTTGATTAGTTGGAAGAAAACAGAGGTACGATCAAGTGGACCTTCAATTTTAGTGCTTCAAAGTGCTTTAGTGCTGTAGTTCCAGGAGACTGGAAAATGAACGATTACAGGGTCTGAAGGACCTACTGAATTGTCAACCCGCAAAGGGTCATGGATATACTAGCAAAGGGTCAAGGACAAGTTAACGCTGTGGAAAGCTTTATGTCATCATTCTATAATAAGCATCCAATTATTTTATGGCAAATCTTATGGCCAACTCGTCAGATAGTTTTAAGAGAGGGTTTTTTAGAGACTCGACCCACACAGAATATGCTTGGCCAGTCGAATTTTTTGACCCCTTTTTTATGTGCTCGATCGAAAGTACTCACAAAACTGATTGTCTTGGCGGAAGTAAACTTTTTTTAAAATGCCTTTATATGGAAATAGAGCATATTATAGGTAAAAAGTGATTACTTCTGGTCAAAAAATCATAACTTGCTTATTTGTGTGTCTAAAACAATTTTAAAAATACATAAATGACCACTACATTCCAAGGAATCTAAAGCTATAAATTATTACTCCTTCTTGATTTGAATTTTCTTTAATATCTCGGGTGAACATCAACAAATTCTGACGCGGAAAAAAAGCGTTTGAAAGCTCTTTCCAAGGGCTACAAGATAGGCTACTACTGATCAGCGCATCTGATCAACAGCTAAAATTATTGCTTAGTTTTGGCTATTTCGCCTAAATGGGGTTCAATTATCTCACATATGCACAATAATCTATGGTCGTAGGGTGAAATTTCGAGCTGTTTTATGAAATAGTGGCCCAAGGCTATTATTTCAGTGAAACAAACAAAGTTTGACGGTTTTAATAATTTGCCCATAATCGATTATGTGACTGATCACGGCTAATCGTGGACGGTTTTTGTTGTAGGTGTGTCGCATGAACGGTTATAGCTAGGCTAAGTTATAAAAAAGCTTTAGATTCCTTGGAATTCAGCGGTCATTTCTGTATTTTTAAAATTGTTTTAGACATAAAAATGAGCAAGTTATGATTTTTTGACCAAAAGCAACCTCTTTTTACCTATAATGTGCTTATATGTAAGACTTCTTTCAAACACATACTGTAGGTCGATATCACGGCAGAGACATTATAATGACTAAAAAACACGTTAGAAGGCGAGATTGCCATCGCATCAGTGAAACGAGGCCTTACGATTAGGGTAGAGCAGACATACATGTTAAACAGGCATCAACAACTTATTGCAAAGCGTGAGTGTTTCGAAGTTCTTCAGCTGGTCAATGTTGAATGTTTGGAAAATAGATGGCTTCCTTGATCTTCAACACTTCGTCGGATCTCGCGCGATCGATGACCCAAGAATCATCTCAGTATGCGACATATCCCGCTCCAAGCATGTGATCCATAGTAGCCGAGCCCGTTTGTTGGTCTGACACGCTCCCCTTTCAGAATGAAGTGCTTGAATGCACGCCAATTCTGAAGCCCAAGTATTGGATCGCCTTTCCCAACATGGCCTTACGTTGTATTGCGGCAAGGACGAGTGAATGAGTGGACGATTTGGGAGTCGAGTGGGCTGGATAGGCGATCGTGACGTTGAAGCGACCATTCATTCTTTTGTATGAGGTGAAGATGAAGCAGAAACTGATCTGTGGACAAGCTTGTCGTTATAAGGATAGCCCAGTTTCAGCTTTTAGTCCTCTATCCTGTAGGCTGCTGTCTTAATCAATATTTTGCTGCATCAAACCACTAACACTTTATGTAACGTAATCCTTGTCGTTAAAACTACTGCTTTCTCTTCGCTGCCTTCAATATTCGATTTATTTGGGGGGCGGTGGGTAGCTTATTACAGACATTATCTACTATCTATAATTTCAAGAAATTCTCCATTATTCCGAGCTTTTAAATTCCCGCCTCTTTGGTGCTGTGGTGTATACCTGAATATCATTGCCTATCCAGTGCGCTAACTGCCCTGCGGCTACAGTAATCTCAATCTTTGCTTCCGATTAGACTGTTCGAAAAATTCTTAAAAAGTTAGCAACGTTTTAAATCAGCGATGTTGCCAGGCCTTTTATTCAATGCGTTGTCCCGACGATCGCATCACTTGACGCGTCTTTCGACATCGCTTCAGCAACGATCGTTCGCAAATGTCCCGAGTAAACCGTCGGCGGGCGATCCACCCTTGATAACAGATATGCCCAAATTGAATATCCCGACTGAGTACGCGGGCGAAGTGGACGTGAAACAGGAACCTGGTTACGTAATTATCAATGGTCGTCGATATCCGTATCCTTACCCAGGAATTTACGGCGAGTATAATTACTTGGAATTATTAGACAAGTGGCGCCAAGAAGGCAAAGTCGACCAGCATAACCGGCCGATATTTTCAAAAATGAGAGGACGAGAGAGGATTTTAGCGAAACAGTTGTGGTACCAGGTATAAATTTTATGGAAAGACTGCTTTTGGCTTTTGGCAGGTTCGGTTCTACCATGACCCAGATTAGTGCACCTCTAAATTTTGGCACTTGTGTAGTTGAGGGACGACAGCAAAAATTTTTATTGAACTTAGTTTCTGAGCGACGCAGCCTCCCGAAATAGAGTAGGAATGAGAGGACGAGAGATGATACCCGTGCAAACTTTTAAATTTTAATGTAAGATAAATCAGAAGCCAAATTACTCATCTACTTTGAAGTTTTTGTCTCATTTCAGCGCGATCCGTCGTTGCCAGTGCATAAACTCGGCAAATTCGATGACTTCTTCAATGCCCTATTTGCAATGTTTGCAGTGTTCAGTGGCATGCTCGCAATTTATATGTTATACCGTATAGTCACGCCAAAAGAGAAAGATATATTCATTGGCGAGAATTGGGAACGTTGGCACAAGGAACATCATTAGAATTTCACGAAAATAGTATGTTTCTTGACTTTTGCGATGACAGTGGTAGAAATGGAATTTAGAGCATTATGTTTCAGAATGGCTGGGGTTTGCTAACTGCGATTGGCCTGCGTGTAAAGTAAAAAATAGGTGATTGAGAAAAGTTCACTAAAACGAAGCTTCCAAAAATGTGATGGGTGAGAAATGACAGAAAAATTGAAACTTAATAGTAACGTTGGAAACAAAATTGTTGCTAGTCTGGTCTTGACAACAAAAATATTCAAATTTCTGGCATTCTGCAGGCTTGATTAAAAAACACATTTCACTCTTTCTCTAAAATTAAGTCATAGCTGAGGTTTCTCCGTTATCATTTTGAGCTTTCGATTTTTCCTCTCGATTTGTCGACTTATGGCTCGGAGTTTGTTTTTTTCTATCCGAATTATGGCTGCCGAAAACGATATTCTCCAGTCCTTGAATGGGTACCTCGAAGGCCATACTTAGCAAAAGGGCGATAACGAAGGAGAGAAGAAGATGGGTGAGGAAGTAGGAGACCTGAAAAAATGGGATTGTGTGCTATTGATTTCTGAAAAAGGGAGAAACGTGGGGCATACATAATGGTAATGGCCGCTAAAATGCAGCGGTCTCAGTTGACTAGAATAATAAACCATGATCAGAACGGGGTGTAGCAAATATGCGGCATAAACCAATTTGCTCAAGGGCATGAAGATTTTCCACGATAAGAAAGCGCCAACTGGGCCTGAAAGGGAAAAGTAGTCGCTTTGTACAAGGCATATTGGATTTTAGGACGTTGATATGATATGATCCTTTGTCCTGAATCCGAGTACCCCAGACCAGCGATCATAGCGCTTTGCTTTGACCATCTAAACTTTTGGGCATGTCGTAGCTGCTTGCGTGCGACAGTGCTCATCTAGGGCATGTCCAACACATATGACGGCCAATGCTTTACAACAGGACCTGAGATGAGGGTATGTCTTGCATATGATAATGCCTCATGTTTTTACCTCCATAACCAGTAGCTGATGCGAAAATGACCCAACTCAATGCAATTGCCCAAAGTGTGCGTCCAAACCCGCCATAAATGACGTTGCCAACAGTGGATATGTAGGCCGTATTGGAGAATTCGAACAGACCGAAGACAATACCAACACCGAGACCAGCGGCGAGCAGCCAACCGAGGTGGGCTATCCACTAAATCAGGCATAAGTATAATAGGAACAAGAACAAGACCATGGTACAGCATCTTAATACCCGTATGAACCCCGTGATTTCAGTGCGATTTATATTGTACTGATACAACTAACAGTGAGTGGACTGATAAATCTTTTGGTACAGTACAACAAATTATATGGCGTGAAAAGAGTGAGCAGTACGCATGCACTTACTCTGGGTATGTCAACTTTCAACTGAGTTTTGTAGAAAATATATCCGAGTAGAAGGCCAACTAAAAACGGTCCACATCGGGTGTATGGTTTGATATAGACTGCTTTCCAATACGGCTCGACAAGCTCGAATCTAAAGAAATTATGATTCATTTGAGAAAAATTATCACTAAAGACTGTTCAGAAGGGCGCAGGGCGCTGTACATTGTGCTCTGTAGCGTTCGTTCGGCACCCGCTCATCCCGACTGGGATCGGGATTTTTAAGGTGTGATTTTTCACGTTTTATTCCCAGCATTGACCGATCCAGGGTGAATCAGTTTTCAATCCAGTCCGACTGTTGGATCAGCCGGATCGGCAACTAAAATTTTTTGCGTTTAATTTGCTGGAAAATGATCAGGTGTGGCATTCGATGATGAGGAAGTCCCGTTTTTTCTCTCAAGTCAGCATTTCATCCCACTGCAGGCGATGGTTATCTCTCCCGTGTCTTTGCAGTGGTCTGATAGAGAGGTACAGCGAAGAAACAGGGCAGGTTGGTAAGAATGAGTGCCAGATACGTCATCCCCACCAATTTTGTATTTTATGAAGCGGATCGGGATCGGAATCCAGGCCGTGGGTCGGATCGGTCGATGCGGGTTTTATCAGTCACCAATTAGCAAACAAGTCCCTTGCTTCCTCTTTATCAGTTCGATCATTCGGCAAAGTTTCTCCAGCTTACCCTTCTGAACACTCCCTTCCCAATCCCTCCCTCTCCCCTTCCTCTTTCACACATCTCCAAAATGTTTAATCCTGACCATTTTTTATCGGGATCGGGTACAGGAGGGGCGACCCCGCCCGACCAGAATCGGGATCCTGAACGAACGCTAGCTCTGGGCAATCTATATTGCAGTCAGAAACTTCCGTCCAGAAAAGTGGTTTAGACTCCCTGAACCTATCGCCTTTCCATTTCTTATTTTTGAGACTTGGCGCTGCTCTTTCAGGAGCTATCTTTCTATAAAAGCAGTCAGTCAGTCATCTGCAGTCTCCTTTTCCCAGTTGCTGTACCCCCTTCTTAAAATGGCGTCCATCATCAGCGGCACAAAATTAGCTTACCCACTGAAATGGGTAAGCTAATGAAAATAAAATTGACATATGGACTGCGATCCCACAGATATGGATTCTCAGCCTAAAGTGCGTGTGGATGTGCATACCCAGCCCTTTGAAGCCTCTTCTTTTGCAAGCTGCCCTACATATACACAGGTCGAGTATGAGCTGACCCAGGGGCCCACGGGTGACCTGCACCAGCAGGATCGTGCATAAGGTCGCAGCTCTTGCGCTTGATATTATCCACTATGCACATATAAGTCTGGTCAGGTGGAATTGCACCAACTAATCCTCATCGATCCTCATTGAAGAGCACAGTTGTTTAGGACTGATTTATGGGGGATGTAGTAACTGTGGTCCGATTGATCAGACTTAATGAAAAAATGTCAGTTTCACTCACTGTTTATCGTCCATCGAAAAAATGCTGATGGGAGGCCAGTTTTCATGGCTTTGTATAATAACTGCTCGAATTATACATGTCGATACAATAGCGATGATAATACTGACCACGCCAACGATTTCCTTCCTGAAGTTTTTGCCGACACAGTACAGCAGTCGTGAACAGAGAATGCAAGCAGGACATACCACCACAGCAGAACCAAGAATATGGGCGAAACGATAAAGAATTGCATATCATTGGCCAAGTACCAGGACCAGCTCATGCACTGGAAATAGAGGAATATTATCGATCGCTCCCGCACTGTCAGTGCTCCTGCACTAATCTGTGCACTTTACACTGCGCACAAATTATACGGTGACACAAAATTTGATCCTACTCTGCACTGCATATGCCGGCTGCAGTGTGACGATTAGTGCAGCTCTCAGGGAAAGATCAGATGCGCGGTGCTTGTTGAGTAGTCTCATACCTGGTCGTCCAGGTTGACGAAGTTATTGACATATAGTAAGTTTGTCCACCACGATTTGTCGCATGCCGTTCCTTCGATGCCGTCTTGATTCCACAGCGGTCCGTCCGCGGCGTATTTGATTAAAGTTGCGTCGATGGCCAATATCATGGCGTACAGAGGGGTCAGTCTGGGCAGGAAACTTCATGTTGCACAAAAAGACAGGATTATAAAGTAGTTCATGATTTTATCCGCTGCTTGTCAGGGCAACGTGTGTGATTAGCTAGTTTTCCCACTCACCCGCTACGTTTTGCGCATTTTTATCTCATGCCTTGCAGCTTTTTACGACCAAACATAGAGAAGTATGCACGTGACATTGTTGCCCTGGCAAATGTAAAGTTTATGCGAGATGCGCCAGTACCTGACGTATCGATGGACGTAAAACATGACCCACAGTTGAGGAGATTTGACTCGTCGTCCATTTGTCTTCTTCATTTCCTTCATCCATAGATACACCAGCAACATGGCACTGAAACAATGTTCATTATACGCAGCAGGCCTCACGATCAGATTGAAACCAGAGCTTACGCGATGGTGTAAAATGCATCCACCGCCAAAGAACCATTCAAGAGCATTTGATTCAAAAATTTTGGCGGGAGTGTATATGCTTGCATTAAATTGTCTAAAATTCCAGGAGGGTGAAAATCAACACGAAAGTGCTAAGTTATGAAGTTGCTGAAAGGCATGAAGCCAAGAAAGGCATGAAGACCAACTTGTCACAGAGGATATGACTAAGGGGAACATACTTATGTAATTTCGAGACCAATAGTAAGTATGACCAAAAATAATCCACGCCATGCTCAAAAATCGAACACCATGAAGGCAATGAATTTGACCTGGTCTTTTTGTGGTATCAAATAATTTTCGCCCGTTAGTGTAGACGGAGAAGGACAATATCATTTTGACAAACCAAGCTACCCGTAAAAGTGCAAAATTGTTTTAATTAGGAATTTTTGAAAACAGATTTTCTTACACTGATTATTCGCATATTCGGATTGGGTAATCTAAAACGCGTTTTTTGGCAAGATATATATAGATAGGAAAACAATGTTGGCAGTTACCCTTTCATATCCAACTGTCCCATTTACGGTTATGTCAGACTGAGGCACCGATTTGGGCAAAGATCGAAGGACAGGCTGATATGAATAGTAATCGTACAGTGTGCCACTGATCATCAGGGTCATAGCAAGGATTATGATCGATCTACAGTCCATAAATTTTAGACCGCGTAAATGTGCCCTGTTTTCTTCCATAAACCACTTACAGCACTAACATTGCAGCTGGATCGTTCGAAATGGACCTGTGTCGATCGTGGCAACTTGCTTTCGATTCGCAAATCATGCTCACCGCGCTAGGTGAAGTCTCCGACACATACTGCAGTCCTGGGATCAGACAAAACTATAACAGTAATTTGGCTTGCGGACAGCAGACTTTGGTTACCAGCGTTGATCAAAGCTTGCACATCTCGTTGAGTGCACGATGATGGGAAGCATGTATCCAACCGCAGTACGTACGTTGTACTGCAGGTTTGGTTTTGCTGCAGAGAATTATCACAGTTTATCTTCGAATACAAAGAACACTGAACTCGGTCACGGAAGCTCAACTTACATAAAAACTGGTGTCAATCCGACAATACTGTCCTTCCCATATTTCTCTAAAAAGCAACAAAAAGTTATGCAAACATTTTACACAAAGTCACTGCACTTACCCCTGAGTATTTTTCGAATGCTTGATATTGACACACTGTTCATAATCGCCAGTGAGGAAAAGGTTGCCCTCAAACACACCCGATGTGGCTCGGCCAGTAGCATCCAGGACTGAAATCACAGTAAAAAACACCCAATATGGCTGTTTTTTCCATGTCAGCACAATGGGCCCACCTGACATTGTCCATGACTTGGATTCTGAAACATCCTCCAACGATTTCGCACACTCACAGTCGATTCCGCCCGGCGAAGTAGAATTTAAGCACGCGTTGCTCAGTTGATACACGGCATGTCCATACTCGAACAATTGCTGCACGAAGTATCCCAAATCGGCATAGCATGGAACGGAAATGACTTTTAATAATTTATCTTGCACATAATTTTTGAATTTTTCTAAAACGTTAGTATCACCGCTTGATGCTGCCTTGGCCAGTATGGAAGGGTCGACTTTGAGTATTCGCAGTACTTCCGACACTTTCAAGTCCATCAAGTTGATTCCACCATCAGTAGTTGGCTTTTCGTCATCGAAATCATCCACTGTCAATGCCTCGCCTTTAATAAAAATTGACAGAAGGAATAAAAATGCCAGATTTCGTAGCCACTTGGGTTTAATCATGTTGAATTGCATAGGCCTGCTCGTTTGTCAGTCGTCGAGGGTGGTCGACTCAACAACAGCGATATCGACTGGCGTTGGAGTCGGTAAACAGACCGTGTTATTCGTCTTTGCGCATTGCCTTGAGCTCACCTGGTCTATTTTCAAATTGCCGCACGTACAGCTTATACTAGGCAGTCTAAAAGACAGGCCAACTGGCAGTCGAGTCAGCTGATAGGAAACTTGTTGCCGCTGTGAAAACACCATTTCGAACGAGCGAAAACGGACAGACATCAGCAGCCAGGCACCGGTTCGTACCAGCCGCTGAAAGTGTGCAGGGTAAGATATAGTGTCTTGCACGCGATGATGTATTGGACGCGTGGAAAAAGTGCAAAGTGCGAATAAATACTGCCTTTTTGGTGAACCCTCGAATGGAAGTGGCTGCTTATTCTAACCTTTTCCAAGTTTTTTCCTTATCTCACGACGGGCATGTTGCTACCATGCGGCACATGCTAAGTGGTATGTAAAAGATAATACAAGTCAGACTGGAAGCGCGAGAAACCTGAAAAAGCGACTGAAAGTGAAGGAAGGAGAACGCGAGTGTGCGATCTGTGTAAATACTGTACCGTACCTTGCACTGGAGGGCGTCCTGAAAGTGCGACCTTCCTGCCGCAGTCAGCAGTCGCCGTCACTTCCAGCGCTGTCCTTTCAAAGCTGCAGCACGCATAGCTTGTGAAAACTTACGTATAATAAGGAATCAAAGCCATTTTCATGAAAACTCATAATTATCTCAATTTGTGCATCTAACAAGGCCAATCTTATCAACAAGGGTATAAACTACAGTATGCACAAGAAAGAACTACAGAGCCGCAAGTTCACAATCCAAATATCGATTTTTAAAGCAAGCTATCTGATTCCCCAGCCTCTCGCTCCTGATCCTTCTCATCCAACACAAATTTCACTTTCTTATCACCCTGCTCGCTATTCGACTTGCCCGTATCAACGATGTTTATAGCTGGCACGAGGGCATCGGCAGTCCCACTTCGTTTCATTCCACTGCCTTCTTTGGCAGTTGCCAAATGACGCAGAGAAGCGGCCGATCCTTTCTTGACCAGAGTTATTCCCAAGGGGACCAGCGCGCTTTCTAGGACCACATTAGGCACTCTGTTGTTGCCGATTATCTTCCTGCCATTGTGATGGTGACGTCGTCGAACATGACTTGCGTGACGCACCTGATTGAGAATGCCCTTGTGCCTGTCTTCATCGTCTTTCTTGTCGAACGTGTAGTGCATCTGAAACCAGAATTGTCATGTCATTTGCTCACGAGCAAAAAGAAGACTGCACAAAGTTCAAAGCGCAAAGTGCCACAGTGTGCAGTAGTGGAAGCCCACAGAAGCCAGAAATGCAATTTCATGATAGAGACGGGTCATGAGTGCGCGTTAGTTTCATGTACATCGACCATAAACCATTACAGAAACTTTGCACAATTCTAAGTTTAAATTTACCGCCAAAAGGTAACCACTATAGTTCCGCATAGATGATAAGCCCCTTATTTCAAAGCCTTCATGTTCATGTTTTACCACATCACCAAACGCTTATGCGCACTCGAGGGTGAAGGGACACATTTTACACGAAATGATTTACCGGCCCGCGAGTCGAACACTCGCCCGGGCGACGTGCTGCAAGAAATTTTTAACGATATTTTTTAGTTTATTTGTGGCTGTAAATTCTTGATTTCGTTTTGCAAAGTAGCTTCAAAAAGATCTGTTCCTTTTCTGCACGAGGAACCTTTAAAGAATGGGCGCGCAGGCTTTCAAGTGTGAGACTTTCTATCCATGTTCTACGGGGCTTATAGCGGGAAATTTAAATTTTGTTTTGTACGAAACCTGTGAATTAGTCTATAAATTTTTATCTTACCGTTTTATGCGGCGGTGTTCGGAGTATGTTTCGCAGAGCCAGCATATCGTGTGGTGTATCCAACCTCAATGGCGCAAGATGCGGCTTTTCCTTTCGTTTTATTTGCTGTTCCCGCTTGATTTCTAAAAAAATAGTTTAGTCCTGCCTGATTGAGTGGCTGCATAAATCACTGATCGATCGACTATCCTGAGCAAAACAATATTAATATCAAAAACATCAAATCAACCAAAAAATCAGTTGCTCAACCACATCGACTCCTGTATGCAAAAATTAACCAACTGCTAGTCAATTAGTGCGCTCCAAAATAATTGATTTCCTTAATTAATTTTGGGACAAGAGTAGGAGTCCTCCCCATTTCATGATGCTGCTTTCTACAGTTGTAATACACATGCTTATTTGAGGCCTTTGATTTTTATTCCTGCAGCATAGTTAAAAATTTTTGAAAAATTATTTGCGTAGACAAAAGTAACATTGTGAGTTCTTTGCACACATGAAGGAAAAGTAAAGCCTTCTGAACAAATCGACAAAGAGGCTAACTTTATTGTTACTCCGGTCACTGCTTATTCCAACAGCGCTTGTTCAGACTGCGTACAGTGAAATATGACCTTTTGTGTTTGGCTTTACTTCGCATTTTAGATAAGATAACTACATTTTTTGTGTATCTGACTGATTTTAAGTTTGGGATTTGAAGTTAGAAATTATGCGAACTTGATATGCTGATTGAATCAGTTGACTTTGCGAGTCATATTATACTCTTACCAAAGAGTAAACAGTGCATCCAGGCGGCAGATATGAGAGACCGGAATCAGGGAGCAAAGCTGCGACTGAAGCAATGCGAGTCTTGCGAGTACACCTGCGGCTTAAACATCAACCAGGGGTGCTAGCACCCTGGAAGTACGAGCAAAACTTACCATATCCATATTCATCCTGGCGCTCCACCTCCATATCAGTCACACTGTTCGGGATATGCAAACTAAAAAGATGATCTCTGTAATAACGTATTTCGAAAGTACCGTCCGCAAAGCGACATACTCGTCATGGCTATCCAGTTCTGTCCACAAAGCTGCTTGCGTGGTAGGTACGGCCAGAAATTGGCCGTGTTCATGAGCAGTGAATTTGTCCCTGAAACACACAATTCAGATCAACACTCTGTTTTGGACCAAAACAGAGATGAGCATACTTCATGTGGGCTTCTTGGTAAGCGGCCAGAAAACTGCTGTAACTGCGGTTACAGTTTGGGAATTTCTGCACTGCTGGTTTGATAAATCGATCGCTCATATATTTGGTCATTGCAGCCCAGTAGTAGCTGCCGTGATGACCGATGATTTCCTCCATGCCAGCCATGCTATCGTCCATGACTGCTGTATTAATTTCCTTGATGCAGCTGGTTTCTTTTGTTTCTAATCGGATTCGCATCATTTTGACGAGCGGCTTGATGCTGATGCCCTGCAATTTCAGCACAAGCTTGTTGCTTCTCGTGCCAGCAAAAATTTAGTGCCTAATGTGGCTTTTCATTTTTCAGACGTGCGGACATTTTGCCATCCCAAAATTATATTGTGCCGTGTCCTCATTTGTTACCCCGAAATGGCCACTAGATTTTAGAGAACTTTACATACATGCAGGCGGTAAGGGCGATTCCATAATTTTGATCGGAAGTGTAAGTTTGAGGAAAAAAGTGAGGAGTTGCAAGAATTCGCTGTTAGCTTTCTCGTTCATTGGCCAAAACAAAACCAAGCCTTTCTGTAGGATTCTGACTGTACGACGAAAAGTGCTTACTTGCAAGAAAGTTGTAAAGAAAATGATGATGTAAGCC
This sequence comes from Mesodorylaimus sp. YZB2_4, assembly GCA_030248295.1. Classification (NCBI taxonomy): domain Eukaryota; kingdom Metazoa; phylum Nematoda; class Enoplea; order Dorylaimida; family Dorylaimidae; genus Mesodorylaimus; species Mesodorylaimus sp. YZB2_4. The sequence continues at coordinate 315,797 of JASANH010000055.1, read as the reverse complement.
GAAGTAAGCAGGACATCCTTGGTGGTCTGTCCTTGCACCAGTAAATGCGGGTCGAGCATGAAAACGAGCGAAAAGGTAACGGCACCACGAAGACCTCCGTAAGCCTGAAAAGGACGCGATCTTGATAGTGACATTTTGACATGCCAGTTCGCTGGAAGGTCATTCAGCGTACAGGATCAAAAATCAGAGGTAGCGTAGCTCCTATTTCGCACATTAAGACACGCGATCACGAAATCAAAAGTCATCCATCTGACCGTGGGTCGGATTTCCATCTATCATGAATGATGCCCGCCTTGGTGGTGTAGTGTAGTGATAAGGGCGACCCCATGAACCCTGTTGGTGTTCGAAGACTGAGACTGTCTCCTCGTTTGGCTTCCGTCTCTCCACTCGGAGCACCTCGACGGTACCGGGTGAGTCCCCCACGGCCTGGCTGCAAGGTCAGCGAGGGTTTATGGTTCGCAAACCAACCTCCGTCACCGGGGATCGAACTCTGGACGAGTCCAGCCACTCGCTCCAAAGCAATACGGGGAAACGAATGCCGAGCTGCTGCACCACCGCGGCCGCAACTCTTGGACATCGCGTTGGTATATTGCAGTTAAAACTTAGTAGATTCTGACATGAACTCTACATGATTACCGTTAGTATAACACTTGTGCATTATCATAATATACTGTTCAGTATGTCAGGGTTATCATGCCTTACCCAAATTGAGCCTAGCCTGAACCGCACCCGCTCAATCCTTTTGGTCTGCTTTGAAGGAATCGTCGAAAAACGAGTGGTTATGCCCATAAGGGAGAAGGTCAGAGTTGTAGAGCACACCAAAATACTTATTGGGGGCCGTTCAAAAACGACATCGTAAGCAAATCAGCAAGTTTTGACCCCTCTCCCCCTATCGTTTTTGTCGTTTTGCGCCTGACCACTCTTTTCGACGTCGTACAAGCCAATCCCCCCACCCGCCTAAACTGCAAAAAGGGGAGAAGATATATTTCAAAAAAAAATTTCATGAGTATCGGCGCACTTCACCCCGCCGCTGCTCATGTTCATATCTCGTACGAATCCGCATGTTCCCATCCTTATATCGGTATACATTCCAACAATGTTTTTCGGAATGTTTAGAGACATTAGTAATTTGATTTCAGTAACAATTTGATAAAGGTAGACTGTGCTGATGGTTCCACAGCTTGACTCTACGCCTTTAATTCCCAAAGATTGTTTATGAATTCTTGAAACGCACTTGTTAAAAATCGAATAAGCAGTAAGAATAACTCTGTATGATAGAGCACATTTTTCTTTATCATACTTCAACCTTTTGCTTCAAAAAATTTTTTGCCCTGAAGCCTGTTTTTGCCTCCAGCTGACCAGCAGTCAAACCTTCTAAGCGAGGCTGTGCGGGGACCAGCACACACACCAGCGTCCGTGGGTGCATACCTTGCCCGTGTTCAGCAGCCGAGACTGTCCCCTCGTTTAGCTCCCGTCTCTCCACTCTGAGCACTTCTAGGGTACCGAGTGAGTCATCCACGGCCTGCCGTGCAAGGTCAGCGAGGGTTTATGGTTCGCAAGCCGACCTCCATCGCCAGGGATTGAGCCCAGGTTACTGCCCAGGGCCACTCGCTACTGACCCATATGGAGAGACAAATGCCGAACTGCGCTGCACAAACGCGGCCGCTTCCTATAACAAGCTGAGTCTAGCCAATGCACATTATTATAACCAAAAATATCATGATTAGGTAGCCCAAACGCGGCGGACCTGTGCTCATCAGACTGTAATTAGGCTCCAGCAGGAGAGTTCGAAAGGGAAGAAAAACGCTGCAATAACTAGTGCAAAAACGACGTCGTTTTGCCTACCCCCTCCCCCCTTGTCGTTTTTTGTCGTTTTGGTGCCGACCCCCCCTCCCAACGTACGGTGTCGTATTTGAACGGCCCCTTGTGCTCCCAATCTTCCCCGTGCTTGCCTTTCGACAGACTAAAATCTGAATTTAGGGAAGAAAGTTTCGAGCGATGTAGCACAAATCAAGTCTATTCGACATTTTCGAAGTATTTATTCCGTCTGTGTAGCTCGACTGAATTGAACGTGGCGACTTAAAAACCCTAACCCATTTTAAAACAGTGGAATAGCGCCCCCGTGCAAGAGTGCTTGGGCCTACTGCCCTCGCATACATCCCACTCGCCCCCCGTCCCATACCTTGAAACTGTCTCATCGTGTTTAGAAGAAACCATTTTACAATAAACTCTTCACAAAACTTAGTCCATACTGCTGTAATATAAACATTATTTGCATATTACAAAAACCGTCTTACTTCAAACTTATTCTTTATAGTTGGGTCAGCGTTACAGTAGTGAACAGCTGACATGAGTCAGAAGACTTCCCACACCCCTGTTCATTCCAGTTTTTACCAGATCGTCTCCTAATTTAGAGACCAAAACATGGCAAATCGAGTTGGCTCGAAAAAACCGTCACTGGAAAACACTGTACGTAACTTTGTCTCGTCTTCGCTCTCGCACAAGTTGTGAGACTCGATCCAAAGTCGGAACACACGAACCAGTTATTTTAATTCTCCATATATGGGCAACGTCTTACACACCCACATTTGTCTGCCCATCACCAGTCCCTATACTTCCCCGTGATTATTCTAACTGCCCAAATTTCGCGCAGCCAGATAAACGCCATATAAAAGGCGCCCGCCTTGAACCCCCTTCATTTTTGCAAGTTGCCGCTTCAACGTAAAGCAAATAGAAAATGAATTCCTCGAATTTGAATGAAAAGCAGAAAACAACGACAAGTTACATCGTGAATGTGAAAACGGGTGACCGTTTTGGTGCTGGAACCGATGCCAATATTTATTTGCAAGTTTTTGGTGAAAATGGACATCAGACTGGAATGATGCGATTAAAGGCTCAGCAAGAAATCGAAAATAATATTGAAAATGACCATAAAAACAAATTCGAACGTGGTCATTTGGATCGATTCGTTTTGAGAGGGGTGCCAAATATTGGAAAGGTTGAAAAAATTCAAATTTCCCATGACAACAGTGGTAAGGGATTTCTGAAGAAAGTACATGAAGACCAGTCTGATGAGAAATGCTTCCTTATTTAGGCCTGGCTCCTTCATGGTTTCTAGAATATATTGAAATATCTGACCCAGTTCAACGCCTGACATTTCGATTCCCTTATCATAAATGGTTGAGACGGACCGAAGACGGTGTGGACTCAACTGTGGTCATCCTCAGATGTATGGAAGTGAGCAGAGGTCCGGGAAGTGTCGTGCAGCCTGCACTGGGCGTCATGAAATGCATGGACGCTGTTGTGAACGAAGCCATGAAAAGAGTTTCTCGACGAGAAACGAGATGCAACGCCAATCAAAATTTTGGCGTGACACTGCGATCGCAAAGTGCACACGGTGCTCTATTTCTGAAATTTTCGGTGTCAGGTGTTAACAAGCGATGAGATTGCCACTTGGTTATCTGCAAGAACTCCGCAAAATTTCCATTGGTTTATCGATTCATTCTGTCAGGCCGTGTATCTTTTCAGATCTCAATCTCAGATACCTTTTGTGAGTGACTATGTATGACAATTATTGGAGTACGACTTCAAGGTGGTTAGATTAAAATTAAAACAAATGAGGTGGGATTTGATTTAGAGACGCAAAATACAAAACACGAGGCCTAAGTTGGAATTGAAGTCGCGCTCTTCGGAGGATAAGCAGCCACTGGTCATAACTTAGTGAACTAGAAACCTGCAAAGGGTGCAAACTGTGGACGTTTATCCTTTCCACTGGGTCTTATGGAACAGTTGTACACGGCCTCTCCATCCCCACGACAGACTCGTGTCAGCGAGGTGAGGGAAGAACAGAGACAGACAACGCCCCTTTAGTTTTAGCGGCTGGCTGTTCCTCTATAACTGGCGATCCATGTCAGTAAGTCAGTCTCTCCCTGTCTATTTGTGTCGTCCGACAAAATTTTAGGCGCTTCACATTCTTTCGTGGATAGCGAGGAAATAATTTCGAAACAGGTTTGTCTTGAGCAAAAGATAATGGATCAAGAGAGACCGAGTGCAATCGCTGGCAGTGGTTGTCACGTGTGACGAAAAAGGAAGACTATTTTTGACATGTTGCGAGCGAGAGTTTTATCATGAATAATTCAAATTTAGAAAATGCTGCGACAATGTAAATACCCCATCTTGCTGCCAGTACTCCATTAGTCAGACCTTATTTGTACACGCCATCATAAGAGTAAGTCTCTATTCTGCGACATTATATGCTGGGAAGATTCGAGCTATCCACACCACGTCAGCCTGTATAGAACCCGTGGCGCCTTCTGTTGCTGTCTTGATGTGTAAGCAGGCACAATGCAGTGTCGAAACTGCAATGGGAGTTATACCGAGGGCTATAGTCACTTTCTGCCTCCAATTAGAGGCCAGTGGACGTACATTATCCCATACATAAATGGCCCAGGTGTGAGCAAACTTTGAATTTCGTAGGTTTAGCCACTGCCTGGACTGGACTGACGTCTAGCACTTTCGACAAACAGGAGTACCCACTTACCATAATAAACTGTTCTTGGCGTCGGATTTTTCTCACGCTGACGACCACGCTGTTCACAATGTACGCCAGAAAGAACACCACTAGAAATTGTCGGAAACCATTCTTTGTTGGTTATCGCGAATGGGCATGGGAGGAAGGGGAATTTTCCTGCTCCACCCCTGCTCTAAGAGGATGGATTCACGATAAGCTTGTGAATTATTGCCAGCAGGGAGCAGATCAGGGGAAAAACTATTTTTGTCGAAAATACGAGTTTAAAATGGATGGAAATTTTAAAATCATCCCAAGCCGTCCAAGTCTTACCCACAATATAGCTCACTGTCCTACTGCTACACTGTACTTACCGGCAAACCGCGAAAGAATACACAAGAAGACGGCAATTAAAGAGAATCCGACGTTGAAGTTTGCCCAGGATTTATATTCGTTGACAAGCATAACACCAAGGATGATGAAAATAAGCGATTCCGCTATGCTGCTAGAATGGCATAAATTTGTTATGCTTTGCAAAATAGACAAATATGTATTGTAAGAACGTGACGACAAGAAGATATACCAGGCACATGATATAACTCTAAGATATACAAATTATCCCTAATTCTATGTGTACGCGTTGACATCCACTTTATATGTCACGCACATATCCAATGCGGGCGTGTCAGCTGTCGTTGGAAAGAGACTCATAACTGGTAGTAGATATGCATATGCACACAAAACCTGCCTTAGCCTCAAGGTGAATATCAGGTGAGCATTCGATTCCCGCTCAAAGGTCAAGTTTTGTGCAATGTACAGCGTCTCTTCATACAAAGATCTTGATTCCGTGTGTGTATGTATATATATATACATATATATGTTTATATATTTATAATAAGTATTATATGCACATATAATAATGTATATTTAAATATATGTAGAATATACTATATATTATACATATATTGTGATATATGTATAATACATATAATACCATATACATGCACATGTACTCGTATGCTCACGTCATTTTCAGCACGCCACAGTTAGAGGTAAACATACTAAACGATGCATATTACTAGTGCGTAAGGCTACACATAGTTACTACTCAAGTAACTGCTGAATTGGCTGTGATGCGCGCAGGAATAGAAAAACTAACCACACTGCATGTTCTTTGTCATTTCTTGTACATGTGATGCCTGATACTCCACTGGTCTACACATTTTTCATCTCTAACGTAAAAAAATATGATTAAATTTATCTCACCTCATCACTTTGCTAAAATGAAATACGGTGATAAACGACTTTGAGGATATATTCTCAGCCGCATAATATGATTGAATAAGGCCACAACAAATGATGCTAAAATCAAGTTATGTTGCATTTTGCACGAGTGAGTTTGTAAAACTTTGCACCTTATTATTCCAGAAAAATGGAATAGTTCAGCCGAAATATATGACAAATACGCCACCCCATAAATGATAGCGGGTTCCAGAACTAAAGTTATGATCAATTAAAAAAATATTTTATCACCTTTTATAAACTTTACCTCTCAATTTAGTTGAGTATTTTGTGGCCAGGGCTGTCATAAAACCATAAAACGTTCCGATTGCCATTCCGCCAAGGCTGACGCATAAAAAGGCAGCGAAACCAAGACCGAATTCGCGAACACCCAATTGGTCAATTTGCATAAATGATAGGACCATATTGTAGAGAACCACAGTCACAGCATCTGAAATTGTAAGAAGTATCCAGCTCGACTAATGTACCAAGTAAAGCATCAAGCATTAAAATTCACACTGATTTGAATTCCCGCAAAAATTTAAAACTGGCTGGGGAGCCTGAAACTTTGTAAGAACTCGTCGAAGATGCAGCTGACACCCTGAACTTGAACAGACATTTTTGTATTCCAGATTCACATACAGCATCAGTACGAGTAGCCACTGAAATTTTCTCACCATTGAACAAACTCTCTCCGAAAACCATAAAATATAACATTTTGTTGACACCAATTTCCTCGAAAATAGCAAGCACCTTAAAAATTTCCAATTTTATGAGAAAAACCTCCTAAAATTATATTTGACTCACTGCAACTGGATCAACAGCAGCGATTATAGCACTAAAAATAAGGCATTCGAGGAAATTGAGTGTCATCGAGTCTCCCATGAAACCAGCCAGATAAAACCCGAATAAGGTTGGGCCGACGATGAACACATTTAGAATAGTTCCCTGAAACAAATTTCTTGCTTTCCTTTCTTCATGGCAAAGTGTCCTAAAGTGTACCACAACTGCGTACAAAACGATTGTGCCCAAATTTTCGGCGAAGGCTCGATCTTTCAATGAATAAGCCGCTTCTAGTATGATTCTGAAAATTAACACATCGAAATTGTCATGCGAGGATCCAAATTTTTTCTGTGGCATGATGCTTACGGTGGTAAAAGGAATAAGAAGAATGATCGTGGACTAAAGTGAAAAAATGCCAATTCTGTTTGCGCGCCTTCCACAAGGAATAAAAATCCGAAAATGATGCCAAGGAGAATAAGTAGACTGAAATCAGAAAACGGATGCTTTGACTTATTGCTAACTCGTAAGTGCGGTGACAAAGTCTGCTGAAATCGTGAGTCACTTATTGTAGAGTTAGGTGTGGTCAGTACTTACAAGGGAGCATCGCCAACCGTTAAGTCGAAATTTGCAAAGCCAAAATTAAAATTTGTTCCAAGGTCCTAAAGAAGACTCTGTGCAAAATATTAGAGACGTCTAGCCAACCGCTCAGCAATGGTCAGCGCCTAAAGTCCCGTGAAGTTTTGAATTTTTGTGTGGTAAGGAAGCCGAACGTTGAAAAAAACATGCAGGACTCTTAGCAAACTCGGTTTTCAATTTTCGGTTTTTGGGTTTCGGGTTTCGGGCTCTGAGTTTTAGCTTGCAACACTCTGGTTGTGGGACTGTAAAATAAAAAAACCCAGGAGAATCAAAAAATTTCACAGGACTATAGGCGCTGACCATTTCTGACCAGTTAACCAGAAGCCTCCAATATTTTGCTCAGAGCTTTCTTTTATTTACATCCAGCTAGGAGCACGTAACAACTTTTGGTTTTGCAAAGCTCGACTTAAAACGTTTGGCGATGTTCCCTTGCTAGTCGCTAGAGAAGGAAGCAAAACTCAATTGTACAGATTTAAGAGGTTGCATTTATCAACTCATTAAAACGTGGCATTATGATGTCAGTATACTCTTGATACCGAACTGGTATAGAGTGCAGTATTTTCGCAGTGTTCTTCTAGAAATAACCACATACACTGCCCACTGATAAGATTCTGAAATGGTATATTCTTACGCACAACACAATGCAGAAGGGGCCGCGGGCACAAAAGAAAGAGCCGAGGACACTGTGAGCCACAAGTATGCTGAAATTTCGCAATTTTCAGTGCCACGAGGCAGATGAACAAGGCTGAAGCATGGACACCACATACGCCAATTGTCACATACAGTGCTTTAGGCTGCTATCGGTCCAGCACATCAAAACATGGAAAATCGATCATGCCTGATTCGACAGTCAAAGCACCATTTTTGACTTGAATGGCCCAATGGTACCTTCTACAGGAAGTTCTTCGACTTACTCTAGCAGCTGTTCTTATTCAGTATCAGTTATCTGCCTACTACTCAAATATCATTCAAAAACGGTGCAGTGCAGAGCAAATTCTGTATCTGCCAGCCCATAGTTTTTGGAGCCAAAGACTGAACGGAACGGGACGGCTAGGGTGTTTTGTAAAATGCATATGATTGCGAGCTGTCTACAAACACCAGCAGATAGCGTTTCGTACGCGATCAGAAGATCAAAGTGAATGGTCGCGATGCGTATTATTGTACAAAAGATCTGCTCCCCCCCCCCCAAAAATATATTTTGTATGTGTGAACTTTCTCAAAATCATTAAAAAGCCAAAAAATCTCGGGTACTTACCACGATTCTGGTATTAATTTTTCCAGTCGTTTCGCGTGGTGCAAAACTAAAAAACAGCATGAGTACAGAAGAGCCTTGTCAGTATGTATTGTAAAAGTTTTATCCGTTCGGGAGATTCTTCAGTGTCCAGCCAGCCTGGTCTTCTCTGATTCAGTGTGTATTGATGTTCAAAATGATCTCAAGGTCAAAGTTAGAAATATGTCAAAACTCTTATTGACATCCCTTGTCAAAGTCAAGGTCAGATCAGGGGTTGGATGATCAGATGAGGGGTCGGTCAAGGTCAGATTCAGGTCAGAGGGGAAACCCCTGGTCTTTAAAACACCAGAGCGTAACCTAGAGCTCCCGGTCGGGCGGAAGATCGACACCCCTCGCGGAAGACATCATACCAGTTTGACTGGAAAGTACTGTACGTGCTTTGATGTCTTCCACGCCATCTTCCACCCGCCTTGATGCGCAGGTCAAAATTTTTAGATTGAGATAGATTTTATAAGTCTTTTTTAGTGTGTAGAAGTTGATAGCGGGACTGTAACTTGATGTTTGTTATCAAGAAAATAAATCGATCCTGAAAGCCTTTCTGGACATCTTTTTCTGCGACCTACAGTCTTTTGTACGTAGCCACAGCGGGTGGTCCACACCAATCTATTCCAAACAAACTTCCTAGGCTGCAGCTGATTCTGACTATTCTCAGCATACGATGTATTGGGTGCGCCGTAAGAACGAAACTTTCATTTTCTTTTATCTAGTTAGCTATTTTCAAGTTAGCGAAAAGAACAATTTCTTTTAAATTCAATTCTGAATGCTGAATCCCGTGATAGCAGTGTAAAAGAACGCAGACTCTGGGCTGGGCGGAAAACTGTGTCCTTCAAAGAGTATCTCTTTGTGGTACACTTGATAGAGCATCCTAACTGTCATTATTCAACCGCTATCGCTGTTCTTCATTCCCATGGGATCATTCCGGATAAATTCGGATTCCGGATCCATTCTGACTACTCATCACTGAACACAGACCTTGAAATCATGCCAAGATGACAAAATATGACACATTTCTAACTGATTTCTTCAAAAGGGGAAACAATCCTAGTTCATCTCTGTAGTATGGTCATTTTTTGCTACCCACGTATAGTCTAACAGGACGAAACCCGCCATTGTCGAAGGACAAGCCCTGTTCCCAAACTTCGCTTCAAACCAGTTTGTTACCCCCAAATGTTCCTTGGGCCCCTTATCAGTGGACTCACTGATTCTATTGACCGCGAGTGACTGGTTTCGACTTACGTATTTTGATAATGCAAACAGCAACAATAAACAAAGTAATGAGTAATGGCTGGCCAACGTAAGAATAATTCCACGAAGCCACGTGAATGTCGTGAACTTTATCATGAATAGAACCACTCATGTTGTGAGACCCAGTTTTTCCATGCAGCTCGTGCTCATCGCCAATTGTGCTATTTCCAAAATTTTCTATCGAACGTCCATAAGTCAAGGAAAGAAAAATTGAGATCAACGAAATTATTCGATACGAATTCATTTTAGAATAAAATTATCGAAATAAAGCGCATAAAATCAAGGACTCTCTTTTACGCAACAAAATCTGCAAGATGACACACAGCACAGATATACATTGGAGTCCAGCAAGACGTATGGCGAAAAATCTTATCTTGGCGACGCCTGCGCTTCATGACATAACGAGGCATCGTCATTGTGCAAACAGAAAGCTACGCGCTCTTCCTATTAGCCATACTTCAACCACAATGGCCTTCAAACTTGGCGCCACCTCCGCAATGCCAATCCACCACTCACAAAACAAACTATTCACACCGAAATCGCAAAGAAAACCGCTTTTTTACAAAGCTAACATTCAGTGCACGAATGAAAGCTGGGCAGACTAACGAGCCCCTGTAGCTGCAAAATGGGGCAAAGAAATCGATGCGACTGCATTAGCCATCCTGAACGTAGACGGGTAGAGGAAGCTGTTTCGATGTTTTCATCGCACCCGGCAACGACTCACTCCGATGTCCTAGCGGGCAACGGAGTAGCAGGATCGAGGTGCTCGTTCAAGCAAAGTTGCCGAAAAGTTTGTAAACGTAACTCGAATGGGATATGGAACCTGTAGTTGGACGAGATATATACAATGCAGACTGTGGGATGTGTGTCATCTCATCCCAAAAATGACAGCTAGACAACATCGCGCACGGAATACGAAGCAGACACAATTGAACAGGTGTCAAACTGGTTTCTTAGAACTGGCTAGATGGCGAAACTCTTGTTTCACTGTGTCGAAAGTTTGAATAGAAGGAGGATTTGAAATCAAGATGCATACACAAATGGTGAGCCTTGAGTGTGGTTCGAACCAGCGCCTCTGGGATTAGTTGTCCCAACAGAAAAGCTTCTCCAAAGACAATAATTGTGGTTCATTTCAGGGTGCATTGTTGACGTTGATGATTCTGTTTATTTTCTTTAGAGGGTATAGGCATTGAGGCCACTGGGATGGTCACTGAATATGTGACGAAAGAATCGAGCAAAGGTGTGGAAGATTAGCCTGTATTCAGCGGAAGACGGGTACAAGGAGACTCGCGAGTCAACCGAAGACTATCGGAAAAAGTGCTCATTGCGAGGCTGAGGCGCAACCGCTCGATCTGGCAGTTTTTCTTAGCACCGATGGTTAAGCAGCAGTTTTTACTGCTCAGGGTTCCGAGCAGAAGGAGTCTACTGTAAGCAGGTGAATCATATTCAGCAAAACAACAGGGTAATGCGTGTCAGACAAAGACTGAGGTCAATGAACCAGCATTTTGTGATATTCCCTTTCTAATTCTGGACTAATCCCATGAATACTCGAGTGCTGTGCTTCTGGAGAGCATGAGAAAAGCTTTCTGAACGAGCGATTCAGACTTGGCTTAGAAAGCCGTTCGAAAAGGCTGAGGATACTCGGTCTTTACGAACCAAATACTTATTTGTATGCTCCCTGGTTTTGGCAAATGGTTGCGCAGGCTCCTGTCCGCGGTCACTGCGCTTAGTAGACTGCTCCTTCAGCAGAAACAGTAGAAAGTCCTACTGACAGTTACTCTACTGCATGTCTGGGTCCCATGGGGCTCTGCTACATTCTCTTCCTCGCGCTAGGCTTGGTCACACCCGGGCACAGGGAAAGAGTCCAGCAAGTTCACAAACCGATTTAAAACTTGCGTGGCCACCGCCTTTAGTAAGTCGAAGCCACAAAAAATCTTGACTCTGTCGACTTTCGAGTTACGAATATCTGCAGCTGTCGGAAATGTATGTAAATCCTCACTTTGCACCCCTCCCTTAGCCCCCTCACTTACAACATTCTCCCAGGGTACAGTATGTGAAATGTGAGTATCTGAATTATAATATACATTCGAAGCATTCGCCCATTATTATTTTTTTGTCATAACTGTAGATATTAGGGCCTAAATACAGTGCAAGTACGTAGGAGGCCTAATAACATCAGGCATATTTTACCGGGAACTACTGTATAAGCTGGCTGGGCTGTCCGAAATCGTGTAAGCCCCTTATTTATTCCCTGAATTAGAGCCCTTTCAAAACCCCGGGGTAACAAATGAGAATTTACCCTTGTTTTATCCCTGTTTTGTAGGATCTTCGCATTTCCCCTTTCCTCCGCTCGGACCTTTCCGCAAACGCTAAAAGATCGAGTTGAACGAACCTCAACGTTCGAGGCGCAAGTTTGGACCAGCGCGGCTAATTGGTCCGATGGAGTGGAATGGAGCAGCTGAGCCCAATTGAACGGCAGTTTCCTGAGATTCAATCGAATGCGATCACATGCTCAGGCGACTCCTATTTTATGGTTCGCCTGATCTTCATTGCTGCTACTCATGAGCCAGCAATCAATGGCACATGTTTCTGCATCTTAGAATATATGGTTGACTAGAATCATCTGCGGGTCATTTTAAAAGGTCTTCGCTTTGTTTTGAAAAATTCTAAATTTAAACTGGCGTTTTTTTCATCGCATCATTTGGAAAAATCAGCATTTCCGCGCACAGAGTATGTCAAGACTACATGCATCTGTCAAATCATTGACATCATTGGAAAAACCCCAGTAGCGAACATCAGTAATCGCCACCCTGGCCACCTGAATTTGAAAACATGAAACTCTAAATATAGAACAGGCAAGACCAGTCCAACCATGAATACACATACACCTACGCACGTTTCCACGGAACCCACGCCCTGTGCAGCAGATCCTCGTTACTTAAAATTGGCCTAGTTTCAAGCCAACTACTCCCCAAACACTCTGACTGCCTATTAAAAGGTGCTCGGAAAACGTTTTCGTCAGTACAATGTGGAAAAGGGACAATAATCCAAAATGGTTCCGTGTGTTGAAGACGCTCCGCCAACCACTAGCTACATAGTATATGTAAAAACAGGAAATCGTTTTGGTGCTGGAACTGATGCGAACGTATTCTTGCAAATGTTTGGGCAAAATGGACAAACGGATGTTTTGCGATTGAAAACACCTAAAAATGCTCAAAATAATATCGAAAACGATTATAAAAATAAATTTGAACGCGGCCACTTGGATCGATTTGTATTGCGAAGTGTGCCTCACATTGGTCAGATCAAAAATATTTGCCTTTGGCATGATAACAAAGGTATATTCTAGAAAAATTGAATTTTATTTTCCAATCTACGAACAACTTTTGCAGGTTTTGCTGCATCCTGGTTTCTTGAGTACATTGAAATATCTGACCCTGCTTTACGCCTGACATTTCGATTTCCATGCCATAAATGGCTAAAACGAACCAAAGATGGCGAGGACAAAACTGGGGCCAGCCTCAAATGTATGGAAGTAACTCGAGGGCCCGGAACTGTCGAACAACCTGCCTTCGGTGTGGTCAAGGGCATTAATTCTGTGCAGAACACGACCAAACAAGTTTCTCGACGAGATACAAAACGAAGCACAAGCGAGTCTCACGTGCAAATCAAGTCACATTGTACAAATGGTATTTTATTTTTGAGATTCTCTGTTTCAAGCGAGCAATGATTTATGGTTATGCCGTCGATTGGTGTGCACTTTTGGTCTGTCATAGCACAAACAGGGTTCAGGTTTTTGCGTCCTTGCATTTATCGTCGATGCCTGCTGTAAATAATGTACGATATTTGAAATGCTAGGAAAAAAAGCAGATCTGTGTTTATTGGCCATCCTCTGTGACTGTGTTAGCAACATGCCTGGTAGGCCATGGCGAGTGGGAGAGAGTAATCGATACTCTCACCTGGCTGGGAGACGTCAACCCGTAGGGTTGATGTTTCAGCCGTAGGTGTGGTCCTACGCCTGCCAGGCTCGGTTATAGCTGTCTCGCATAAAAAGACAAAAGATCTCTACCTGAAGGAACCTAAAAGGAGGGGTACAGGTAACAATAGCAAATTGATATAAAACAATCAAAGCAGCAGCCGTGTTGGAAGCTAACTGTCTGTTTAATTTCAAAATCACTGCCAACATAATTTTGTCTGAAGTGTCTACGATGGGAATGTGTTGGTGTAGCCAAAACTCTCTTGAGAATGCGAAGAGCAAAAGTGCGATCTTGAAAATCAGCAGGCTCCAAAGTTGGTAGAAAAAAAGGACAAGTATTCGGAACTGACTTCCTCAGTTAGGGAGCCTCACAACCCTACAGTAAGCCAAGGGCACCTTTTTAATTAGGGCACGTCATAGGACTAGGGAACCGCCCTGTCCATCTAGGGAATACAGTACATCTGACGATCCTAAGCTTTGGTAATTTGGAACTGACCGTGTTGCGTGACAAGTCTATGAGAAAATCAAAAATTCATGTTTCCTTCCTCGATGCCTCCAGCGAACCTGAAATATCTGGTCTTGCACTAGTAAAGTCTGATGGCGACTCTTTGGATTTCCCGCTGGTGTCGCCTCCCAGGTCAAATCGGTGGTAGATCTGAAAGTTGGTGCTAGTGAGAGGATATTATTATCCAACTGCTCGCAGCGGGGTGGTGTGAGGGAGCGACCTTTGGCTCGTAATAGCGGGTCGTTGGGGTTAAAATCTTGATCAGATACATCTGATCCAATGGGGCGTGCACCTCCCTCGAGCCCCCCCCCCCCCCAGCAGGAGCCGCGTATTGCACAGCTTCTCAGTCGTAGGAGTTCAGAGAATGGCAGAGAAAGCACAATAGAAAAGCCATCAGTTTCTGGAAGCCAGGCAGAGCCAGAGCTGTTTCTGGAAATGCCATACGCTTAGGGAGGATTTGGAAACGCAAGACTCACCATCAGATTGGATTACCGTGAATCCTACTGTAACAAAAGTATATCGCTTCAAACCTCAGAGCGATATTTCAAGTGGCGGAAAATTTTGTACTGGCTTCAGTGTACTAGAGTTTTTCCAGCACCCTCAGCACCCACTTGAGCGTTCCCCACAAACAAGTCAATCCCTGATCTCATTTGTTTTCTTTTCGTGCATGCTCTTAATTGATCATATTTGCAACTGAAACAAAGAAAAATGGTGCAAATATTTCTACTGCATCTTATGCCTCATTATATCCTGCGAACACGCCAATGTGTCTTATTTTCTGCCACATGACACCATTTTCATAAACTCTGCGAGTAATCGCCTTCAAAAACAAAAGTTTTTGTTCTTGTCTCGCTTGCGTCAACATGTGACCTGCACAGTCTTGTTGTTATCATCAAGGCCAAACTTCTGGCCCTGACGCAATGTTTGCCCACCTATCGCCCACTTGCAGAACAACCATTCGCCTCTTCAAAGGCGACAAAAGCTGCCAAGTACATTGTGGCCGTGCTCTTAGCTTCACCAAATATATCGTCCATAAACTCTTTGCGCCCGATGTGAGACTGCTTAAGAGAGCTCGTAGACTTAACAAGGCTAACAGCTGTGCTCACTCATTGGACGAATGGCTGCATCTGCCCCACTGACCGAACCACGTCGTCTGGGAGTGACTGCATCCACAGCCTACTTGGTTGGCGATATTATTGGATCTGGTATATTCATCACACCCCAAGGAATACTGCAAAATACAGGCTCTATCGGCCTGTCCTTACTCGTGTGGGCAACCTGCGGACTTTTGAGTTTAGTGGGCGCCCTGTGTTACGTGGAACTGGGCACTAGCATACCAGTCTCTGGTGGTGATTTTGCTTATTTGTGTTTCGTCAAATGGTACCCTCTGGCATTTGCTTTTCTCTGGACAACATTCGTTATTTATAAACCTTGTAGTATTGCTATTTTGGTAAAAACTTTCGGCTCGTACGTTTTACAAGCCTTGTCCCCTCTCTACTGCTTCACACCTTATATTGCTGATGTGGCGGGAAAATTAATTGGATTCCTATTATTGTGTAAGTCCGCTTGAACTCACTTGGTTGGGGATCTTGCACCCACTCCACTGCCCTTGGGTCAAATTAAGTTGGGGAGCTTCGCCGACTGACCACTGGCAGAAACGTGTGAGGCCAATATGATAGCTTACAGATGCGAAATCATTCAAAAATTTTATGGCCATCCCACCGCGTAAGAACGAATACAGTTTATCCTAGTCAAATGCAGTAAGTTAGTAGTGCTCATTTTTCCTCGACTTGATGACACCTATCTCACGACCAGTTTGCCTGAAATGATTGGCTAGTGTGTCAAAATTCATTCAACGATTACGTGACATTGGATCATTCCTCAGATGTCTCCTTTGGCCAGAACACAGAACGCCTGTGCACTGATCTCGTTTTTCATAAAGTCATTCCTACAAGCGATCGAGAGGGGCACTTCGTATGTGCGTCTAGTGAACGTCTCAAAAATCTATCTTTGCCCAAGCTGATGCAATATCAAACACCAGTGACATGATCAAGAAACACTTAATCGCTACTGATAAACACGGTCTTATCAGGAAATTAGGGCGGTTGGTAGACGCGGTAAGTCACACTGACGCATGTTGAACTTTTTCCTATTCTCTGACTGTCTGACCGTCTGATCGTGAGAAAACATTTAAAAATACTTTTTCTTGCTACAGGGATGTACTGTAGCAGCTGTATGAAAAACCCAAGACGCATCGTCATATAAAGTTTATTGGCACAGTAGTGTGTGATTACAAATGGAAAAAAATACATGATGCTGTATCGCGACATGGTAAAGCCCCCGCTTCGAGCACCCCCTCACCTTGGCTTTACCATGCTAGGTCATAGTGCATGTTGGTGTCATTTCCAGTACTCCTGACTTGGATCAATTTTTATCACTTGACCAAGTACGCTGCGAAGATCCAAATTGTGGTCACAGCATGCAAAGTCGGCTCATTGGTGTTGATTATTGCCACTGGAATTTACGCTCTGATTGCTAGTAAGTCGTTTCTACAGGTGTCACAAACCGTTGGACCATTGTTCGACTGAAACTGCACTCAAATTTAGTGACCTCGATTTTTGTTAAATTCAAGAAATTAAGATTCTCACAATGTCAGTTTGTGCGCAGTGTGTTTTTGCTGGCCTATACAGCACATGATGTGTGGTTTGCCGATGGCTGGACCTGATTATTTGTTTTCGCAGATGGCGCATCAAATTTGAGCAATTCGATGCAAGGTTCTGAATGGGGCACAAATATTGTGATCGCTTTCTATGGTGGTCTCTGGGCATACGACGGCTGGGATACTCTAAACTTTGGTGTGGAGGAACTACACAACCCTAAAAGGTATGTTATGTTAAGTTTTGTCATCAGATAGTTCCCAGGTGACATTTGCATGCAGAACACTAGTTTTATCGATTTTTGGTGGCACCAGTATCGTCATGATCATATATCTGATGGCGAACGTTGCCTATTTTGCAGTCCTGGGCAAAGATGGTGTTTTGCAATCGGAGGCTGTTGCACAGGTAAGCAGAGAATGGGTATGCAGTAGGCATTCAGTCCAGGATAATATCCCTGAGGAACTCTGGGCATGTCCTTGCAATCAGAACCGATCCACACTCTACTATACCTTGGCATTTCAGACATTCAGCCAAGTCATGCTCGGCGGCTTTTCGTACGCGATACCCGCGATAGTTGGTGTGGTCATCATGGGCACCCTCAATTCCTCATTGTTCACTTCCAGCAGGTGCCATCCCGCAGTCTTCATTCATGCCGTGCACAACGCGACAATTCCTATTTCAGATACTTCTATGCTGCCGCTCGTCAAGGCCACCTCCCCAGCTTCATGAAACTGCTGAGTGTAAAACACGAGACCCCTCAACCTGCTTTATGCGTTTATGTAAGTCTGTGTTTTTTGTGCATGGTATAACAATGGCGGTGTGTACCTAGTGTAACTACTCACTCACGTTCCCTCCTAGGACCCATTTAGTTATAATTCACAGCCCCTCAAATATTTTTCTTGGGACTGTGGGGATGCACCCTTCCATGACGGTCACGATAGAGAAGAGAAGAGTGAGCGAGGAAACTAAAGTAATTTAGCGAATTCATAGGTATGCTGCGAGGGTGCGAGGCTCTTTTGAGAATAAAATTATCAGCCATTGTGGTGGACTTCGATGCCACTTTGGGCTGCTGTTTTATTTTCCCGCATCGGACCCGTTTGAAATAGTTTCCCAAGGGTTTCATTGGAGCGGTCACTTTCCTCTACTGCGCTCATTTCCTTTCCTTTCCTGAGCAGTCATTTGTCCGACACTTTCCTCCACTGTCACCTTCGCATATCAACAGCAAACACTGCTGGACAGCATTGCTCACACATGCAGTGCGTTGCTTGACCCTGAGTGTCTTGCAGGCTATCATGGCTATCATTATGGCCAACGTTGCTGGTGTGGACCAGTTAATCAATTACGTGGTCTTCGTGCTGTGGCTGCAACGATTTTTCGTTATCAGTGCTCTGATCTGGATAAGGCTGAAGCGAATACAAGTGCACGATAACGCAGTCAAGGTGAGAGGGAGCAGCTGCGGATAAAAAGCGTTATCAACCAACCAATAGAGTCGGAATCAGACTGTGTACCTCGAGGTCCTAGACAGGGCAACTGGGATGGGTCGATGTACGCACCAATTGCTGCCAGTCCCAAACGAGACTGAAAGTCCTGTCCTGCCTACCCACCTTGGCAGCCCTGGCTGTCAGCCGTCTGGCTAGGCTACAGTATACTCGTATGTCGACGTATGGACAGTCAGTGGGATAGGTGGGCTTGCCCAATCACGTGTGCACCACGGTACGTTCTCCTGAGCGCATAACGAAGACGGATCCACCAGAGGATACAGAGGTGTACAGTTTATCGAGTGTGCCTCCCCTCTTTCAGGTTCCCCTTCCTCTCCACTTCTTCTTCCTCCTTATGAACGCCTTCGTCGTCGGGGTCGCCACATACCAAGCCCCACTGGTCAGTGCAGTCGGTTTCGGCGTGGCATTCAGCGGCCTCATCGTCTACTTCATTTTAGTCTATCCCAAAAAACTGCCATCCATTCTCATCAAAATTGACAGTAACTAAGCTTCGTTTCGCCTTCCTTCTGTTTTGCACGCTTCCCTCATTTTTCAATTCCTTTTCCAGGAGCCGCACAAAAGTTCTGCCAGATTCTCTTTTTGGCCATGCCAGACAATATTTCAGTATCGCCTGCACCCGCCGAACCAACAGCGCCATCAACATCCAACAGCGGGAGCACGATTTATTATAACGAAAAATTTTAATACTGTACTTATTTTAAGATAATCGCTGTGCGATATATTATAGCTGTAACTAACTAAAAAATCTTACACTGTAATACCCATCCTGAACCAATCAACGAAAATTCAAATTACCTTGAGTGACACAGAGGTGTCTAAACGCAGTTTCACACGAGGTCACTTTTCACCCTTCTTTTTCTTTATCCATGCTAAATTTCGCTTCATTGGCAGCATCATCGCGTTGATATGCAACTTCTCTGCGAATCTGCCTGTACATCGAGGCCATTAACTTGAACATTCGTCGTCCCCGAATCGGCAGATTATAAACCATGTCATCGTCCTTTTCATACTGATCCTCGTCGACGACTGGTGATCGATTCTTATCTCCACTGCCCAACGTCAGTCGACTCGAGCAATTGTTCGCGTCTTCGGGTCTAGGCGCCAAACGAGGCAGCCCCAGGCAATGCCTTTTGTGCGATGATTCCCCCAAATTTACCCGCGTATTGTGAAGACGACGCTTCTTCGCACTCGGTTCCACATCCTGACCCTCATCATTTTTCCAATCACGACCAGGACAGGCGCAAATACGTAAATCGACTGTTTGACGGCCCAGGACCGTTCCACTGAAATGAGTAAACACAATACTCGTACATGTTTGCTGATTTTTTGGCAGTACTACAACACGCTAGCCCATTACCTCCACGTGCTCCTGGTGCCTCCCGAGTCAAGAAGCAACTCGCTTCTTGACTCGGGAGGGCACCAGGAGTTCACACGCACTGCAAAACACTCACGACTAGACCAGCTTTCTCCGACGACTAGTCAACAACGAGCTGCCCTCACTCGACCTCCCACCGCCCACCCAAGGCATATTTCTGGTCACAATAGTCGTCTCGTGACCCCTGTGTCATTACAGCACCCTCCTACACATAAGACTTCCAGTAGACTTACTTATTCTCCAAAGTGAATACGATTTGCAGAGGTCGACGATTGATGCCACCAATGCACGAACTATAGCACATGAATTGATAAAACACTGTCACGTAATCTGTTCCAACAGACGGATTATTCCACGGAACGACAACCGAATAACGACCAGTCGCGGCATCATCGACATACTGGCATGGCTGGTGCACCACACGCAAAACGTGATGATTCTCAGGATGTGCTAAAAATAAGTTTCTTTTGTGCGTAGATGCATTGTGATGTGAACTACGAAGAGCTGATTCACAAATGCACATGAAACACAGCATCAGCGCAAACGGCGAATATAAGTTGTGAAGAAAGAGAATCTCCACAAACTGCAGTTTAACTTTTCTGCTTTACACTGCTCCCTTGAGATGCCCCATCAACTTTTTAGGAACTGCCACTTTACGTTGCACATACATAAATCCTTGGGGCGTCGCCAAAATAACAGAGCGAGATATGAATCTAAAGAGTTACAGTATGTCCTAGTATAGGTAGACACTACATGCCCCGTAACACTGTCCCAACACGAAACTCATCCATACACCATTACTTTGGAATGCGGTGGGGGGGCGTAACCCCTAGGCTTGGCCGGACGAAAAACTGCCAAGAGTCCGCTTGTACATCCATTTTGTATCCGCCCATCTCCCTGGGTCGCACTTGGAGTCTGACGGAAAAGCATATTTACCCCTAAGATGGCATAGTCCTACTCCCTTAGCATCTGAACCTTGCCCCTACTTGCTTTACACTAAATTCTGGAAATCAAAACTGCTTGTGACTGCGGCGCGTCCACACACAGCGCCCAGATCGTCCTCCTTTTCGCACTTTTAGCCTCCCATCCCTTTCTCCATCACCACCCATCCATCCAGCACCTGACCCGACTTACTGTCCTGTGCCGCATGATTACTGCACCGCCGAACCACATCTCCAATATCCTGAGCTTTCGAATAGATCAACAGTGATCGGATGCTACTGTCCGGCGGTGGCATACCACCAGTGCACTTGAAGTTAACTGGACACGGCGTTTTCATGTCGACGTACAATTTCTTTCTGACATCCGAATACTAAAATGGCATAGGCATATTAAAAATCGTTATTTTATTTCTTTAAATGCCCATATCCACATTTAGCGACGTGGTAAAACACAACTTACCACAAAAGGAACAGATTTCTTCGAAACGTTCTCTTTTGGAGCTTGGAATGATACTGCGAACCCGAATAATCCATCGTATGCAGTGCTACAATGAAGCTGCGAATTACACGGGGTTCAAATCCCGCTCAGAGTAAAAGTTTTTGATATCTGCTTTTTTGTCTTGATTATCACTTTAAACCTCTAACTTTGCATTTAAACTGTACTACTGCATGTATATATAAGACACAATACGGTACATCTACTCCAACATCGCTCGCGAGGAGGGGGGTCTGATCTTCTTTCCGGGGAGCGGGGGTCGGCGACATGGCGGCGTCATTGGTGGCTCGTAAAAATTGAATTTTTCCCGCGAAAATTTAAAATCAGTTTGGGCCTTCCAGGAAAAAAAAGGGCCTTCTTTACTATAAAAAATGAAATTTTTCTTTTTGGGAACCTGACAGTGAGTAGTCCGTCTTCTAGCACTAACCCAATCGGTGAGCTCAAACAGAAGTGAGCCCCACGCACACCATGTATCGGCGAGGTCTAGGAGCCAAGAGGTGATAAATTTCCCGCCATTTTTAAAAACTTGAACCTGCTTTAAAATTATTTTTCTCGTAACATGAAAAATCGGTTCCCCAATCGGAATCAACATAGGTAGAACATGGCCTGCTAGCCACATTTCCCCCGCCTCTGCACCCATCATCCTAGGTGGTATAGGTGGCATATGCCCTTTCAATGACATTAACGATCAGGGGTAGAGTAGGCGCAGCAGGACCATTTTACGGGGAGACTCCACACACCTCCTAGTAACCCTAGCCTCCATAAAACACTTACGTGATTGGAATGTTACTCATTTTCGAAGGCAGCATAGGCGAGATCACTGGCAAGGCAGCGAATAGCTAGAGCAGAAAAGCGTCACACTGTAGTCACGAGTAGTGTGCGTACAGTTACAATGCAACCTACTTCGGGACTGGCACTTTCTATGGCCCTTGGAGCCACCACAGCGCGGGCCATGGATAATGGACTATGCACTTGCTGAATCGCAGTCGGCACAGCATCGGTGTGGTGCACAGCGGCTGCCATGGCATTAGCGTTCACAAATGTCGTGCCAATCACTGGTTGATAGAGCGAGTATCCGTGAACCTAAATACAAACACACTGTTTAGATCCTGGCCTTCGCGTTCGTTCGGGATCCCGATCCCGGTCGGGATTCGGGAGAATGTTGTGGAGATAAAATGCTTTTATTGGAACAGGGAACGGGATTGGTGTATGAGCGAGAATGTCAGGATCGAATAGAACTACTCTCAGAAAATGCACAAGTCCTGCTTTTTCGAAATACAATCTGCGCGCAGTTGGATATGGTATCAGCCAGCATTTTCCATTTCCTGTTCAGTCACGATGGTGGGCCATCATCAGCTGCTGCGTAAGCTGACAACATTCTGATCGGCACTGACTCACATGGTCATGGCGATTAGAATTTTTCAAAGGGAGAAATATTGGGACTGTGGCGGGTGATTGAATCGATAGAGAGAAAGGAAGAGGGATTTGATTGCTAATTTGTAATGGATTCTCCGCTGTTTTTGCTTGCCTGATTCTGAATTCAATGATAATCAATGATTCAATGGGGGGGGGGGGGGGTTTGAGAGGAAGGGTTCAATGTCCTGGCCGGCCCAACAGGGGGAGGGGGAGGGTTTACCCCCTTACCTTCCTTGCCCATACTTGGAATGAAAAACAACGATTGTGCCGGATTCTGTGCAGTTTTTGGTTTGAGATCGGATCGGATCAGCCGGATCGGGCCGATCCAGAGTATGGATTGGAACGGGATCGGGATCCAGGCTGTAGCGCTCGTTCGGGATCACTTTTTTCGGGATCGGGATTCGCTCAATCCCGGCCGACCTCGGGATTTTTAGAGTGTTATTTTTTCACTTTTAATTCGATGTAGGTAACCTACAAACCGCCTTAAGTGGCCAGCAAATATAGAACTTAAAATTTTTATGCGCAGTATTCATCATGGCATTCAAAATCATCTAGAATTAGTCACCAACTAGCAAACAAATCCCTCACTTCCTCCTTTCCAGTTCAATCATCCACCAAAGTTTTCCCAGCTTACCCTTCTGGAACACTCCCTTCCCGATCCCTTCCTCTCCCCTTCCCCTTCTTCACATCTCCACAACATTCAATCCCGACCATTTTTTATCGGGATCCCGAACGAACGCTACCAGGCTGAGATTCAGATCGGTCGATGCTGGGGGGGGGGGGGGGCTTCAAAGAGCAGCCACTATCCGGATCATACATGCCGACGGTCTGAACTTTAGCCTATAATTGCGCAATCCCCCTGACAAAATTGGTGCGCAATCCCTAAATTTTGCTGTTTTGGTGCGCAATCCCTAAATTTTGCTGTTTTCGATGCGCAATCATTGAATTTTGTTACTTTCGGCTCGAAATCACTAAATTTCGCTGTCTTCAATACGCGATCCCTAAATTTCGCTGTTTTTGATGCGCTATCACTGAATTTTTCGATTTTCGGCTCAAAATCACTAAATTTCGCTGTTTTAGATGCTCAAGGGGCCATCCATAAAGGACGTCCACCAAAAAATGCGATTTTTCGACTCCCCTCCCCCTATCCACCTTTCATCCGTTTCGCCTGGACCCCCCTAAAAATGGACGACTACTTGAGCAGACCCCCCCCCCCCCACATAGGAAAATATTCTCTTCGAAACAGCATTGCTCCCACCATCGACTGATCCGCCGAAATGATGGGTCATTCAGTCTCCGGTTTGATTCGACTGCTGCATCAGCCAAATTGGGAACTAAAATTTTACGCTCTCTCTCTGAAAATGTGTCATGCCTCATCCAATTTAAAACTTCTCCAATTTTCCTCCAAAAGCAGAATTGAATCCCGCTTTATGTAGGTGCAAGGTAGTGCTCCTGAGTTTTTGGAGTGGTTTGATGGACAGTGAGGAAAGGAACTATAGGGCAGGCTGCTGGGAACCTTATCCATAAAAATATCTCATTTCTTGAACGGATCACCCAGGTCGAGATCGGGACTCACGTCGAGGGTCGGATCAGTCAGTGCTATAATTGGGCAACATCCCTGACATCCCGATGGCCCCCTAGCGCCTGCAATCCATCGCCTTGGATGGGGAGGTCGGCCCGTGGTTGATGTTTCAGCCACAGATGTAGTCGCTCTCTCTCACATTCAGAGTACTTGCCCAGCAAACCCCCTCTCCCACCCCTGCAGGTCTTGGTTACCAAGACACCAGATTGAGCGACAAAGCCACTGGCAGCACCACCAAAATCGTTTTATCCGCCTCAGAAAAAGAGAAGCCAAAAGGGATGAAAAATGTTTGGGAAAACTGGAATATAATCGACCTGAGTCCTCGGATAGTCGTTTCATTTAATGATTTAAATATTAGTAATTTGACTCGTATCTCTAGCGTTAATACTATCATAATTGCGATAATTTTCCGAGATAACCCGCCGATTTTGTGAAGTGGACGTCCACTTGGCGGCAGCCTCCCCTCTCCTCCATCCACTTCCGTCAACTTTCCGCTCACCCCCACCCTCCCCCCAGGGTAGACGTCCTTTATGGATGGCTCCCAATCTCTGAACTTTGCCATTTTTGGCTCAAAATGACTAAATTTCGCTGTTTTTGATGCGCAATCACTGAATTTTGACATTTTTGGCTCATAATCACAAAATTTCGCTGTCTTCGATGCGCAGACACCTAAGTTCGTAATTTCTTGGTGAACCTGTGCGGTTCATTTTTACTACAGTCATTACGGAAGCACGTGATTACCACGCGTTACCAGTACACAGTACCAATTGCGCAGTGGAGGCGAAAACACCTTCAACGAATGATACGCACCAGAGCAGGCAAAAGCTGGAATAGACTGCGCAAAATTTGCTTATGCGCGCAGAATAAAGGTGAATTTTTTTAAAAAATTTTCTCGGCCGCGACTGCGCAATCCCCCGCCTTTTTTCAAAATTTTCGAAAATTTTGAAGGTCAGCCTATGATGATTATAGGCTATTATAGGGTGTCGGCATGTATGACCGGATTACTTTTAGCGTATAAGCATAAACACGTCCTCAGACCCTCCCTCCTATTCTTTTTATAACGGGTTGAGAAAAGGCAAATAAGGAAATATTTTAGAAAACAACTTTTAAAAAATTTGCGCGAAATTCAAGATTTGGTGGAAAATCCAAAAACAGCATGGACGTTGCAACATAGAACTATCTAAACTGCGCTCACTTGAAACTCACAAAATAAACAATTTTTCACGTCAGAAAGAAAAAAGATCTTCCCATGAAACAAAGCAACTCGAGACAGCAAGACTGAATCAGTCAGCATATACGCGCTACGAACAATCGTAGTCGAACAAGTCGGGCCTGTGACAAGTCTGAACACGTCCCCCCCCCCCCCCCGCCAGCCTAAACAAACAACTAGACAGCTCAAACGGCGTCGCTAAAAAGAGCCCCGCTGCACACAAACCTGCCTTTCTCCTAATGCGGCACTGTTCCGCTGACAATATGATTCTCACTGAATTGACATAGGAAGGGGATGAACGCAGCAACTCCGCCTAAGGTTGCGTGTATGCGTTACTCCTGCCCCTAAGAGGGCGAGTTCAGAAGAAAATTATCTCAAGAAGCTGCCGTTATCTCACGATCAGTTCATTGGAAAATGAGTGAGGCGCGATGACTCACTTAGTTAAGGGCGCTGGTTCTGCATGGCTTGGGCCAGCAACCCTGACCAGGAGGCCGCAGTTCTATCTCGGCTGGAACAGCAGTTTAGCAAGCCCGTTCTCAGAGAGGAAACTGGTCGTCTGAGGGTACCTTCCGCGACATTTTGTCGCTTTACGGCTCCTTATCGAGACCGCTGGCAGGCTATAGACAAAAGGGATGGAAAGTCCCTGGGGAAACTAATTATGAGGCGGCACGAGCTCAGCACACAAAAGCTTCCTAAAAAACTCTATTGTGAAAAGTAGCGAGACAAATTTTCCTCCCCAAAACATCAAGTCAAGTTAAAAATCACACACGCAAATCACCCGTTCAGCATCCAGACCTTGCCAATACGTCGTACCAACCACAGAGCCATAAAAAGATACTAGTTGAAAATTCAGGTGAATGCTTCTCTCCCAAACCACCAATCTCAAAGAGCATCGTCCACTTACTGCACCCCAGAAGTCCCACGGCTAGCTGGCCCCTTCTCAATGTGTCAATGAATACGCACCGTACTCACGATACTGGGCCCGTAATAACCTGCAGGACATTGAATGGCAGCAGTATCCACCGATAAACTTCCATAAACCATGGCCGCCTAAAGAAAAAGAAAACTGTTACACTAAATGCTAATTATGTATCCATATTTGTAGCCAAACACGGATCAACTAAACAGCTAATTTATCCAGCCGTGCTAATCCCAAAAAGTACAAGTTGCATCACACACAACACAAGGGCTGGACAATTTTTTTCGGGATCTCGCAAAGTTTTTGCACCGGACTGATGCTGCAGTAAATTCAATTTTCTTTCAGCCAAAATCTAGCCGGTTAGGCGCCTGCCACTCTGATAATGAGTGCGCAGTCAGTGGCGAGGGTTAACTCGCCACCGGGAAGGATTTTTTTGAGTACCTTATGTCCCCTAGTAATTCGTTCGGACAGCTCGGAGTCCTTCGGAATCGCAGAAAAGACGTACCTGAATTCCGTTTCCGCTGATAATCCCCGAAGGCGAGCAGATGTTCAAAGGGAGCAAGTCTGAACAAATGGATGGCGTAGTGCGAAGTTCTTGTTCTGCTCCGACTCCATTGAAGGAATGGACGCTAAAAATGATTACACCTATTAGAGATAATATTCGTTTTTCTGAATCCTGAATCTATCACTGTATAGCAGGGGTAGGGGTACGCATGTTTTCGCGCGAGACCTTGCGGGATCGGGTCGCCTTCGACAATTTTTGCCGACCAAGCCTTGGATGGGAGTAGCCCCTGCCCACAATGCCCACACATGGTATTTGGGTATGCCGAGGAACATCACCACGACGGGTGATTTTCTTAGCTGCAATCTCTGCGCAGAGAATCGATCGCTGGATGAAGCACTGTAGATTTATTTGTTGGATTAAAAAGCTTTTCAAAAATCTCGAAATCCTAGTTTCGTGAACGGAACATGAAATAATTTTCGTTTTTGCTGCATCGTTTGGCGCCCTGAGCCGCCTTCTTTCATGAAATGCCAAGGAACATTCTAACGGATCACTGTCATCCTTGGTTCCAGTCCATCCTGGAGCTCCAAATGCAGCACCCTCAGCTGTCTCAGTGCCTCATCCAATCTATTATGTTGTCTTTACCAATACCGAACGACATTTGCGCACTCCCACCGCATGGTGCACAAAAAGCTTAGTGGGGCTGATGTGCGTAGGATCTTGTTACTTTCGCCACCCTCGTTGGACAGGATCCTGTCCTGTGTGCTGTAGGATAGGCCGAGGGTGTGCTCCAGGGTGCTCTCCCGAGGGTTATGCTCTCCACGGCGGAGCAGACCCTGGCGAGGGTCATGCTCTGCATGGAAAGAGCAGACCCTGGAGCGAACCTTGACGAGAACCTTTGTTTCATTGGAATTTTTTGCGTGAAATGTAGCTAGAAGTACCTGAAATGAATTATTGCTATAATAAATTCGAATTTTACTTCATTTTTGGTTTTTATTTTTAGGGAAAGGTTCCGTTTGGGGGGGAACAAATCATGAAAAATTTCGCCTGTATGTAATCGCATTAAACTTCGGAACATTTTTTATTCTCGAAGCGAAGAAAGACAGGTGAGATAGTTTATGAATTTACAAAAGCAAGGTTTTTTCGTCATTCTGAGAAGTGTTTGCATCTTTAAGGATTTAGGGGAATTTTTCAGAGGCTATCGAAGAAAAGAAAATAATGTAGGAAGGAAGTGAGAATCAGTGAAGATTAACTCCGTTATGTAAAATTCGAGGACACGACACTTTCTTGCTCTGGGGAAAACAATGATGTATTTGTAGTTTCAATTTTATTGATAAGTGCTAACTTTTCGGTTGTTATCGTTATGTCTTTTATAGATCGTGTTCAATAGACGAATAACGAAAAGGCGGAATTAGGCTAAGTAAGCTTGCGATTGGAATATTGCAAGACAAAGGTGAGTGTTTTTAATATTAAAAAATGTTCACTCGAGACTAAGAGATGAAAATGTATGTTTTAGAACCCGCTCTGTGATCACATTGATGAATCGAACTAGTTTTTCTTTGTTTTATCTTGTCGATTTTGTATTTTTGTCTCCGTGATGAAATAACGAAAACGATCTGTGGTTGATTTGAATTTGCGCATTTTTCGTTTTGTGATTTCGTTGTTGAGTCACGAATGGAAAAAGAAGGAAAAAATGGTAAAACACGAGGAAAATCTGAAACTATAGATAAGAGCGGAAGGGATTGCGATTCATATACATGCTTAGGACGGGAAGAAAGGAGGGGAAGAAAGAGACTAGAATAGGGGAACCTGGGAAAAAAGCCGTAAAAATAAAAAGAAGAACAATCAAAACTGAACTCAAAAGTCATCAAATAAAATCATCATGTCAGTTAAAACTCATTCGGCGAACTTTATCATAAAAATCATTTTGCTCTGATGATGATTACAATCTGATCAAAAATCGACGTCTAGTTCTTTCCGAAATGTCAGTTTTTGGCCATTATTAAAAACCCATTTCTGGAATCAACCAAAAGCCTTACCCGTCATTGCTTTCGGCCGCCAACGTCCTCACGAGGGTTTCGAATGTACCTTGAGATAAATTACGAATTTCGGAATTTTGAGATAAATGTATTTGCGATAACGAAATGCTGCCGCTTCCATTTCCTGGACAACCTACTCCGCCCAATAATACCGGAGGTTGCGACAGAAACGCACTATCAGAGTCGTGGCCTCTTTTATCTCGAGTTTCGTCGTCGGCTCTGCTCGGACTTTCTTCTACTTCTTTCTTCGGCGACGTAATCATTATCAAATAAGAGAAAAAACCACCGAAATGTTTACAAGATTACAAATTCACAGCAGTATATCAAAATTTTAAAAAACGTTTGCCGAACAAAAAAAAACAAAACAAGCGCGCCAGTAATGGAATATTATTTTGCCGCGTACAGCAGACAAATGCTTAGGATAGATGGCTGCTTATATCAATAGGCGGTCTACTCAACGTATTTTCCGTCATTTCCACGGCAATGTCTGGTGCAGTAGCGCTGATCGTGAAACATACAGTATATGTAGGCCGAGTACTAAATCTTTTTAAAACTTTTACATCTTTCAGTAATATAGATGAAGATACTCGCAAAAATATGATCCTCGAGCGGGAATCGAACCCACGCCTCTGATATCATCGGGTACTAACCACACACTGCAACGCCTCAGGTACGGGTTCGATTCCTGCTTAAGGCTCACATTTTGTGGGCGTATCTTTACATCGCAGTGCGCCTACTCTTTTTTTTGCATTGCCAGTTTGCAACGGAGATTACCCAGCCGTCGTCTGTCATGTGACTTCCTGCGGATGTCATTCCTTCTCACACTGTAGGGAATCAAGCATAGCTAAGACAGATTTGCACTGAGTTTTGGCGTTATTGTTGATAAATGGCACTCATTCTCACCAATGGAGCAGCATACCTTCCCCCTCCCACCCTTGCTCGAACTTGGTTTTGTGAACGTCCGCAAATGAAGTTAAGTTTGTTAACATAGAACCGTCCATATGGTTTTTCACAGCCTGCCCTTGTCAAGATTGTATCATTGCCTCAGTTATGCCAGGCACTCCGTGCTCCATATAAGCACTGTCAGGGAAGTCAAGTCTGTTTTAGGCTTGCGGAAGACAGTGTGGATTTTTCACGTAGTAGTCGAGAAAGGAGGTGATAAGACGGTTTATCTGTAAGTGAACCTAGGCGCAATGAACTGGTGCTGGGGGCATGCTCGTGTTCACTTGTCACAAGCCCGTGCAGACAATATTGTCGGGTTCGTATTTCAGGTCTGGTGTTTGGAGTGGCGGCTTGTTGGGACTGACTGAGTGAATTGAGGGACGAAATGGACAAAGATGTGGGCAACGGTGGTACGAAGAGAGAAAGAATGGTGGTGACGGCTGTGGATGAAATGAATGAAAAAGCGGTCGAAATGCCTGACATGAAAGAAGGGGTAAGCTGACTAGAGTCGAACCGGGTTGATCTAAAGTACTGTATTCTGTCATTGTGATCTCATGACCACGCAGCTTCCTGAACTGTCTGGGTGTAAACACTGTCTGCATCACATACCGCTGGAATGCTGGGGCATAAGAATCATGTCGCCTGGAAACCGCCTGTCAAAGCTGCCCTAGTGAACCCATCTCCCTGAAATCAATTGGGATTGGTGTCTTATCAGAGGCAGGAGGACAACTAGCATTTGGCCAAGGGGGACATTGTGCATTTAATTGCCATACTCAGATCCCAGCTGGTCTGAGCTGGGCTCTCGATGTACTGTAGTCGTTCCAAGAGGGCAGAAACACATTGCTTTCAAAGATCTACCACAAAAAACGGGTAGAGCTCCTTGAAGGCGCCTTCAAGACGTGCAGGCTATTCCCTGCCGTTCTGGAACGGTCTACAGTGCAGAACACTTGGTATGTCCTTACCGTTCCCCGTGGACCATCTTCCATATATGAGCAGTGGAGTAGGTGCCTCAATGTACTCCGTTAGCGCGAAACATTTAGCGTGCGCATGATGCATGAGCTACTTGTCTTTATCCCTGGTCAGGACCAGAGCGAGACCAGCCCTGCCCCATGACCAGGAAGAAAGGCCGAGCCGACTCGTTTTCCCATATCGATATGTACGAGGACTGGTTCGAGCGGCTTAACAGTCATACATATCTCTGACCATATGCGCAAGCAATGAATGCCTCAGACACCCACACCAACTACGATTCTCTAATCGACCATTCAAGGCCCGCCATCCCTCCAAATAGGCAAAAGCCCCCATTTTTCAGACTCGATTCAGCTTCCGCTATCTGCTGGCCTTTTTGGGACCTGGTTTTTTGATGAGTATTGCGTATTTGGACCCGGGCAACATCGAGTCCGATTTGAGCTCTGGTGCTCTGGCTGGGTTCAGTGTAAGTCTCTACCTGGGTGCTGCCGTGGCCTCGTCTTCATAGCATTCTCTTCCAGCTTCTATGGGTCCTCCTTCTGGCACATATTCTTGGTCTTCTGCTGCAACGTTTATCGGCTCGTCTGGGAGTTGTATCCGGGATGCACATGGCGGAAGTGGCCCATGTGTACTATGCGAAGGCACCAAGGATCATTCTTTGGATCATGATCGAAGTTGCCATTATTGGGGCAGATATGCAGGAAGTGATCGGGACTGCCATCGCATTCACTCTATTATCCAGCGGAATGTAAGTCGTTTTCTTGATTGACAAAACAGTATTATTAATACCCACTTAGGGGTCTGGAGAAATGAGACCACAGTCCAGAAAATTCCAAGTATGAGACATTTCCGCAGATGGAAAGATGGCTGAAACATCAAACCACCTGGTCTGTTCCTGACCATGCAAGCACTCTGCTGAAACCCGCATTCACCGCCTCCTGTTGTGAGTCCAGGCACCCGACACCTGTCGGGCAATCCCAGAAGGGGTTGACCAGCAATAGGTTATGCGTTGGAGCTTACGCTGTCCAGATGAAAGTCATTCAGTCAAAATGAAGTAGGTAGTCAAAAACCAATGAAACCTACCTGGACACTTCTCTGCCCTGTCCCCTTTGAATATCTTCCTTCCTGGCCTTTCCTGCATCCCATACTCGAGTATGTGCCTATGCAACACGCGCTCGAGATAGGTTTAAGTGGCACATCACCAGTCCAGTTAATGTTTCACTAGTCTTACGGGGGTCATTGTATTGTATTGTATTGTATGACTTCGACTGCAAACAATGTGATCGTGAGGCTGCTAACTCTGAGTTTCATGCAAAGTTCTTAAGCTCCCCCCCCCTCGAATTCGTCAAAAATGGTGTCGATCGCTTAGACTCAGGGGGCGATAATACGGCAGGACGCATTTAGTTATTGGGTGGTGGGCGCGAGTAACATCTGTACCCTTCCCTGACCTTCCCTACATCCCGTATTCGAGTATGTACCTAAGGTAGAACTAGATATAGGCTCGTTTGGAAAGGATAAAGGGACAATGCTGGGTCCTCGTTTCCATGAGAGCAATTATCGGATCGACATTATAGGGCCCCATAACATGTTTCTTCGTTTTCCTCGTCATAGAAAGGACCCTGACCCAGCGATCCATGACAGGTAGACACATGGTTCATGCTTTACCGCTTATTCGCACTCGAGGGGGGAAGGGAAACATCGCACAAAATGACCCAGAAAAGGAAACTTCTCCAGACATTAGATAGCTTCCCGAAACAGAACCAGATAACATTATCTGCAAGCATCAATTTTTTATTGCTGCAAAGGATGTACTTTGTTTGAATAAGGTCTGTGATGACGCAGATTTTTAATCGCACTCAGGTGCTTTTAGAGAATAGGTTGAATTGGAGATAACTCTTTGCATGTTATTCAAGGTCCACAAATTTACGTCATTCAGTGCAGGTCGGTCAGGCACTCGTGTCTGTGAGTGCAGGATGTCGAGTACTCTGGTATAAGGCTGGTCCTCCCACACGTAGATCATATGTACACAGAGCTTTGACTACTGGCCGACTAAAAGCAAAAACTGTTGACAAGCTGACAAATTTTAAAAAATTTCTTTTCGCTATGATACATTTTCTGCTGGCAACAGTCTCATTTCCCCTCTTGATGAATTCGAAAACATAGCGGTATACATTTCTCCACTGTGCTGTGGGGTCCATCTTCTCCAGTAAGGGTGCTCCTGAAAACAAGTTTCCCATTGGCACAACACTGAGCACAAGCCATAACAATATTCGTCATAGCGCATGTTGCACATCTATTTTTCAGTGCATAGGTTTCATGAGGTGTGGCAATCGTCAATGATTGAGAAACAAGCTTCCGCTGATGGCACGGATCTGCTGACAGTTTGAGTCAGATTATTGTCTTAAAATTTCGTGCCATAAAAGTACTTGTAGTCTCCTTATCAGGAAATATCAGTATCGCTGATGGGCCCTATCCCAGTGCGTTATTTTCGTAACTCCCTCGTACATGCAAAACAAGCATGGTTCGCACCGGCTCGGCCTCTCACTCTTCCATCACTCCCTGCTGGACCCATTTTCGTACTGAAGAGCACAAGAGCACAGGTCAAGTGTGGTGATATGCAACCCTTTTCAGCATCCCACTCTGGGCCGGTGTCCTGATCACTGTTGTGGACACATTGAGCTTCTTATTCTTGGATAAATTCGGATTCCGAAAACTGGAATTCTTTTTCTGCATGTTAATCGCAGTCATGGGTTTTACGTTTGGAGCGGAAGTAAGTTATCTGGCATTTATTTGGGGAATTCCAGCTGATTGTGTCTGCTGGCGGTTACCTTTGACTATTCATCTGGAGCCAATATTCAGGCTCCAGGTGAATAGTCAAAGGTTTTTGTTATTCAAGAGGCTGATATTGCCTTCTGAATAACAAAACCCTGACTTGAGTTTATCTTTTTAGTATGTGATTCTGGCACCCAATCAAGGAAAGGTACTGGAGGGAGTGTTCGTTCCACAGTGCCAGAAATGCGATGTGGATATATTCCTCCAAGCAGTCAGTCTCATCGGGGCAGTGATTATGCCACATAACTTGTATTTGCACAGCGCCTTGGTCAAGGTAAACTACATCCTCATTTCAGGGTCTGCAAGGGGAATTATTTCGTACGTGAATATCCTGAATGCCAATTTTTTAGACAAGGAAAATCGATCGTAGTCGATCCTCAACGATCAGCAAGGCCAATATGTACTTTTTCATCGAATCAGCCCTGGCCTTACTTTGCTCCTTTATCATCAATCTCTTCGTCGTGTCAGTTTTCGGACAAGGATTGGGTGGGAAAACCAATGCTGATGCTGTGAGTTTGATTACGCGAGGGAAAGATGGCCATGTGCCTCTCTCTGTAAGCAGGGGACTTTGGGGATCCAAGATTTCGTTCATTGTGAAATTGCAACTTTTTTCTGAGAATTGCTACCAGCTTCATTTCGCATTTTAGCGTGAAATATGTCTGAACAGCAACAACCCACAGTTTGATGTTTTCGACAACAATACCGACCTGGTCGAAGTTGACATATACAAAGGAGGCATATACCTTGGGTGCGCATTTGGAGCGGCCGCAATGTACATCTGGGCAGTTGGTATATTGGCCGCTGGTCAAAGCTCCACCATGGCTGGATGTTACGCTGGACAGTTCGTGATGGAGGTAGGAAAAGAGGCTGATCATTGCACAACTGTCTTGCGGTCTGCACTAGGGGTACGGTGTATTCGATCAGTCACACTGGATGCACGCAATGTGCAAATTCCAAAGTTTGCTTTCTTAAGCGCGCAGTGTTCAGAAAATGACACTTAAATAGTAGGATGTGATCGGCTAGGTACTCTCACTTTTGCACAATTCCTCTACAATGAAGCGTGAATTTTAAATTTTGGTTTTGCATTGGCCAGTTTCTACTTAGAGTAGTAGCTAAAACTATGACTTCTATTCTGAACATACGAAACAGGTTTTGCAGACTTTTGTCTAACCAAGTGTTCAAAGGGTTATGAGAAGGTGAAGTACCCAGCCCAGTCATCTCGGGACATAGAGCGCGCGTACTGTCAGAGAAGCGTGAGATTTGGAATTTGTGTCTATCACTGGTCTAAATATTCGCTTTGAGCTCAAACATGGCAGTTACAGTACACATCGCCTCTAAAGGATCACTGGCACGTACAGGTCTTAGGACCTGACCGGAGGAGCAACAGTCGCCGAAGACTGTCTAACGTTTCTCCCCTCAGGCACACGTTGCACACAGGTTGCCTTGCAATACTGTGCATGTGCGGCTACATGTCTAGGGACAACCTTCAGAGGATGGGTACCGGAGAGTAATTCCCCCTTTTAAACACAGTATAAAATATACTGCTTCTTTCAAATTTGTCCTCTTGTAACCCTCATGCCTGGTAGGCCATGGCGAGTGGTAGAGAGTAATCGATACTCTCCTCTGGCTGGGAGACGTCAACCCCTCGGGTTGATGTTTCAGCCGTAGGTATAGTCGAAAGACTATCCCACTCTAGTCCGCCGCCTCTCCTACGCCTACCAGGATTGGTTACATTGGCGTCACGTACCTTGGGACCATCTAAAGTGGTGTAAGCTTGTCGGTCCGCTGGGTGCGCCCATGTTCGTCACGGTCTAGGGCGTTTAGCACCGACACCTAGGCCTCGGCTAGCCACCGAGGAGCATGTACCGTCCGCATTGCGAAGGCAGTGTAGGGTCGGCCCTTGGGAGAGGGGGAGCTCTTCCTTCCGGGAAGAGCGACGGGGTCGACGCTTCTGGTAGGCCATGGCCAGTGGGAGAGTAATCGATACTCTCCCTTGGCTGGGAGTCGTCAACCCCTCGGGTTGATCTTACAGCCGTAGGTATAGTCGCAAGACTTGCCTGCTCCAGTCGAAGAGTTAGTCTTGCTGACTTCGGTCGGCCACCTCCCTCCTACGCCTACCAGGACAGGTTACACTTGGAACGTGCAAAGGGCAGTGCTTGCTTTCTAAGCTCATCCCGGTTAATTCCCCATTGAATGTGGCCCATAAGAAACCAAGACACTGCATCTGTTTGAAATCGATACAGATTCTCAAACACTGTTGGCAGAGACAGGAGTGACTGGTGCGAGTGAGTCCCCACGTGAGGAAGACCGTTCTGTGAGTAGGCCATACAATAAGTATTCTTTCAGGGTTTCCTGAACATGCGCTGGGCTCGCTGGAAGCGAGTCTTATTCACCCGTTGCATCGCCATCATCCCCACATTGCTAGTGGCCATATTCCAAGACATCCAGCATCTGAGTGTCATGAACGACTTGCTTAATGCTCTTCAAATGATGCAGCTTCCATTCGCCCTCATCCCAGTTCTCACATTCACATCATCCACTGCTGTTATGCAAAATTTCAAGACTGGAATGTGAGTTGGTGAAAATTTTTATGCAAATTTTTCTCACAGCTCTTTTCTTTTGTAGAATATTTCGAGTATTTCTTAGCATTGTTGGATTTCTGGCAATTTGCATCAATTTATTCTTCCTTTACGATTTTATCTACAATAAAGCACCTCGCACTTGGCCAGTCTTCTTAGGCATGGCCATATTTACTTTACTTTATTTCTGTTTTGTGCTTTATTTGGTAAGAATCTCGACTTTTCACTTTTAAAATTTAAATTTCCCGCGCTTTACTGGTCCTTTTTAGACTTTCTATTGCGTCGTTGCCATGATTGGCGAACACAGGTTACTTACAGTAAGATACCACATTGTCTTTCATTCCCTTCCTTCCCTACTTTCTACCATTTTAGTGTGTGAGAACACTGTTTCCCGTCAAAGACAACGTTGGAATCAGTTTTCCATGGTTAGAAATGCCAAAACAGGAAAATTCATTAAAACCACGATGGGGGATCGATTTTGAGAATCTGGGGCAAACGAGCATTGATAGGGAGATGAATACGAGGCACAGGCCGAACGGACTGATCATGATGCAAAGTGTGACCTGTTGCGAAGAGTGTTCAGATACCAGATGCGATGCAGTCAAGTTCTGAGCATGCAATATGAATGCACGGTCTGTCTGTACGGTATGTACAAGGGAGTTGCCTGTACTTGTGCAGCTTGCTACAGTATATCTGGCATCGATCTAACTTCTCTACGGTCACAGTGACCGATTCAGTACACGCCATGCTCAGGGTCAGAATGGCTTCACACTGTTAAAGCATGGAGCCAGGAAGTGCTAGCGAGGCTAGCCGCGGACTATCCATAAAGACATCCAAAAAGAAGTTTTTGACTCCCACCCTCTGTCCATTTTTTATCCAGTTCGATCTAACCCCTATAAAAATGAATGTCTACTTTGCATCCCATCCCATAAAAGCATCATAGCAGAAGCATAAGGGGCCAAAAATTCAAGTTTCCTGCGCCTTACTGGTCTTTCAGCTACACAGCTGGCATCATGAAGCAGTAAGAAGACTCGCATGGCACACGCTAAGCACGACACATAAGCTGTAGTTTGGTGCAACCACACTACCTGAGCCTTCATCGACCACGTTCGAAAGCTTCCAAGCAATTTTATTTTCTCTCACATCTTGCTGGAAAACTGTGGGAGTCATAGGTTTCAAAATTTGAACCCGCCTTTTCTGTGCACCTGACGATCATGCTGTAAATCAGGGAATCCGTTGAAACAGAGCTCTGCTACAATGCTAATTTATGATACAAATTTGCGATACATGGAATAATAGGATCTCTGATCGACCTGTAAGACAACCCAAAACACGCCGATTACAGTTCCCACCCACCATCACAAGAATAATGACATCCATTGCGCCAAAGGCGTGATTTATCCACTGCCCGTCTGGGTGACCAGATCGCATGCAAGCTTACTACTGAAGATAAAACTTCAAATTTTTTGTTGCGTATGCACATTGAATTTCACGCCGGGCAAAACGATAGTTTCGCACGTAACATAAGCCGTAATTCCTAAATTACTCAAGGCGCCTCGAATAATACCGCATGAGAAAGCTAAATGTTTCGATGCTTCTTTTTTCCAATCGTCATCTCGAGCGTAAGGGGCCAATAACCAGAACTGATTATCGTTGATGACGTAGACACCCTGAAACGTAAGCTATCACCCTCCAAACATTTTGTAGCCATCATGCCTGGTAGGCCATGGCGAGTGGGAGAGAGTAATCGATACTCTCCCTGGCTGGGAGGCGTCAACACGTCGGGTTGATGTTTCAGCCAGGGTATAGTCATAACACATGCCTGCCCCAGTCAAAGTTTTTATACCGCTGACTTCGATCGACAACCTCTTTCCTACGCCTGCCAGGATTGATTATAATTTTCTGCACAGTAAACACCTTAATAATAGCCCAGGGAAATTATTAGAGGGGTGAAAACATTTCGCAATTTTTAGCATGCAAGTTTAACCAAAATATAAAATGATTTCAAATAAAAATTTAGCCCAGATACCAGTACTACGTACTAGGAATCCCCTCAACGACCATAGTTTCTGGCTTTTTTGACCGTCGTGTCCATCGAGAATATCATGGGAGGAGGTCATGAGGTGGGCTACGCCACATACAGTTGCAGTGCATCGGTGCCCCAACACAAGTGACACAACCTCCACGAAACTAGATAAGTAATTACGGAATACTAATCACAAAAACCCTACCTGATGATTCGTTTTTAAATTATCCACTTGTTTACGAAATGCCGACGACCAAAAATCTTTGCACAAAAATTTCATGACATCCAATTCGGAACCAAACCGAGGACTTTCCTTTGACAATCTAAAAATAGATATTCATATCTTCCAAGTTAAACAGTTTTAGTGGCTCTGTAAACTCCAGTCTTTAGGGTATGAATAAGAATTCTTACATTTCGGAAAGAGCATAGCCAACACGGAAACCCATAAATTCCAATTTCGACGTAGCTTCGGCGACAGCATCCTTAAAACTTAAATGTTGAACCTGGAATACAAAAAAAAAGGTTTCGGAAACAGTGTACCTTATCGTTTCCGTCTACATTCAAGAATATCAAATCGACCATCTCCGAATGCAATAGATCGAACGGATACTCGGTACTTGGAAAGGCAGCCGCTAGCATTTTCCTTCACTGGGTTTTTCTAATATTTCAAAATCGAAACAAAAGTAAAAAAGACAAAACCATATAATTACCCTGAAGGCCTAAACCGGCGCTTTTGCAGATTGTCCCCAATCTCCGAAATCCAGTCTATCCTAGCCTAAGCCTGAGCCTAAGACGAAGCCTAAATCCAGCCTATCCAGCATGAGCCTATTGGGGGACAAAGTGCTAAAGTGCCCCTAAGCCATACCTGTATTACAAAAACTGTAAAAAAGTGGTAGGTAACGTATTTATTTATCACTACAAGATATTCCAACGCCTTCACGAAAAACAAACCGATTTAAAATTTCCTTTTCACCCCATCAAAATGATTGAGCGCGCACGAGCGATCAAATAAAAAAATTGCTCGATCTGCAATTCCCGCGCTTAGCAGACAACTAAAATCACAGCACACTGTACCTGAGCATCAAGTTTTGCAGAGAAGCGACAAGCTAGATTTCTCTGTGCGACAGAGTATCCACGCACATCAGTTCTCTGTGCGACAGAGTATCCACGCGGGCTGATGTGCGTAGGATACTCTGTCAACTTTCGCCACCCTCGTTGGACAGGATCCTGTCCTGTGTGCTGTAGGATAGGCCGAGGGTGTGCTCCAGGGTGCTCTCCCCCCGGGGACTGTTTCACCACGGGTTCTACCATGGTAAAACCCGTGGTTTTACCATGGTAGCACCTATCTGTGTTTCACCAAAAACCATACCCCTACCATTATCCATTGGTAGTCTACCCACGGATTCACCCTAGATAATCTACCTGTGCGTTTCACCAAAACCCTACAGTATGCCGCACAACCCAGAAAAATGGATAAAATCGCAGAGAATTACCCATAAATTTTAACCCTGCTTCGGAGGTGGGTAGAGAGATTATCCATCGTCAAAGTTTGCTGGAAATTGGCAGGAAAAACATAATTTTATCTGAAAGTGTCGACCATTTGTGGAAATGAATATCGGCCTGTATCATCGACAAAATTTCTTCGAGTCGGATGAAGAAAATGACGGCGAACGACCACCCAAGAGACCTCGAATTTTCCGTCCTCGGAATTATTGCAATCTCGATAATATCGACACGAGAAAACGGTTTCGACTGACATTGAATCACGTGGAATTATTGCAGGATCGAATCGGTGGAGTTATCGCGCATAACACCGAGAAGAACTGCGCTTTGGATCCTCGGCAACAGATTTTGCTGTCTTTACGGTAAGTGATGTCGCAGTCTATGACACTGACTTTCTGATTTCATCTTTTTAATTTTTGTACGCACACATAAGCATTTTACACTGCAGTGCCCACTTTACACTTCCTCTTCGAAAATGCAAAGATACGCATATGCAAAAATGCAAAGATGCTTATGCAACGATAATGCGCATTATCGTTTTTGAGAATGGAACAGAAGATTCATGTTGCTCATGCTTTTTTCCAGGTATTTGGCCTCGGGCGATGGATATCAATCGGTCAGCGATGCATAAGGTGTCAGTAAAGCGACCCGTGAACCAGCATATTTTTCCAACAGTTGTCGACTGGCCAGGTGAACAACGAAAATTGAATGGAATGGCCTATAAGTTCTTGGACGATCGAGGCTTTCCTTGCGTATTTGGATGCATAGACGGCAGCTACTGCAACATCATAGCTCCAAAGGATGACGAACCCCAATTTATCGATCGACATCAAAATCACTCGTTGAATTCGCTATTCGTATGTGGACCAACAATGCGGTGAGTGGGATTTTGTCTTTGCTTTTTTCGATCATGACTCGCTTTAGCAGTCAGCTAATCGAGTGCTGTACATGACTTACAAATTTTGGCATTCAGGTTTTACTACGTGTCGAGCCGATGGCCTGGGTCGGTCCATGATGCCCGTGTCTTCCGCAATAGCACCCTGAAAAGACGAATAGACGCGGGTTGGAGGCCGATTCCGCAGGGCGTTTTATTGGGCGACTCCGCTTACTCCGACTGCGATTTACCTGGTCACTCCGGTCGCCGATCCCAGGAATCGATCTGAACGCCATTATAACAAGGCCCATCGTCGAACCCGCAATCTCGTAGAATGCGCGATCGGCATACTAAAGCAACGGTTTCGATGCTTGTTCAAAAAGATGCATTTGGTGCCGACTTTCGCGGCCGAGGTTATCCGTTGCTGCTCGGCCTTGCACAACTTGCTAATGGATGACGATGAAGCCGCAGAAGAGTTAGTCGAGTTCGATCGCAATCGCGATGGCGAGGACGACCATGACTACGACGTTGTCCAAGGTGATATGACCAGGAAAAGACAACTCATTGCTTTGTTTTAGACGGTTGAAATTCGAATTTGAATTGTGATCCAGGATTGCGACTGTTGAATGTGGGGCGTGCTCGCCAGATTTGTCTGTATTATCTGTCTGTATTTGTAATATGATCAGTTTCTGATCAGTCGATAAAGGCATTTTTCGATGACAAATATTAGTTTTTGATAGTTTTATCTGTACGTGCTGCCTCCAATTTCTCGAATTTCAACGATTTTTGTGGCGTCTGCGCACC
This sequence comes from Mesodorylaimus sp. YZB2_4, assembly GCA_030248295.1. Classification (NCBI taxonomy): domain Eukaryota; kingdom Metazoa; phylum Nematoda; class Enoplea; order Dorylaimida; family Dorylaimidae; genus Mesodorylaimus; species Mesodorylaimus sp. YZB2_4. The sequence continues at coordinate 274,408 of JASANH010000055.1, read as the reverse complement.
TAGCAGACATTTCTAGATGTGCCTGAAAATCAGATTTTTCATGGGTAATTTTCATGGATAATTCGCGGGTAAAACCAATGGTTTTCTACCTACGCGTGGTGAAACACAGATAATATCCATTGGTAGAAAACCATGGTAATATCTATTATCTATTACCATGGGTAAATGGTTTTTGGTGAAACAGTACCCTGGAGCGAACCTTGGCGAGAAACTTTGTTATATTGGAATTTTTTGCGTGAAATGTAGCTAGAAGTACCTGAAATGAATTATTGCTATTGTGAATTCGAATTTTACTTCATTTTTTGTTTTTATTTTTAGGGGAAGGTTCCGTTTGGGGGAACAAATCATGAAAAATTTCGCCTGTATGTAATCGCATCAAACTTCGGAACATTTTTTATTCTCGAAGCGAAGAAAGACAGGTGAGATAGTTTATGAATTCACAAAAGCGTGGTTTTTTTCGTCATTCTGAGAACTGTTTGCATCCTTTAAGGATTTAGGGGAATTTTTCAGTAGGCCTATCGGAGAAAAGAAAATAATGTAGGAAGGAAGTGATAATCAGTAAAGATTAACCGCCCGTTTATGTAAAATTCGAGGACTCACGTAGTCACTTTCTTGCTCTGGGGAAAACAATGATGTGCATTAGTAGTTTCAATTTTACTGATACAGTCGCTAACTTTTCTAGGTTGTTTATTCATTATGCTCTTTTATAGATCGGTGCTTTACAATACGACGAATTACGGAAAGGCGGAATTAGGTCTGCAGTAAGCTTGTCGATTGGAATATTGTAAGACAAAGGTGAGTGTTTTTTATATTAAAAAATGTTCTCGAGACTAAGAGATGACAATTTTTGTTTTAGAACCCGCTTCTGTTGATCACATTGATGAATTGAACTAGTGTTTCTTTGTTTTATCTGTGTTCGCATTTTGTATTTTTGTCTCCATGATGAATATAACGAAAACGATGTGCCTGTTGGTCTGAATTTGAATTTGCGCATTTTTCGTTTTGTGATTTTTGCTTGCTTGAGTCTCACGAATGGCAAAAGAAGGCAAAAAATGGTAAAACACGAGCGAAAATCTGAAACTACAGCGGTTACAGTAGCCACTCAGCCGCGCACAGTTCGCGCATTCATATACATGTCTGCTAGGACGCGCGAGAGCGACCCTGGAGCAGACCCTCAAGGCCGCTCTCAGGGTGGCGAAAGTTGACAGAGTATCCTACGCACATCAGCCCGCGTGGATACTCTGTCGCACAGAGAAAGCTAGATACCATTTTGTGGTTGTTTATTCCCGCCAAAAAGTGGGAAAAGTTTCTCTGTGGGGAAAGTTTTCCACTCCATTCAACCAAAATATGGGAAAAACAAAAAATTTGAACGGTTCAACGAGCGATGCCGATTCGACGAGACCAAAACGTCGAAAACGTTCGACTATGAACCAATCGTCCTTCAATAATACGTCCATTGCAAATTATTCAAATTTGAGAGCAGATTTAGAAACTAATGAAATTGTCGGAAGATTGAGGGTTTGTTATACTTTTGTAGCAGATTTTTAAAATTTCATATTTTTTGAAATTATAGAGCGTTGATGAAAATGAGCGATTGACATGCGTGGCGGCGTTGGCAAAATTATTCGCTGATCCAGAATCGAATGTGGCTGATGAAAATCCATCGTTATGGACGGATTTCATGGGAAGGTAAGTTTCTTGTTTTGTTCGATCGAAAGAGAAAATCTTAGCTGTGAACCAACATATTGCATTTTTATCACGTGTACCCTATGACTTCAAAAGTTTCAGTGTATTGCACTGTAGGTTCTGTGATGTCAGCCGTTCTGTACGTCTTGAAATGGTCCAATGTTGCGTAAACATTTTTTGCAGTCGTCCCGAGTTTCGACCAGATATATCGGGTAAGTAGACCTAAGGGGCTTTTCGTTTTGACGTTAGAAGCATTGTCTATCATGTAGGGGAGAAGAGAATTTTCGAGGATCAGAGGCTGACTGGGGAAATATGTTTGATTTCGTCAAGTCCCTGTGCTGGTTTTCAACGTCTCAAAATTTTTTCGTTCTGTGTGTTTTAGAAGCTATTGTTAACCGATCTCGAGATCCTGAAGAAGATATCAGGCACGAAGCCATCGTTGCCATTTCCAGTGTTGCTAACCATGACTACTCATTTCTGACCGCTCAGTTCCTGTCAGTTTTGAAAGATCGAACATTGGATAAGAAAGTAAGTGGAATTTACAAGGTTCCACTCTGAACTAGCCAGGAAAATTATGTTTTGGTTTTAGTATAAAGTACGACACCAAGCGCTGCTGACGTTGGCATCGTTTTACCGAAGAGCAAATCGGAATAAGATGTCTGACGAAATGAAGCGATTGTCGTGGATCAAGGACAAAATCCTGCACGTGTATTATCTTGGCGGTGTCGAGGATAAGTAAGTCGACGATTTGTTTCTTTCAGTAACAAGGTACGGCGACATTGAGATTGGGGCATTCTGACAGTATATGGTGCAACACTGCAACGATGTCCGTTTATCCAGTCAAATACTGGACTGGATGGCTGGTAGAGCAAAAAGTTGATGACCTCATGCAGGTTGCATCTTAAGGGGTTTAAGTTGGTCGACAAAATCTAACGGATGCTAATTAGTTAAAATTAGAAAAGACTTATGGGTTATTGGATATCTATTCGATTCTCGCCTGATAATTGTCTGTTCATGCTGACCTTTTTTATTTGCATTTTAGACTACTCTGCGAGAAACTGACCTACACGTCGTTGGTCCCATACTTGGCAGATACTGATGAAAGAATGGGCATGTTATTCGATTTGTATTGTACATTAGATGAGAACGCCGTGAAGTAAGGCATATTATATTTGGTGTTTCAGTTTTATCGATTCTTTATTTTAGAGCCTTCAACGAGATATTGAAACAACAACACAGGTGAGGAGTGAAGAGAATACTGGTCAAGTATGGGCAAGGGGGTAGTAGTAACCCCACCCCCTGTTGGGACGGCCAGGACATTGAACCCTTCCTCTCGAAACCCCCCTCCCCCCACCTCAGGTCCAGCAGGAAAAAAGAAAAGGAAGCAAGCAAAAGCGATCAAATTGCATCTGGGCCTCCAAGCACAAGCCAATTGTCGAGCCAGCCTACAGTACTGGATGTAAACAGTCATACAACTCAATCATCTCTCATACAACTCACTCGACCCAAACCTGACCTGGCCTGGCCTGGCCTGCCTCACTCGCTATCTGATCTGGTTTCTACCCCTTCCCCAAATCCCCCTCTTACCCAGCCGATCTTGCCCATGATTGATACGTGTGCTGGTTGCAGGAGGAAGTGATTCATTTGTTCTATTCTTTCAGTATTCGCTTACTGGTGCGGCTTATCCTTGATCTGCGATCGAAACCTCTGCCCGAACGAGACGAAGAAGAGATTGCTGTGAAGATTCGGAATCTGGGCGGTAGATGGACTTACTCTTAATTTTGCGCCGTTGTGGAACTTTGTGTTTTTAGATCGATTTCCAAACGCCCACAAATCAACTGAGCAATTAAAAGAATTCTTTGACTTTTTGTCCGCCGACGATCGTGCTTTTAGTTTGGTGGACTACTTGGTTGGTGACGATTATACCACGGCCGAAGTGAATGAAGCTATCGTAAGTTCGATATCTTCCTAAGGGTGAGCGTGAAATTAATGGCAAGCAGGTGTTGAATATTAAGTTTATCGGTCCTGATATCTGAAGCTGTAAAAGCAAGCCGCACAGTTTCTAAACTTAGACTTGTTATGTTAAGAACCAAAATTGGAGTTCCCGCTGAGTCGCATTGGATACCACTTGCATCTAAACGGTCGTTTGGCGAGGTTTTTGGCAAGTTTCTCCACTTTGAATCAAGCTGTTCTGAAAGGTAGCTGTTGTCGTTTCAAGTCATTTGCAGCAAGCAGTGATCACTGTCTGGGGACAGATTACAGCTCACGATCAGATATCAGCTATAGCAGAAATTTGCAGCTTCTAGCAGCCAACGACCGTTTTTGAATATAAGTGGTTATTATGAGATCGCGGAATTCGATTTCTCCGTGTCTGTCTCATTTAAAAAAATTCAACATAAAATAAAAAGATTCATTCGGCCGTGCCCCGGATTTGGAGCCAGGCTCTTACATCTTTTAAAGATATGAAACTAGAAACCAAGGCCACTTAGCTTTTGCGGGAATGTGCCTGTGTATTTAATAGCGTTCGTTCGGGATCCCGGTCGGTATTGCCCCTCCCGAACCCAGTCCCGATAAAAAGTGGTCGGGATTGGGGACTGAATATTGTGGAGATAAAATGTTTTTATTGCAACAGGGAATGGGGCTGGTGTATGGGAAACGAGCTGTAGGGGTGATAATGGCATGATCGGATGAAACTACTCCCATAAAATGTACAAGTCTTGCTTTTTCTGATGTACGATTTGCGCCCAGTTGGATATAGTAACAGCCTGCATTTGCCATCATTAGATGGTGGGCTTGCTGCAGAAGCTATCGACATTCTGCTTGAAACTGACTCAGATGGTCATGGCCATCAAAATGTTTCAGAGGCGGAAATATAGAGACCATGGCGGATGATTGAATTGATAGAGGGGAAGGAAGGGATTTGTTTGCTAATTTGTAACTGATTCTTCGCTCGCCTGATTTTGAATGCAATGATAAATACTGCACTAAAATTTATCTAAGGAAAGGGAATCTGTGGCTTTTAATTTGCTGGCTACTCAGTGTGGGTTGTAGGTCATCTATAGCCAATGAAAAGCGCTCTCTTTAAAAAATCCCGATCCCGATCCCGGTCGGGATTGAGCGAGTCCCGATACCGATCCTGAAAATAATGATCGCTACGCTAGTATTTGAGTGATTATTTTTAGAAAGAGCTGTTCGTGAAAGTGGGTCCAGGCAGCAAGATGCGCGAGTTGCAGTCTATTGCACGTTTATTGTTGGAACGATGCGCTCCGGTCATAATCGATGGTGACGGGGTCAAGATTCTGGTGGAGAAAGCCCTGACTGCTTTGGATTCTTCGATCACAGTCGAAGGTGTACCGTACGAACAAGTTTTGGATCGGGGATTGAACTTGTTGTTGGTGAGTTGTCTGATTAGATTGGTCGTTTAGGAGGCTGGAGTTAAGTTTTTTGCAGGTCATTTCATATTCGTTCCCAGGAGGATTTCGAAGCGAAGAGGTGACGCGAGATTTACTGGCATTGCTAAGGCATGGCGACTCCCTCGCTGGTGAGCAAGCGTGCGAGGGTGGGTTGGTCTAATATGACAGCTGGCAGCGATGGGGTATTTGACAGTACTGAAGGTCTGATTTTGAATTCTGGAGCTATTAGACTGACCCTGCTAAATCGAAGGTGGTGTCCAAAGATGCAACTAGGGGGGACTTCGAGCTTTTCTAAATGGAAAAAGTAAAAAATAATAAAAAAAAACAAAAAGACGCAAAAGGAATTAAATTTCCCCGTGGGGAGGGGGGGGGGAAGGGGGGGGGGGGAGTAACCCATATGGGGGGGAGCCGGGGGGGGGCCGCCCCCCGCCCAAAAACCCAAGAACCCAAAGAATAAAGGCGCAACACAAAACGGCGCAATCAGGAAACTGCGTAAGTGAAACGGCGCAATCCGAACGGCGCAACTGGGTATTTCCCCTTTATGGGTCCTCAAAGCTAGACCTGCTAACGTTTAGTGCCCCTTGAAAACTAAAGGTGTGGTTATTTCGTACGCTATGTTTGGATTTACCGCCCAACATTTTCACAGGTTTTTAAAACCTTAATTTTATAAACTAGGTAATGTTTCACATCGGGGACTTATTTTGGAGACGCTTGCACCCAGATCCCTGCCACAGGTCTGCTTCCTCTGTTGTGACAGACTTTTGTACATGTGTAGCCATTGTGTGTCACTGACCAAGGTGGTTCAAGTTGTTGCACTGTTGACATCTGTCCTGATGGCGATTATGAGTGACCTGTCGGGTAATTCGACCCAATTATACATTGTGGATAAGTACCCTGGAAAAGTTGTGCATCTTTCGAATGTGTTTCCTTTTTTTCTAGCCAAAGTTGGTCTGCAAGTGATTTCGCATTGCACACGAGTACAAGCAAACTTCTTCCCAGATTCGATAATGTAAGTTGTGCTTGCTTATCGTAATGGAGTCTTGGAGAAGTTGGGGCTCAGTGGATGAGACAGGTATCTTTGGCTACCTGAGCAGTAAAAGTGTAGACTGAAGACTGATCTTCTGTGGCGTGCGTCAGTCGATAACTGATATTTGCTGGTACGTTAAAATTTTTGAAAAGTCAAAATTGTGAGGGGGGAGTTTTAAATTTTGATTAGTCTCCCGTATGATAATTTTGACGTGCTATGTTCCCCTTCAAATAATGTGTACGTACGGAAGTATGGCTGGCGAGGGATGGTTAATCCAAGGAAGGCTCGACCGCTCCCTAGATTGGTTTCTACAAAAATTAAAGGGTCGCGTACGAAAGTTCAGGACGACTCAGGTTGCCAAGGCTGCGTCCGGGTTTAGCATGTGGGTAAAACTACGGGAAGAGGATTACTTCAGGAATACAGTCATTTCCGAACTGCGAGAATTGGCTGTCAATAGTGGTCCGAAGCATGCCAAGCATGCGACTATATGCTTGGCCAGCGTGACGCAACGAGTCGAAGTGTTAGGCCAGTTAATGGAGGTGACATATTTGTGGTTGTGGGTTTTTTGAGAAATGCAGCCCAGCTCGTGTGTGTTTTAGACTATGAAGAGTGAATTGAATCTTAAAAGCTCGACTGTGGAGACAGCATTGGCGGTGGTGACCACAGTGGCCGTTCGAGCAGCAGCAGATTTCAAAAGCGAGTTGGCCATGGTGGCTAAACTGCTAGTAAAGGATATTATTTTGAGTGACGAGGTAAGAGGATCAAGTGAGATTGCAAGAGGTGGAGGGTGGGTAACTTGGTATGGTCCGTTCGCACTCTATTGAGAGTTTTCATAGTGTCTTGGATCAGGGGCGTAGGCAGGATGGCTCACCTGCTCACAGCATCCGAAACCTAGCGCTCGGCCAGAGGGGGGTCTAAAATTTGTTGGGGACTTATAAGGGAAGGGGGTCCAGAAAGCAAAAAATTTTTTTTACCAATGCATTATAAACTTGTTTCATTAATAAGGCTCACACACGGCGCGTAAGATGATTTTTCCAAACCCCAGGCAAAAATTGAAATTTTCTTAATTTCCAAGTTTGAAACCTCGAAATGCAACCTTTAAGTTTTCCCTGGAAGATTATTTACCCCCTGATTTTTACATGTTTTCTAGACAAAAATCAAAATTATTCTCTGAATTTTAACGACTTTAACCCTGGAATGCAAATTTTTTTAGTTTTTGCTGATTTTGGCTCAGATTCTCATTTTCCCTGATTTTCGCAGGTTTTTCGCACAGTTTTCACACTGTTTTTAAGGTTTTTAAATCGGAACCAACCCTGCTCAGCCTGAGCCCTGTGATCGTACTGCATTCCGTTGCTTGCGCACTCGGTTTGGAGGCAGCAATATTCAATCGACAGAAAAGGTCTCACGTTGGTTGCAGCGTCCCCGTTTTCTAGCAGGGGCACGAGTTTTTTAGTCTGACAGCCTGGCCGGCACTGGAGTTCAGTCCTCCGTGATAATGTTGTTACAGCTCCTTGAATATCGGTTATTCCGCGAAAGCAAAACTCTTGCATGTGTACCATGCTACCCCCGACGCTCCGCTGGGGTATACCACGCCCCGTCCGATAACGCGCGGTAACTCTGTTGCACAGAGAACAAAACTCAATGAGAGGCGTTTCGCGCAAGCCTCCCGCTGCCCTAGCCAAGTTTACCTCCCGACTGTCATAAGGTTCTTGCACCTGAGCATCAGTGGGCGCGGCAAATTTAAAAATATTTGATTATCAGCGAGCTGACTCATAAAGTTACCGAGCAGCCTCTGCTCGCTGATTTTTCTTTACTTCGAGAATGTGACTTTTACTTTGTAGCTTGACCCTGTATACTTGCACCCTTGGTCCAGAGGCGCGGCTGGGTCAGGATTACGTTGGGGCTCACTAACTTTGGGTCATCGAGGATGGGGGAGGGGGGTCGGGATTTTCTTTGCTTCCCCATAGGGGGGTCACTAATTTTTGGCTTGTCTAGAGGGGGGGGTCAGACCCGTTTTTCAAAATTTTAACGTTACAAAATTGACAATTTGTCTAGCGTAGAGGGGGGGGTCACGGGGCTACACCCCCAGGTCCGACCGATAAGGCAATTATCGGTGTCGGCCGATAACCGATAATGCAATTATCGGCCGATAAAACCGATAATACCGATAATTTTTTAACGTTTGCAAAAACTCCAATTTTAGGGCGGGAAATTTGAATTTTGGTCAGATCCCAATCCTTAAACATGCTATTTTTTAATTTCGCAAGCTAGGCTTTCGTCCAAGACCAATTAGAATTATTCGGGAGGCCCAAAATCTCGGGCCCAAAGACTATGTAAATTGCAATATCCCAACTACAAACTTGCTCGCTCTTCTGTGGAGATGTGATTTACTTGAGGCAACTCGTGACTCCTCGAGGACCAGCCATGTGGCACCGTCAGGAAGAGAGGAATAAATATTAAAACCTAGCAGGCAGGACAGGGTCCCAATGCTTGAACAAAAGCAAGTTACTAATGAGCTAGCAAATTTTCCTTTATTTGAATTGGATTATGAGTTGGATTTTTCTTGCTACTATCGCAGGCGAAGGTGAATCGTGTGCGTGCACATTCTGGAACCTTGAATCAGACCAAGAACCGTCTAAGACTTATTTTGTCTGCCTTAGGAAGGGATAATAAGTAAAATATACAAAGCAGATCGTATCACAACTTTGTGAGGACTGTAGTGTTCGACTGGGGCCCCGACCCCGATCCTCGCCCCTGAAATACATGCATCGGGTATCAAATCTCAAACACTTTTCCACGTTGAGATAAACGAAAAGGCCCAGAAAACATTGTATGAGCATTTTGCGCAATGTTGTGAGTTGCAATGCAGAGTTACAGTATATGTTATTCTAATTAGAAATACCCTATGTCCTCGATATTCTCCCCGGCGGAGAATAACCAGAGGGGGGAGAATAAAACTCAAACATTTTCCAGATGCCATTGTAGAAAGATAGACAGTCAAAAGCTTCCCAACAAGTACCGCTAACTTCGTTAATTTCAATAATCCTCTTCCCATATTCATGCTACTCCTAGCCGAATTCAATCAATATGCACGACATCTTCGTCTGCAACCTCATCTTTATTATCTGACTCTCCAAGGAAAACATTTTCTATCGCGCTAACACTCATATCCTTAAAATTTTCCACACCTGGTGATACTGTGTGGTAATTCAAATTCGTCCCCGTAGGAGGATTTCTAAAGGGGGAGAGAATAAACTTTGATAGGGGTCTAGACGGGGAGAATAACCAGAGGGGGAGGATTTCGAGGAAATACGGTAGTTGCAATGCAGGGCAAACTTCATAAAGTTTTTTTGAACATGTCCAGAAAAGAAATAAACAGATGGACGGACTTCGACAGCTAGAAAGCTTTTTTCGGCAGACGGAGTTATCTCCAGCCCCGGAAGACCATAAAGGCCATCCTCGTCCCTGTCCCTGACTCCAAATGGGGAAAGACTAACCCATCCCCAAAAATCTGACCCAAGGTCGACCGCTAGAACTGCAGTGACAGTTTCTGGTCATTGCCTTTTTTTAAGCCAGCCTAACCTGTCTTGAATTGTGCCGGGGGCCTGAAGGGCTCTCTTGTTTCTGAGTATACGGTATACAAACAATACGCCACAAGAAAGAGCGGTCGTCTTCGTTGAGAAGCATGCGAGTACCAGTACAGGACCAAGCCTTACCTCCATCCCACCTTCGCCTATGCCACACACAGGCAGACAACTGTTCTCAGTGTAAACTGCTTTGATGCCATCGCGGATATCCCAAATAGACAAGTCATGATCATTTAGCTCTAGACTTTTCTTGGGCACCGAACTCTTCGATCAAGAATCCGTAGCTCCCTGCTCCTCATCATATCACTATCGATCGGCCATATGCTCGCCCTGAACTTTTGTTGACAGGGTAATCTGTTTTATCGGCATTATCGGCAGAACAAATTATCGGTATCGGCCGATAACCGATAATGAAATTATCGGCCGATATTATCGGTCAACCTATATATCGTTCGGACCTGGCTACACCCCCCCCCCAGTTTCGGATGCTGCCTGCTCACTGATATGCGGCAGACCTTGTACCTTGACCCCTTTTTCGAGGAGGGGGTTGGCCCAAGCCTCATAGCAACCCCTTGCGTACGTATGCTGGACCGATGATCAGAAGGGTGTGGGTTCGAATCCCGCTGAAGGCTCAAGTTTTGGTGTTTATATCCTGATTGATGAATCGAATTGAGTAGTCAGGGCGATGACAGAGCTATTGGATTCGATTTAGTTCGTTCCATCGATTGACGACGGTGTGGCGGAATGGCGTCCAATGGAAGAACTGGCTGAACATGCCAAGGCCAAGGTAATTGCGGACTGTTGTTTTTCCTGGACTGTCGTAAATGATTAGGCGGCACCTTTTAGGCAGCTGCTATAAAATTTCTTCCGCGATGGGTTATTGGGCAAAGATCGAATGAGAATAACATCGCGACGAAGGCGATTAATTTACTCTGCGCTGTACTGGATTCTCACGGCGATGTGAAGAAGAATGGAAGATTAAGGTATGTATAGAATTGGACGAGGTGGGTGCATTTTTATGGTCGTTGTTTTGCAGTTATTCGGAGAAGGCAGCACTCCGATTGGCGGCGGCACAAGCCTTGCTGAAAATTTTGCAAGAGAAATTTTTCGCCAGTTTATTGACGATGGCTCAATTTCGAGTTTTGGCGAAAATGATTGTGGTGAGTTCAGCAGGGGGACCGTAGGTGGCGATTGATCGGGCCCCTGGTCACGGTCAAAACTTATCGCGAAGAGTCCTGATATTTTAGCAGCCACCCTGTCGTCTGCTTCACCACCTTGCGCCTAACATTTTATCTGAGGGGGTCAAGAAGGAACAGAGGAGAAACCTAAATTGAGGAAAGAACAGAATGTACGAGGGGTGCATGACGACGAGTTGGCCTTGTGTAAACTGAAAAATGCCTGGAAACTTTGAAATTGACCATCTATCTGCAACTCGATATCTGATGGGAAAGAACAAAGCTGGCGTTGTATGGTAGCTTGCTTCCCGTAACAGCCATGAGATCATCGTGGATCTCTGTTTCAGTTTGTTCTCTCGCATTAGATATCGAGTTGCAGCTCGTTGCTCAATTTCCAGAATCTCTAGGATCTCTCAGAGCTGTAGGAATTCATCATGACAAACGATTTTTGAGGAAGCAACTGTCTGTCACACAGACTGTAACGTACCCGCAGAGTGTTACGTACTTGACTACTTGCCCCCCCCCCCCCCGCATTATCATGAAACCAACTCATTGTCAGACACCATGCATATAGGGATAGTGTACAGACGGACTATAACGAAAGGGCAGCTAGTGTAAAGTGTCACGAGAAGATGAGATCAGCTCTGGACGATGCGGGCGGAAGGGATGTAGTGACCAAGGTCGCTAAGTGGGGACTTGCATGAAAAGTTTCCGGCCATTTTCTGTTTTTACTTCCTGGCAAGAAACTTTATCTTTAGCTATCTTTTTACAAAAAATGCGACGGTGGCATATTCTATTGTACCTATAATCAACATGGTTTATTTCTGAATTTATCATCTTACTGGTCGGTCGGGCTCACATGTTTTTTCATGAGCCTTCAGGGGTTCGGGGTTTTTTTTGTGAGATCATAAGGACAAATGCGCAGGGCCACGAAGCTGGGATGAGGGCTGCCTTATGCCCATACGTGGGCTGGTGAGTTGGTAAACTGTGGTGTAGGGTAGCCTTGGCGGTGCAGATCATCCTTCCATGCAGACGGGCGCGTTGACGAATATGATCTTATGTTTCAGGATGATTGTCGCCATGTGAGGGAAAGATTCGCCTTCAAATTGCAAAACGCTTTAACGATATTGAGATTGCCGCTGGAATACATGGCCATATATTGCTACGTGCCCACATTGCACGCGACATCAGAGGATGACGACGAAAAGGTTTCGGCCTACAGACGCCTCATCCATGCCTACATCGTGGACAATGTGTCACGTCGCCGAGATTTCATTCGCAAAAATCCAACCGTTCAGTGTAAGTATTGACCCGGGTCGCGGTGGTCCTACATCGTATAGCTGCTCGACTTCTTGAATATTGGCTGCCAGAAGAGTGAAGTGAAGGCCAATGTGCCTGGGTCTGGGTTTGGTGGGGTCGGCGTCTGCCTATCACCGTCATACTGGAAAAAGAAAAGTGGCTGCAAAAACTCTACTGTTTCCTGTTCCTCTGCCGATGCCTTCTGATGCGCCAAGGCCCAGCCTCATGCACTTCAACTGGCTTACTTTACTGTGCCAAAAAGAGCTAGCAGCCCATCCCAAATGGGACAGAGCACAAGTTCAGGCAAGGGCTCAAACCAGCAATATCAGGACTTGATGCGGAATGGCTTCAGTGAAATTGTTTCCTAACTTTGACAGGCGTTTAAATTTCAGGCCGTCCAGAAGAATTCCAGCCAGAGTACTATTTGTCGTACGTCATATATTTGTTATCGTTTTACGAAAAGTTGCAGTCGTACGACGACTTGGAAGCTTTGCAAGAAATACGAGCGTAAGCGTATTGGATGACGGCTTGATTGCGTAGGTGATTAAGCCTGTTTTCAGATGCCTTTGGTTTGCGATGGAGCCGGCGCTCAGTCATTCGCATCAAGAAGCGTCGGTGAAACTGCAGTTTTTGCATAAAATGTTCCAGGATATCAAGCAAACCAGGAATGCCGAGAGTCCGGATGACGAGGAACAGAATAAGGTACGAAATGTGGTGGCTGGGTTGTTGGCTGATGTTTGTCTGAAGTAGAAGCAAATTTACCCCTTGTAGACCAGTAGGAAGGGGAGGGATGCCTTGCCTTTCATATGCAGCAGAGATTAGCTGTATGACGTCCGTTTGTTTACTGGAACCGCACCCCGCAGAATGATGGCATAAATAAGACTGAGCAAGAAAGTAGCGCTCGCTAGATCGGGATCAGGATTTTTAGAGTGCAGTGATTTTTTCACTTATTCTCTGTTGCTGACCCACACCCCACTCTGAGTAGCCAGCAAATGTAGAGCCAAAACCTCCATTTCCTTGGATAATTTTAATGCAGTATTTATCATCGCATTCAAAATCAGGCAAGCAAAAAAACGGAGTCACCAATTAGAGAACAAATCCCTTACTTCCTTTTTATCAGTTCAATCATCCCCCAATACCTCTCCAGCTTCTCCTTCTGTATCCTCAGGCCTTTGTTATTCTCACTGGTTTTTCTGGTCTTCTTGAATGTTCGAATTGGCACTGCGATAATGTTCGAGTTGGCACTGCGGTACCTGGTGAACGCGAGGTGCAAGGGTAGGCACAGATAACAAGCACTTTAGATAGCCATGGCCGTTCAAGTCGGGGAACAGAACAGAGTGACTTCGAGGCAACCTAGTCTCGCATTGAACGCGTCGAACAGATGAGCACAGAATGTAAAGAGGCTGGCATCTCACTGATGGCTTCTAAAGGGGCGGATATTGCCATTTGGTGGTCCAAAATATGCATAGGCAAGGTCTGGACTTGGTGCGCAAACTTATATAGTCACGCATTTTTATCAATTAAAGTTTTGGTGAGAATTTTGGTATGCAGCTCATGCAATAAATAGGATGTAGGCTCCCTGTTTTCAATACTATTGGAACCTGGATGACATCACCCGATTTCTCTGAATCTATGATCTCTGGGGCAAGGGGGTTTATGCTCTTTCCCCCCCTCGCCCAGACATAATCCGCAACAGGGTTATGAACTCTACTCTACAGACCACCATGCATGCCCGCCCAGGGTGGATTTAGGATGCACATGCTCGTGTAGATGCTGTGTCACTTGGACATGATCTATGAGTTAGCACGATCGAGGTGCTCCCCTGGCGGCCGCATCTGCCTATGTAACATTCGAAACTGTCTTATGACCCTGCGTATGTCTGCCTGGCCTGTGTCTGCAATGTGACTTCAGGTTGTGGGCCAGCATTGACTGATCCACCGATCCAATTCAACTGCTGGATCGACCGGATCGGCAACTAATATTTTTTCGTGCTTTATCTGCCGGGGAATGATAAAATGTGAAAACTGTAACGTTAAAATCCCGTTTTTTTCTCTCAAATGCAATCCCACTTTAGGCTCTCCTTGTCTCTCCTATGTCCTTTGCAGCAGATTGGCTGATAGTGACAGCGAGGAACCATGGCAGGTAGATGAGGACGCAGTGCCAACGTCATCATCTCTATCTATCTTCTATTTTTTGAAGCGGGTCGATGCATATGTGTAGTAAAACATGCAATGCAGTGCGACAACCGGGCTCAGAAGTGCATGGCATGACACACCCGCGGATATTCCCAGTCTTCGCTTCTCAGAATCCCGGATTCCGAGCAAAACTCGTGCACGTTTTGTTGTCTCTTTCAGAAACTATGGGCAATTTGCGATTTGGCCATTGTTCTGCTTTCGCAGCGTGTTCCGAATATGGTTCAGCCCGACTCGACATATCGGTCCCTCCTGTCTAAGAAATGTTTCACTTCGCCGATGAAAACTAGCAGCAATACGGAAGTGTTTTTGAGGAAAGAATTATTGCGTAATAAGGGTTTTGATAAGTCCTTTGATAAATCCATGCACTGAGGTTTTCATATATTCTACCTGGTTTATTGAGTGTTTTATATTGCATATGTTTGAAGTATGGTGTCCGTGTGCATTCATTTTTGCACTGGGGATTGGGGGCCTGCATTGTATTTTGTGTATGTACATGCATATGTGTAGTAAAATATGCAATGCGGTGCGACAACCGGGCCTTAGAATTTGTCCACTGCCAGAATGGTTGGCAATTATTTTTCCTCACCTATATACCTCGTGTATATACAATAAGAAATGTGGGGTATTCTGTATTGTGGCTCAAGTACAGATTGAGTGCAGGAAAAGTGTCAGTTTCGCATTCTTAGGTTTCCCGCCAGCTTCGACTTTTTGGAAGGATTTGAGATTTTAGGCTGGTTTGCTGCTGAAGATAGCTGTGGAAAAAACAAGCAGTCTCTTTACCTGCAGGCGCTAAAAAAGATTGCAGTTATTCAAAGTTGAAACATATTTCCAAACAATTTTGTTACAATAGATTTGGCGGCGATATTAATTTTACACATATCGTGACATATTTTAATATTGCGATTACCAAATGGGGCAGCTGTGATAAAAACAATTTTCGGAGGCCCAAATTTAGCACACGTTAACCAGAGGTTCCATATGGATTCCATGGGAAAAAACCGAATAAATATTCATAATTCAAAATTCCCGCCATTTTTTTTCAAAATCTTCCAACTGGATAAAGATAGAAAATCTGTATAAGCGCATTCGATTCAGAATTTTGTGCGGAATAACTAGTGATTTAGTTACCGAGTTTGCGCGCTCTGCCTCCGACTTTTGAAGGCAAAAAATATGAAAACCAACCATTTTATCAGTCCTTTTTAGTATGCCATCAGTAAAAGCCAGGAATAGCAAAACCCAAATATACTGTTTCTTGTATTTATGTGGGTCCTGTTATGACAATTTGGGAACACACACAAATGGAAAGCATAGGAACGGCAACCATGAGCGTGTTGTTTGAAAATTCAAATTTCCCGCAATTCATCTGATTTCGCAAGAATGGTTCAGATTTGAATCAGGAAACAGAAGCATAATGGAAACCATAAGACCCTAGAGGGTGTCGAACCCGCACCCGCATTGCATTGTCGGGTCCAGGATTCGAATACTTGGCTGGCAGTCTCAGAGGTGCATGTTCGACTCCCAGTCTAGCCTCATATTTCTGTTTCTGTCTTCACACTAAATAGCAAGCTTTTCTGCATGCACAGTTTACTGTATACTGCCTCAATGGCTGATCGTGAGACTTGAATCAAGAAACAGAAACATAATGCAAAACATGAGGCCTGAGTAGGGGTCGAACCCGCACCCGTATTCCAATGGTGGTTACCGATGGTGTAACGGCCAGAACCCGAAACAAGTGGTCTTAGGGGTGCGAGTTCGACTCCCGCTTGCGTGCACAGGTCACTTTACACTCTACGTCCAGCCCCCTCCCCAGTGTTGCACCCTGCACATCTCGAGCGCACTGAATTTCTTTTCAGCAGCCCTTCGAGCAAAGGCCACCCAGCGCGTGGCGGAAGTGATTTTTCTCGTTTTATCTCAAATGCAAGGCGATGAATCAGGTAGGTTGTGGGCCGCTGGTTTTGACTGGCTGTCCAGTCCAGCAGATGGCGGGCCACTTTTTCAATTCAATCCGCTTTGTTACCCTTTTTCTCTCGCATTTCCTGCCCTGCTGCTGATGATCGCATTCTGAAACCGGAAAACGAGACCTGCACTTTTTGTAGCCAGTCTTCGATGGAGGTCCATTCAGAGTAATGTAGGCCGCGTGGCGTGTCCATCACGTGTCTTCTCCGTCAACGGAGGGAGGCTGAACAAATTTGTTTTTCTTCGAGTCAGATCATAAATTTTGTGATTCTCTTTATTCCATGGATTTATAAATCTGACTTGACTTCCTTACATCATGTAAATTCGGCTTTTTTATGACCTATCTCGTGCACGGTTTTCGAAAATCTTGGTCTTTTTTGCAGTGACAAAACGAAAAACTGATTAAATTTGATCCCGGGTTTACTAAATTCTGCATGAAATTTGACCTGTGTCCATTGAATATGGGGATCATTTTACTGCACCCACACCCTTGGTGGGGGCTCGGGGATATAAACTTTGTTCTTGTAGGAATTTTCTCTTACGAGTTGGAATGCGGGTCTTTTCCGCATCGCAGTCCGGCCTCTGGCATGGCGACCTCGGCGAGTTAGGTGTGTCCTTGAATATTTATCATCCATCTTTCGGCCTTTGCTCCTTGCCAATAGTTTTTTGGGGGTTGCGTAGGAGTGAGAGAAAGATGATAGTTTTGGGGATGACCTCGATAGAAAAGAGAATATTTGTTATTTTACGCTTTGCCGATCGCCGACAAGAAATGGTTTAGTGTTAAGCGGGGAGGAATTGGATGTTTTTCTGTGACCATGCCTTGCCAAGGACGACGACGAGATACTTGTCTTGAACATCCATCTCTGGCCTACCTTGAATGTAAGAAGGGCTGAGAATTTTCAATGACATATTTGTGTTGTGGTGAGAAGGGAGGGAACGAGGGGAAATTTTCGTCGGTTCAAGTAGCGAGAAGACGATTTGTCGTCAGTGATCGACCTTGACGAGGCGAGGATGGATGATGGCGTATTTACTGACTCCTATCCACTCATCCATCCTCGCGACCTCGCAATCCACACTCACCCTGTACTTTTTTATCAATTTTCCATTTCTTCTTTATCTGATTTTCCAGAAAAATTGATGACCCGTTGAGCTTGTCTTTTTTTAATCATTGGCTGTTTTGGCCTGCGAATATTGTATAATCTTGTTTCCTAGTGGACTCGGTTTGTTTGCACGCTCATAAAATGCTTGCCAAACGGCGGCTTTCGATGTGGATTACTCATTGAAAAAGTAGCCAACACTTTCCATTGGGCCATATTCGAAGGCAGGTGGGAAAACAGGACACCTCATGTTTGTTCATGATTGGGAAATTTCATATTCCAACTAGTTTTCCACCTGTCCATTTGCATAAAAATGTAAGCTTTCTCGTTCAAAATTGCGATCGACAATTTCGTTACGATGTAAGCTTATTTTGAGAATCCGAATGACTCCGTTCTGAATCACAAGCTTGTTTTTTTAAAGATAGGCGCGTAGTTGTTTTATAACGGTAAAACATTGTTTCTGGCTGGTTTCGCCCCTTGCTCTGCTAGAAAACGAGTAGTAACCATAAGAAGTTTGGAAAAACCCACTTTACACTTCTGCTTAGCTGCTGGCGCGTGTACGTTGTTGCACTTTACACTCCCGGCTGGCACAGCTTGAGCCTGTGTTGCGCTTGGGTGGTCGCCTCTGCATCGTATGACCGGCCGTACTTTACACTGCCTTATCTTGCGAGTTAGCCGGGGCGCTGTTTCTCACCGTTTTTTTGCGGGAGCTCGGCTGTTTGATGTCTGGGCAGGTGTAGGTTGGACGCGAGTACTAGGTGCCTACGAAGCACCTTGTTGGGCGTGTTTTTGCAAAATATGCAACGCGCATGGTGCCAGTTTGACGGGCGCCTTGAATACGGTTAAGCCGTGTTGTTATTCTGCGCCCAAGTTTATGTTTGCTGGTGGGAAGGAAGGATCTGGGTATAAATGAGGTAAAATTGTGATAGATGCATGGAGGGCCCCCTGACGTGGGGCGTACCATTTTTGGACAATAGCCTCGATGAGCACACTTCCATAAATGGACGCCAATCGACCCGCGTGCAATGTCCGACTGGTCGTTTCGTGGTGTGTCCATTTTTATTCTCCCTAGTTTTGTGTGTCAATTGAGTTGAAACAGGCAAGAATTGACTGAAATTGTAAAATGGTCAGTCGACCCACCGACCGGTTGCCATTTTTGTGTTCGTTTCTCTCAATCGACATCCCGCCTCGATTCGTACACGCGCCAGATTGGTGTAAAGTGCGTGAATAGAAGTAATATACGAACATTGCCAGGGTCACTTGGACGAGACAGGCAGTTCCTCCAGAGTTCATTCTGCTTCCTCACCTACTTCCATTTCGTCCATTTCTCGACCCAGGGCGAATTCGAATTCAAATTTAGCTAAATTTGAAGTCGCTGATATCTCGAATGTGGATTTTCAAATTCCTCCAGGTGCAATCGAAGGCGTCGACCAGTTTCGACCAGACGTTGATTTCTGATGTCTCAAAGACTGGTTTTTCCAAGTTGTGTCGCATGGAAAGGTGTTCTTTTTTATTTACGATTTCGTCCTTGACTAGTCTCTCCTCTTTGTGTGTTCGAGTGTTGATTTTCACTGGACTCGAAAATGCAGTCGTTTTGATTTTTGTTTACGCTTCCGTTCCAGTCAGCGGACTTCTCAGACAGCTGTCTGGCCTGTCGTCTGTGCTAGTCTCCAAGGGAATGAATCCCCTTTGACAGTTTTATACCCTCGTCAGCTTGCACTCGTTGGCGGGGCTTGGCCGGTGAACAGGTTGCCTATAAAAGTTTGAAATTTGTCTGATTTTAGAACGAAGAAAACTAAGATTTTGAATTCTCTTAGATATTTCTTAAATTTTAAAATATTTTACTCCTTTTCGTAAAATATTTTAAGGAAAATAAGAAATTCACGAGTTACAGTCCGTTTCATACGCCCTTAAAGAGGGGATTAGGTGTGGTTTTTGAAATGGTTGCCGGCGCACTCGGTTCTACCAAGTGCCTGACACGAAACGAATGAATTCGATCACTTTCCGATATCTTTTACGCCAAAACGAGTCGGTAAGCAACGATAAAACGTTCCTTAGAATCGACCTAGGCCAAATCCAAGTTTCGTGTTTATGTTATTCTGAAATCAGTCGACTCGAAGCGAATCGTGCCGAATCACGATCGACCTCGTCGTGCCAGCTCGCCGAATCGCCATTATTGCTGACCATATACTCTTAAAAAACTCGATAATTTTTTCGAGGAATTTTCAAGTTTTTTCTTTCTCCAATTTGCTTGGGTAAATTCGAGGTTGAAGATGATGTTTTTTTGGTTAGTTCACCTTTTCTCGCTTGGACAGTGACCTGTGATGGTGGCATGAATGGCTCGTATTTGCCCATGCGTATGGCCATTTTCGGGTGCAAATGACGGATCGTCTTACATAGTTTTTCTTTACACTGTATGGAAATAGATGTCATTGGTTGACGGAGATAGGAATATGCTCGAGGTCAATTCCAGATCGGGTGGGGGGGGGCGTATTTGCCGAGGGAGGGTGCAGTCGGACGGTTGACCCTTGACTCGGGCTGTGCTGTGGTGTGGACAAGGGTGGTTTGGCTGGGTGTTATTTATACGAGCAAGGAGTCGGAATGAGAAGGTAGTGCGAGCGAATGTTTGCGAAGCTGCGCTTGTGTCGCCCCGACCGCATTTCGATGTTGGACCGAGTGGGCCGAGCCGAACGGCCTTACCTAAATGCCGAACGCACAGGCGTCGGCAGTGACCGACAAGCGTTATCTGAATTGAGCATCAACCGTTTTGGTCGTCTCTTATCTTGCGCGGGGCAGAAAAGTGATTTGAGTGACCTCGACTGTGACGCTGTCATATCCAAGCCGAATTCCTCGTCTTTCGAAGCCTCAGGCCGACCGAGTGATTGACAATTCAACCATGGCCACTGGTTCGATGATGGCGTCCGAGTGGCGCGCGCCGATTGCTCATCAATCGTTGGCCTTAGCTGTGCTGGTGCCATGACGAGCTTGGTTCGAGAAATGGCAGCCGTTGTGTCTGTAACCATTCCATTTCTTATTTCGTGCCCGAAACTTCCTCGATTGCGCGTAAAACTTAAAGAAGCTATTATGATCTTTCTAAAATATTCTTTCCTACTCAATACATCCAACCACGAAGAAAACTAAAAAGTTTCAACTTCGATTAAGCTTAGCACTTGGGTTTTTTCATCGAAAATTTGGTCGGCGCTTTGGCTAAGCCGTTTATTTTTAAAACGAGTTTGAAAATTCTTGAGGAGGCGGTGTTATTTGTGTAACGTTTGTGAATGAATGCGCGCCCGACTCATCGTCAGACTCGGGGCCCGTAATCGTAAGAAAGGGGGTGAATGAAAGTCGTCAAAGGGGAGCTGCGACTCACTTGCTTCCTGTTTTGTTGCCAGTCGAAAAGGTGCGTCGAGTCGACTCTTAATAAATTTGAAAATTTGTATGTACCTTTTGTTTTATCTAGTTGCGTCCCGGGGAAGTTAGCGTAGCTTTAGCCAGAGCAACTGACGGGTTTGGTGCGGCCAGCGTCGGAACTGCATGCGGAGGCGGACTTCGCGATGGAATCTTCCACCTTTCCGTCTGCTAGCCGCTCTTGGACAACGTAAATCCAGTTTACACCGTTTCATCTTTGGACCTTTCGCCTGCTCGGATTGTGAGCTCGACTGCAGTATTCGGCGCTTACGCACATTTCTGTCCGACAATTAGGACCAAGTGGAGAATGGACGCAGCGGGCTCCAGCTTGTGAACGTTACACTGCTTCGTGCACTTGCCGCGACGAAGGCAGCAGAAAGCGTGAAGTGATTCCGAGTACCTGCTGACTCTTTACACTGCCATTTTCGTTGCTATAGCAGGGTGGAATGAGGACGCAGATGCTGCTCGTCTCGCCTTATTCGTCCTTCCTACTGTATGTCGCAATTTCCGTTTGTAATAACATCTCGAAGCGCCTGAATCACGTGTTTTGATGAACCTATTGCGCGGATGGCCGAGTTTCTACAACGTACCCTCGTCTTGTCAATATTAACTTTACCTTCAATCACCTCACCTACACATCCCTTATCATTCGGTCCGTGTTTACGTCTGCCTCGCCTCCATTGTTAAAGTTGGTACGCGCGTTTCATCCGCTCTTTATAATCCTTTAAACCGGTGCTTTGCAAATCTTTGCGCGCGGTAAAATACTTTTCACGCAAATTCAAAAATCCTACATATTTTCGCGCGCCTTTTGAAAAAGATCTAATCCTAGCTATGTTCAGTTGGCTCATTGGAGAACTATGTATTTCCTATCGACTAGGATATTCTCGCAACGCGTCTTTTCATGCCATCTCTTTTATGAATCACTAAAACTTGTTTTTCTTATGCAGGAATTTTTCGCCTTTCTTCTCAACAACAACGCGTATTCTGGTCAAGTCTCGTTTGTTTTTTATCGTTGGCGTCGCTTGGTTTCACCATTTGTCGTTCTTTACTCAACATATTCCAATCAATTCACTGAATCGATCGAGAAAATGCCATTGATCGGAATAGCAGAATATTCGCCTCATCATTCGTGGCTTACAATCGATCATCGTCATGGAGATGTGAACTTTGGTAAGTTTGCTTGAAAAAAGATGCTCACTTTAAATCAACTTGAGTATTAGTTGCAGTAAGAGAATGGATCGTTTTTTGGTGAGTCAGGAGGGTGTGCGGAGAGCAGAGCGTGGAAACTTGAAAATATAAATCTATGTAGGAAACAAGATTTTTCTCGAAGCAACGACTGCGTGTACCTTTACCACCCGTAGGCAGATATTTTCACTTATTTTTCTTGTGCTCGGTTCCCGGGTCGTTTATTTATCATCATCCACTGCTTATGCCAAACGCTCTTTTCGAATCGACTTCTCGACGCCTGTTGGGGATGGGTTAGTGGCGTGTTGCTCATCGACGTGCTAGACGAACGGTGTCGAGGGAGCAGTGCGGTGAACAAGCAACGGAAGCTGGTTCCAACGGAAGCTGGTTCCGTTGCTGGGGGCTCGTGTTATCGCCCGATCGTTTTTTGTTTTACTGCTACATAGTGCGCTTGTACCGTGCAAGTGCGAATTTAGTTCCTTATAAGCCGATTCACCCTGACACGTGTTTTAGACGGGGGTATGGTTGCTAACCGTTTTTTAGCGGTGCAGTTCGGTCGATTTGCTGTTCGTCCTTAATGGTTGTCCTAGGTATCGTTCGGAGATCAAGGAAAGCGCATTTCCGAGATTCGGCTCGCTTGCTCCATAAAGCAGATGCGGGGATAGTTTGGAAAATTTTCATAAAATCTAGTATTGATCGTTTTACATTTTTCCGTTCTCGATTTTAAACCGGGAATCAGTGATTGTTTATGGCAGCAATTTCGCGCCCCATTCCTGTCCAAGTTTTCCATTAGCGTTGTTTGAAACGGGTCAGTTATTTTTAGTTTTATGCTCATGGGCCTGTTTTCTCTTCAATATTTAACAACGCCAGGTATGTATCTCGAAGGGGAAACAGACTGGTTTTGTGTAAGTTCGATTGATGGGCAGAGATGACAATGAGCAAGGAGTGATGTGGTTTGAGTCGTAGGAATGATAAGGTTAGTCGAAAGTTTGAGGAGTTTAAATTGATGTTTGGGAAGTTTAGGGAGGAGCAGGGTAATTTAACAGAAGTGATGATGATACTGATCACACCACCAGGTACGGGCAAGGTTTTGGGACCACACCGCTGGTGCGTATGAGATTATGCAGTGTTGCTGGAACGTTTCACATGATCTATGGGGCAGGATTTTGGTGGACACTATCCAAAATCCCAGCATCAACCGATCCAGGATCTGCCCAGTCCCAATCCGATCAGTATGCTCTGCTTCGAAAGACTGATCCAAGACCAGATGGTCCAAGTCCGACTTGGATCGGACCTGGTTTGTTCTCGCTGTCACTCTCTGTCAGACCACTCCAAAGGACACGGAGCTAACCAGCGGCTAAGTGGGATTGCATGCTGATTTGAGAAAAAACGGGATTTTCTCATTGTAATATGCCATGCTTATCGTTTTCCAGTAGATAAAGCGCGAAAAATTGTGTAGTTGCAGATTCGTCGATCCAGCAGTTGGATCAGATTGGGAGCCGATCCACCCCGCAAATCGATTCATCTGCATGGGTGGGTCAGTCGATGCTGGACTGTAAATGTAGTGTTTGTTGTAAAGTGAGGGGTTGCTGGACTGAATGGTTATCACAGCATGGCTAAGTACACGTTCATGATGGCGTGCGTACTGTACAGCGGAGGAAGAGCCCCCTCCCCCAAATCTGTTCAGGAGCACAGCTTGGCACGACGCGTGTTTGTAGAACATTCCAAGAAATAGCTTTCGTTCTGATTTATGTCCCGGTCTGGGCCGATATGACTGCTGCCGACTGTTTTGGACTTTTGCTTTTGCTGACCATGTACGGGTACCTGCCAAGTACCATGTGTTGTGCTCATGCTTTTATCACTTGGACGCAAGTTACGATAAAAAAATACTGTGGTCGAACGTCGAAGTCAGGATCGACTGATGCAACTTTTTAGGAATTCATCGGCAAACGCGTATCATCTTCTAAACTGATTACGAGGGGGTCGAATATGCTGTCGTGTCAATGTGCGCCAGCCATGACGAGCCTGCAATTAATTAGGGTGGCCACGGGTCAGATCAATCACTCATCTGACCCAGTCACCTGTTTCCTAACAACGAAGGAAATGAATGATTGCCTAGCGTTCGTTCGGGATCGGGACCAGTGCGGTAGATATAGGGGTCTTCGGAAGTTCCAACAATGATTCCCGCCGTTGTAGGCGTTGGCTATTTCTCCTGTGTCCTTTGGAGTGGCCACGAGGAAACAGGAGGATGGCCGGGCGAGTATCCCGTTAGTACACAATTTTTTGTATCGGATAGGGATTCAGGCCTGGGGTCTGATCCAAGTACACTTCACACTGTCCTGATACCAGCATCGACCGATCCGTCCCTGGGCCTGCATCCCGATCGCTATCCTCTTCAAAAAATAAAAGATTAATGGCTTCATGAACCTGCTCTGTCTCCTCGCTGTCACTCTATCAGACCACTCCAAACGACAAGGGACAGCTAATCAGCGACTAAAGCTGGATTAAATGCTGAAAAACGGGATTTTCTCGTATAGTAGGCCACACCATGTCATTTTCCAGCAGATAAAGCGCGAAAAAATTGTAGATGGCGATTCGCCGATGCAGCAGTCAGATCAGATCAGATCAGTCTGTTGGCCCTGATGCTGATGTCATTCCTCGAGCATTTTGAGCCCTCCACATACAGTGCATCTGAACATGGAACTTTTCATCCAAGTATCAGTTTCTGCTAGTTTCCCCAGTTGTGTGCTCGCTGGCGATGGTCGAAACGTGGCTTCCGCTTTTTTGGAATCCCAACCCGATCGGCATCTCCAAACGAAGGCTAGATTGCACGCTGTTGACACCAGGCGCACTGCGATGCGATTTGCATATTCAGGTTAAAGAAATGTTTAGACACCTGCATTTACAATGCATTCCGTTGAATTCCTTTTGTTTTCCCGCGCTTATTCAAATTTGAAGGCAATGCTGTCAAGTTTACAGAAAAAGGGGCGAAGTAAGTTTGTTTTGAAAAAATTCGGCGACATTGGTTTATAAGAAACCACCAAATGTGGCCCCGTTTCTTAAAAGGTCGTCGTCGCAAGAATTTATACAATTGTTTGGTTTCTTCCAACCGACGTTGACTACGATGAGAGCACCGGGGGGGGGGGGGGGGGGTGTATGACTACAGTACAGGAGGTTGGGTTATTTGGTGTAAATGTGAACTAATGCTGCAGGGAAAGGTTTGGTTTTGGATAGGATTTTCCGTCGGCAACGTTTTTGATGATTGCTACTTTTGTGCTGGCCAGGGTTCCATTTGGCGTGTGTCCACAATATAAGCTGGGAGCAAGGAATTTGCCGCTCGAGACCACGATTTGCATACACTCGAGATATATATAGGTGGTAAACACCGCGGGTAGGTATAGTTCTTTTGATGTATGGAGCTAAACCATTTTCTTTTAGGATAGTTTTTGTACAGGGGGCAGGAAGTATAAGTGAGCTCCTCCTAGCACAGAACGATAACATTCAAGGTTGGCTCGGGTGCGGCTATTATAAAAAGGAGCCGGTGTGTGTGAGTCGTCGGTTGGGGGGTTTGTGTGTAACAGGCGGTGGCGCGGGAGGGACGACGAAAACAGGCCTTTCTCCATTTAATCAACCTGCCGTTATTACAAGCTTGTTGACTAACCTGCAAGCTGTCGTCCTAGTCGTCGGCTAGGTTGAAGTGAAGAAGCTTATAATACTCGAAAATAGTCCAATATGAGCCCCTCTTGGTTTTCAATTTTCGAGAGAGACGCCCGGGCGACGAATAATAATACACTAAAGCCATCGGTCAGCAGGTAGTGCCGAGGTGTGCCAGCACGGTTGGACATAGTCAGTCGATAGGGTTTGCCTAGCCGACAGCTGCCGTTCTTGTGTGAAGACGGTGTTTATGAGTATGCGAGACGGGTGCTACTCCTTACCTGCCCGCCCCCATGGCCCGTGGCTGAACAAGCTCACCGAACGTAGCGGCTCGGCCTTTATCCCCTACGTCAACACAGTGATGTTTTCATGATGCCATTTCTCCCTCCGTCTGGATTTGAAAAATAATTTTTTGCTATGGCTAAAATGTACCATTTTGAAAATTGTATATAGGCAGTGATAAATTTAGTATGCGAGCGGTAGGGTGGTATAAATATAGTCTCCCGGGGATACCTAACCATTGGTCGGTGTGGTCTCATTAGGGGAGGCACGCGTCAAAATGGAAAGGATAATCGGTGTTGCATCCGATGCGTAATTGCGTATTTTGAAGAGTAGAATAATAGAAATTGGCATCTTTTTTCCTGGCGGCTATACTTGGCTGTGGCTTGTAATCTAATTGACGCCATCTGCTCTACGGCACTGTTGCATATGTGCAAGCAATTCGGTGGAGATTGGTGGCCAAGAGGGGCCAGCAGATTCGACATCGTTTGGTTGCAACTTCTGGCTTATCTTCGCGTCTCGCCCTTTGTCACGTAGCTTATCTGGGCGATTTGAGACGTTGCTGGGATTGATTAGATTTGCAACGGCATTTCCAGATGGCACCGAGGCGGGTGCTTTTTCGAACAGATGCAATCATTTTGTAGATGCGAGTTTTTTGGCCAATTTCGATCGAGTGCATTTGAGCGGTAGGGTTTTTTGGGTGGAATGCCCGCGTGTGGCGTTCAGAACACGGTGTCAAGAGGAAGTAGATTCGAATTAGGTCTGGCCAGTGTGTGGTCAATGGCGACTGTGTTTAGGATGATGCCAAAACGAGGCCCTGGTCGGGGGTTTATGGTTTACAGGAAATAACCATTTCCGCCATTGCCCGGTTGGTTATTGACGGCAGGGGAGCAGCTGTTGGTGTCGGCGGCGCGTCTGCTGGACGAGGCTTGGTCAGTATTGCATTTTCAAATTTTCGCGCATCTCGCTTACCGATGGCCGACTGGCGAGTTATAGCTTGCCGGGCCGCCATTGATTGACGTGTTTAGGAATGGAAAGAAACAATTTCTAGGTTTCTTTCCTGCTGGCCTGCATGGAGGACGGCATTGGTGCTGCGTGTGTTTTTTGTTTCCTTCCATCGTCTAGCGTATCATTCGATTTTGTGTCGGCCTAGTATATCAGTGCGGCAGACGGGCGCGCCCAATTCCTGTTTCTCTTCTTGGTGGTGTCTCGTTTTTACTCGGTGCAGGGCGGGATATAGAATTTTTGCGGCCCGTTCGTTCGGCCTTGCGCTGGCTTCGACTCGTTTCCGCCCATCATCGCCACTTTCGTTCGCGCCTGCCCTGCCTCCCTTGAGCGCCGAAGACACGCCTTAGGCCTCGTTTTCGCGCTCTGCCTGCATTGTGCTCTCGGGTCGCTTGTCTGGCTTGTAAAAAATCGATGGCTAGGGTGGTGGTGTACCTTCGGCGAGACGGAGTTCTATTGCTGTGGCTGGCTGGCTTCGGCGATGGCGGGTGGGCGCAAATTGTTGCTTTCGTTTATTGTTTGAAATTTTGTTTGAGACTTTGTGTTTTTTTACCTAAAATAGTAAGCGTGCATGGGGGGGGGGGCTTTAGTTAGGGACGATTGTAGCCTAGTAAACAGTGGCGTGTGTGCTTAGGGGGCGGCGAGGGGGTCCGTCTGGGTCAACTGACTGGCTTGGTGTGGGGAGGAGTAAATAATATTGTATTTAGTTTTAGTCACCCGTCTCTATTTTCTTGGTTTCTAGACTCAGGCCCGGTTGCAATGCGTTTACGAGACGACGCTACTTCGTCGTCATCATCCAATTGTTCGCCAGCATTTCCGCCGAGCGAATTCGCCCCAATCCCGCTCGTCGACTCTTCAAACGCCGCCGTCTGCTCGCCCAAGGCTCCGACGTCGTCGTCTTCGTCTTACTGGTCCACCGTCGCGCCGCCGACATCCGCCTTGGCTTTTTCTCATTCTTATCATCCTCAACATCATCGTCAAGCCGCGCCATTGTTGCAAACGGCCGCCGACCGAACGGCGGCGACAACGACTAGTAGGGCAGTTTTTTCTCAAAAGCAACAACCTCATTTGCAACATTTATCTTCGTCTGCTGCCTCGTCGTCGGAACGTCAATTTACGAAACAGTCTATGCCCAAGGTGAGCTAGCTAAGTGACGTTGGTTAATATTTTTTGTAACCTTGCATTGTTTGCGATGTGATAACCTCAGTTTTTCATTAATTTTGGTCGTATTTTATATCGAAATTTTTTGATTAGGTTATTGCCGAGTGCAGACGAGTTTTTAAGGAAATCTGGCATGAGATTGGGCGTTTTCGAAGCAGGTTTCATAAGTTGGATTTTATTTCAGATGATGAACGAGACATTTGCTGTTGGTCAATGGGCGATGAACGGTTATGTGAACGAACCGAATAATAGGCAGATGCTATCGTATTTTGTGTCCTCGAATCCGAATGTTGATTCGAAATTGGCTTTGAATGGTAAGTTTTTGTGAGTTGATTTCGGGAAGGAATGGGCTGAACAAGGGATATTTGAGGATTTGGGGAATTTATGATGTTGAGGAAGGGTAGTGCGGGGAAACGGGTTGAGATTTTAGACAATTATTGGTGTGCGATTAATGAAAGCAATGTATTTTAGGTCTGTTTGAACAACCGAATGGTTGCGATAACGGATTTTATAGTTGGAATATGCAACAGAACGGTGTGCCAAATGGTCATCAAGTGTCTCAATCGTCAGCGGCGTCTCAGGCCAATGATTACGATCCGTGGCATTTCAAAGCGATCAATAATCACAATGGTTTCTCGACATTGCCTGTTTGCAAGAAATCCCAATTGCCACCTGCGACCGCGGCGTCGACCAATGGCTTTTTCGAACATTCGAGCAACGGAATTCGTACAAGTTCGTCGTCGACCTCGTCCTCATCGTCAACGTCCTCGTACGGCAACGGTGTTGGCGTAGCGGCAGCGACTACGGCCAAAAATGGTAGGTATTTTGTGAATTCATGGCCAATTTTGAAGGCATTTATTGTCCGTCGAAAAAGTTACCGAAATGACACGTTTTTTGTGTATTGTAGTCTTTTCGCCGAACGGAATGGTGCACAGTCCGTTTGAGGAAATGCAATCGAGTCTGCGTGCGAAAGGTTCTAGCAGCCTAACTTCGCCGAATGATACGAATTTCGATCATACGGTGTATCAACAACAACAAAATCGAGTGGCGATGAAGATCGGCGATCAATGCTGGTCGCCAATGAATGGGCACGACGATGTGTTCAGTCATATGAATACGTTCGATGCACAAGCGTAAGTAGTGATTTGGAAGAGCCGGGTTTCTTGAAGGTTGCAAGCCTGATTTTTAGATTGAATCAAAAAGATGATGGACGCGACTATTATGGTCGAGCCGAGAATTGTTTCTCGCCGGAGCAATCCCGCAATAGTGGTAGTACGAGTGGAATTGGGAGCGGAAGCGGGAGTGGGAATTCGTCGGGGAGAGAACAAGCCGAGTCGCCAGTGCAACAAATAAATACGTTCTTCGAACCTGGAAGTGGAATGAGGAGTAAGTGGGGGATGGGGTCCTCTACTTTAGATGGGTCTAGTATTGTTGAGTCAGTCAGCCATGCATTTGGCGCAGGGTCAGTTTTGAAATGTTCAAAAGCGAGTGCTTTTCGAAAATGGAGACTGTAGAGAATTGTAATTCGATATCATAGAAGAAATGGTCGTTAGGTTTTCAATGGTCACCGTGCCTTGGTATTGTATGGTGTGCCAGAAGACTGTAGTCGCACGTGTGGCTCCTGAGCAACGTGTTTCCTATCGTGGATTTTCCAGTTGATCTTACAAAGCCTTGTTTTTCGACGAGGCTTGGGTGGAAGGAATCGTTTTTTTGTTCTTAATGTTTGCTCGGCCCTTGGTCGTCAAGGCGAACGAGCGGATGGTCGATGGGGGAATCGGTTGTTGTTGCCAGCTTTCCTTCTTCATGTCTAGAATATCTTTCCTAAACCGGCATTAGGCTCCCATTTGCGGCCTTACTAAAAGGCGCTCACAGCAACACTCGAGGTTCGCTTTTTAGACGCCACACCATGGTCGTTGTTCGTTGTATTTTTTTGTAATGTAATAAAAAAGGCCTTCTACGAAGAAGAAATATAGGATGCGTTAGAGAAATAATAGTGTAGGCTTGGAACGATGATGGTTGAATTTTTTCTTCTGGAAAAAAACACGGCCTACGTGCTTATCGCACATGGCGAAGTTTGTGTGGTAGTGATAAGAGTGTCGACTAGTGTTCGAACAAAATCACAGTTGGGCGAGCAGGGTTTCTATGCTGGGGGCAATGATTTACGATTGCGCGTGGTTTGGACGCGTGCGCAATGATTATTTTTGTCGTCGTCGGATAAATGATGTGGAGCGAAGGACAAGAGGAAGCCTGTTCTGTTGCATCGTCCTTGAACATTTTGGAAGGTTTCAAAAATGAACGAGTAGCAAAATGCAAAAAACACCATTTGCACTCGGTTGTGTACAGTTTGCACGAATAGGCTGGTCAATAGGAGAAAGAGGGGTCATCGGTTGGTGAATTATTTTAGTAGAATTGGAATGTATTTTTCGACGATGCAGAAAGTGTCAAGACTTAAAAGTTTTTTATGCTTACTTTTCTAAGTGAAGGTTGCGTAGAGATTCTTTTTTCTTTGAGAAATGGCAAACACGCGGGGCTGTAAGGTGTCGTCTGGAGTTTTAAAGATGGTTGTCTCGTTTTCAAGGACATTTTTAGGATTTGTTGTCGAGAAACGGTTGGTTTTCTAGTTTTTGACGAGAACAAGAAAGATTGCAGATGTTGCGATTAGGAGAGGGAGACGTTGGTTGTGTTGAATTGGCTGCGGGCAAAGCAGGGAACTGGTAGAATTTCAAACATGGAATAAATGATGGACAGGGGAGACGGATCACGAGGAGGGCAGACGTCGGTCCTGGTGAAATGGGGTGAAGGTGATGAGAACGAGAATAGAACAGGTGCAAAAAAGAATTTGAAATTTTAAAATTTGAATAAAAGCCAAAACATGTGCGGTTATTATGTGCAATTGTGCAATGTTCGGTCTAAACATGTCGAATGGAAGAATCGACATTGCGTTTGTATACATATTTAAATGAGAAAAGAGGTCGTTTTTCATGGATTGGGATTATATGAAAATGAAGAAAAACGTTTAAGATTAGGTCGACATGGGTTTTTCCAGTATGTACAAAATGGCTCGCCGTCTAGACGATTGGTCTGAGAGATTTGCGTTCTATAGTTGACTAGTGGGAGGCTTAGCGATGCGACGAATTTCGACTTGCTACTTGCTCGCTAGACAGCTAGACGGTTGATACGACTGGAAAGAAATTGAGGAAAAAGCTGGTTTTTTTCGTTTCTTTTGCTTCTAGTTTTGCACCATTGTAGGATCGTGTATTCTTTGAGTTTTAGTTAGCATTGTGGACTGACGTTGGTGTGGGGTTTGTTTGGGCTGATGTCTGGACGGGACGTGGTTGGGATGCAGCTGCTTTCAGAGTTCTTTTCTATCGAAAAACTCTGCCTCGGTCGTCTGGTTTTCTAGAGGGAGGTAGGGTTGTCGTCTGAGCGATGACGCGGCTGGGCTATTTGTAAAAAGAAACGGTTCTTACGTGCCCACTGGGCTGCTCGGGGCGATTGGAGAAGTGGCAATTTTTATCGTTTTCGAGTGTTGTCTGAACGATTTTTTCTGGCTACCAGACGAAAGTGGAAAAGAAAATAATAGCATTTGAGCAAGTGATGGAGGAGCAGAGGCAACAAGAGGACTCTTGTGTAAAGGAGGGCGTTTGTTGACGGCTGGGCAGCTAGCAGGGGGCTAGCTGTGATTGGAGATTACTGGTCACAAATTCGGGGGACCGGTTTTAGAGGCCATTTAGAAGCAGCTGTTTTGGCGAAAAAATATGACGATCCGTTTCATGGACAGTAGGTTTTTGGCGAGCAGCTGTCTGGCAGCCTTCGTCTGGATTCTTTCATCGCGTCTAGACTGATCGAATGAATTGCATGAATGCACTGTTTAGAATTGGCAGAGCATGAAATAGTTTTTGAGTGCCTACACTAGCTAGGATCGATGAGTGCAAAAGTGCAACTGACAAGCAGAGTAGGCGCATATGTCGCAAGGGTTGAAATGGACGCACAGGGAGAAGCAAGATACTGCAGGTGTGAAAAAGTGACAGTCGAACCATGGCCTGGTCCAGCTCACCAATCAAAGTCATGCAGGTGATGTGAAATGCGAAACCGTAGTGAATGGACAAAGATATGGTCGTTTTCGATGCGAGGTTCGGGGCGATAAGCATCTGCTCTTCGTACTAGACTGAAACTGCTGCCCAGATTTGTGGGGTGGTCAGAAGTTGAAGGGTGATATTAGGCTTCTGTTGATAAAACACTGCTTTGAACCAGAGTGTCAATAGCAGCACCTGATCTTCTGTACATTTTGTGGGATGGTGGTTTCGAGTGATGTTTTACATTTGTGGAGACTAAGCATTTTTTTTATTTTAGATGTCTTAATTTGGTTGAAGAAATTGCGTTTGCATAAATATGGTTGGGTGTTTTCGAAGTTGTCCTACGATGAGATGATGCAGCTGACGGTGGAACAGTTGGCCATGCAAGTAAGTTAGGGTAGACTGAAATGCTAACAGGTTTTCCTGAGTTTAGTGACTGCAAAAAATGACTGGATCTTATGCCTTTCCATGGTTTTTATGTTTTGGTTTTGTGTTTTAGGATATTTGCGAGGGTGCTCGTAAGAAGATCGTACTGAGCATTCAGAAACTCCGCGGGCGTGTAGATCTATTGAAGCAATTGGAAAAGGACATGAACGATTCGGGTGGAATCAAAGCCAGTGCAATGGCGCTGAAGCTGATGATCGATACGCCGATTCGAGCCTACACGGGCCCAGCGGGTCGGCAGAATCTAGTGGATGTTGATCAGACGCTGATCGATGGCTTGGATGTCGATGCTAATTTAGTCGACGACGATAATCTTCCTGCTCACTTTACGCGGGTGCTATATAAGAGTAAGTGTGGGCGATGAATAAATGGCGGATGGAAGAGGTTCTAGCATGGATATCTGCTTTCTAGCATGTTGCAAAATTTTGGAAACGACCTCCACTGGATTGGATGACGAATGCGTGGGCGCCTGTTTGTTCACTTTGGATCGATGTCAAAATAGCGAAGTTTTCACGGTGGCTCAGAAACGTCGTTTGGCCAGTGTTAAACCGCAAATTCGACGTCTATATTCCACAATGCCTAGGAAATTGGCGCCTCGAAGCAACAGCTGGAATAAGGATCGTCGTCAGAGCGTTGGTGGCAATGGATATTCGGGAGCGGGCAATCGTACGCCCAGTTCAACTGCAGTTCATTCGTTGCATAGGCAAAGCAGCTTGGGAAATAATGGCGTTGGTGTTAAGGTAGGTGTGGGAGCGGGTTTGTTGGAAGGCGGGTGATAATGTGAGCGGATGTTTGCAGGCAACCTACTCGCGGCAAGCCGGTGACGCATCGTCGAATACATTCGGTCAGCAGAATAAGAATGGCCAATATCAGGCTGGCAACCATATCCAATCGATGAATGGGTCTAGCTCGCTATCCAAGGTTATGGCGGAACAGCAGATTCACTCGTCAACTCCGTCCTATGCATCGGCCGTCTTGGGGGCGGTAAATGGACAACGGGCGCAGAAACCTGTGGAACGGGAGGAGGTGGTAAGTATTGGGGGGGGACAGTGTTTCCTTAGCAGCCTGCAACTCTTTGGAATCCATTTAATGAGAATATACCCTGAGAAGTTGAGTCTGAAGCCCTATTTTTGGGGTTAACAGAATCTCCAGGGTTAGATGAAATTGCTGTTGATAAAACACTGCGTTGAATCTAAATGTCATTAGCAGCACCTGATCTTCAGTACATGCGAGTGAAGGGGATCTGTCCTTTCAGGGGGGTGCAAATTGTGCCCTCATGTCCGATTTACAACTGGCTTATACCTTTTCAGGCGAACTTGTCGACGCAAATGCAGCAGTGTCGCCCCGTTCAGAGAACCATATCGGCGCCTCCGTTGCGTCAAACTGGAGCCGCCGGCGGCAGCAGTAGCGCGAGCAGCAATGGCGGTCTGGCGTGTGCCAATACGAATAATGCAAGCAATGCAAACCAAGCCGGTGCGTGTTTTTTGTTGGACGGTATGATGCCGCCTTATTGTTGGCCGCCGAGTTCCGTCTTTTCGGCTGGTCCGATAATGCCCCCGTCGCCATCGACCTGCTCGTCGACGTCGCGTTTTGGTAAATCAGCCTGGAGCTGCGGGTTGGAGGAGGCGACGTCGGCTCGTTCAACGAGTCGTCAAGTAATGGCTGCGCCAACCAGTGTGGACCGTTCCGTGTTGGGCTGCTACAATTCACCGATGCCGGGACAGCAGCAACAGTTGAATGCTTATTGGACGGGTCTTGCGGATTCTAGTTGCAATAATCATCAGCATAGGAGCGAGGACGGTGCCAATGGATTGTTCGGCCCGGTCGTCGGCGTATTCTCGTCCGATTGGAATTCACGATTAGAGCAGCTGTGCCGAAGCATCACTGATGCTACCATTAATTGAATGATTGGTAGGTACTTATGGATATTGGAATTCGGGGAATTTTAAGCGTGCTTTTTTGCATTTTCAGAGAAATAAGGGGGCCGCTCGTTGATTGACATGGCTGGCCGACCGTGTGGCAAGGATGGTGGACACGGTGTGTCTTCACTGCGTTTATTCTCCATAATGGCCTTAGTCTTGTTTGCATTGTTTTCTGGTGGGTATGACTGCATTTGTTTCGCGGAGCGACGCGCAAGAAATTTTTGTGGACTCGGCTGGTTTTGTGTTTTTGTGGACTTTTTTCGTGATCTGCTAGACATTGGGTATGTTGACGTTTTTTTTCTTTTTGGGGATGCGGAAAAGACGATTTTTGGGGTGAAATGCGAGAAAAAAGATGGGGATTTTTGTGAATTCTTATTGTGTGTGAGATGGGAACGCTGTGTTGTGCCCTTTTACGCTATGCGCGTTATGAAATTGGCAATTAGGTAATAAGGCATCTTATGCATGCGAAGCTAATTAGGAGTAATTGGCTGGCGTGTGCTTCCTCTCAGAAAAATATCCGTTTACGGCGCCTGGGTTCTCACATTTGTTCCTTTTGAAGTTTTTTGACGAGGCGGCCCGATTTGTGCGTGCACGTAATCGTTGTTCAGGAAACTCGTATGCCCGCTTACTGATTATTGTTGTTTTTCTGTTGATTGTTTTTCGAGTAGGATGATGACGGTTTCGATGGAAATACCGTGGTAGGAATTTAGTTTTGGATGGGATGGAGTAGCGTTTGTTGACCTGGTCTAACGGTTTCGTTTAAGAAACGACCGCCATGAATATTCGCAGCCGCCTGGCTTGGATTTTTTGTTGTTTCACCTTCTTATTCCTACCTTTTTTTAATGTGCTCCATATTTGATGATCGAAGAAGCTCCGTTTTTTCTTTGTTTATTTTTGACGGCGAATCCAGTGCGTAATAGTACCTCTGTTTGAAACCACCTAATCCCAGGCAGTGAGCGGTCTTTTGCTTTTTTTGACTTGTTATTTTTCTTAGACAAAGTCACACGCTGCGTATTTGTATGTGGACGAAAAGGAGGAAATTGATGCGGAATAGTGTTTGTGGACTGGCTGATAAGAGACAAAATGCGGGGTCAGCGACATTGTAAAGTGGCGCTTACCGTAGGTAGCTTTATAGGCGTGATGCACAGCCAGCTGGACTTGCCAGACTCGTCAACCAATGCTGGTGACCATCATGCCCTTCAATGGACAGCATGCTGGTGTATTAAGGAGGGAGTTAGACAGGGTCCGCCACTTGATAGTGCCAGGGGTGGATCGCCCAGAGCCAAGTGTACGACAGGCTTACTGTATCACCTTCGAAGACTGGGAGCGGGATTATAGCTGCCGCCCCAGCCAGAATAGAACTGCGACCCCCCAGTCAGGGTTGCTGCCCAGCAGCTACTGCGGCTAGATTTCTTTTGTACCTACACTTTTGATCCCAAATCTGAACAGAAACAAAAGCTCTACCGTGGTAGAGGTACCCATTGGCTTCTGATTCACTCTGCCCATTTCCCTGATCGATCTGTCCCGATCAGCCAATCACCAACCGATCGATCACCGACGGTGCCCCCTAGCCAGGGGAATCGCCCTCGAAGGCGTCCCCCATCCATCGAACACTGCAAATCAGCCCATGATCGGTAGATAGATTGATCGTTGGACGCAGTCATATTTTTCTGACTGAGAATACTGCGTTGTCGCCGTGTTACACTGCCCTCGCTGGCCCTCTGCACTGTTGACACTTCACACTGCCACCGTAGCCAGTGCATACAAGCGCGCTGCTGGCCGTGCCTCGTCATTCCGACTGACTGCTCGTTCACGAATGATGGTCTTGGCTGCACAAATGTGGGTCTCGTTGCCCACGCCTGTCAGTCCGTTGCCATCCTTAGTGAGCCAGTTGCCAGCGAATGTGGGTCTTGTTGCCCACGCCGGCTGGTCTCGTTGCAGCCGCCCACGAATGTTGGCCTTGTCACCAACGCCAGATGGATCTGTGTATCGGAATTACCTGGTCGCGATTTGACGACCTCCCTGTGGTGCAGCTGGAAACTGGTCTCCCGATCAGGCCAACGTCACGCAAGAGAGAAGAACCGACAATCGGATCAAAAGTCGAATACAACGAGCGACGGACGAGACCAGGAGTAAGCTTCGTGCACTCAGCAGACTGACTTCTAGCGTCTTCACTTTCAGGCCCGATTTCCGATGCGGGTGGCACATGGCTGGACGAAGATGGTCTCGTTGGTCGACAATGAAGGACTCGGTGAGGTGAGTTTGGTCTCTTCCGCTCCCTTCGAGCTTGCTTTTCAAGAATCAAAGCTGTGTCGTAAGTCCCCGATCGTTGGTGCGTCACGATGACAACTCGAACAGTCAAGCAGCAAATACGGACAAGACTGAATCTACTGTACATGCATACGTGGCTAAACCAAAGGATGAATCGAGCTCCGAATGTGCCGTCGACCATTGGGCGTCTTGGACGATCGTCGGTGTGACATCCAGTGATCTCGATCGTGACAACTTGTGTCTTTGGTTATATTGATCACGGCCGAGTACGTAGTGTCTACTGGGTTTCTAGGAGAAGGGTGGGTCATCGCAGCGACGAGAAAACGTTTCCGTGCCTCGAGAAGCATGTTAGCCTGCAAAATGGTGTCGACGCAACGCCATGCCATAGGTCACATGCAGTCTCGAGTCATCCATGGTGGTATGCATCGACGAAACCGTGCGATACTGTGTTTGCGTGCGTGCGCATGTCATACTGTAAGAACTAAATGAAACTCAGAATGTCCACAGCCAGTAAAGATGGCTTCAAATAAAAACTACCGTACACTCCTGATCAAATCCACCTGGCCAAACCTACTTTCGGCAAACATTCAGAGTAACTCCATTTTAAACCAGTGCTGTTCGGCGTCTGCAACCACTGTCAGGCTGGACCACGACTACCAAAGCCGATGGTGTGAGTGGTGAAGGTACGATCAGTCTCACAGCCCACGTGTCGTCGATTCGTAGAGCCACTACGCCAACACGGATGGGACTCACGCAGAGTAGATGTCGTCAGCACTCGTCGGTCGGAGAAAGGATCACCTGACGAGCAGATGGAGGCGATTCTTAGACCAGGAATCCCTCAGAACAATAGAAAAATCCCTCAGAAACAATCGAAAAACCGGTCGAGTTCAACATCTCGATCTCGTTACGGCCCTGACAGGGAGGACAACAAATAGTCTGTGCATCGGGCGCACACTAGATGCAGCGCGCTTATATGTATTGGCTGTGAGGGCAGTGTAAAGTGGCGGAGATGTACCATTCGTAGAAGGCTGCGAGGCCAGTTAGGAGTGGCGAGAATGCAGTATCCGCTGTCAGAAAAATAATATGATGGTGTCCGGCGATCGGTCTACCGATGGAGGGCTGATTCTGCGGTGTTCGATGGATGGGTGAAAGCCACTAGGCAAGAGCATCTGCAGCATCCTACGGCACATATTTACTTGCACTAGCTTCCCCACGTGATTGGGCAATCAGTATCTCCTTCAGCAGGGGGATAGGTTTGCTGTTTCAGTCGTCTGTTCAGCTCTCCTAGAAAGTATCAGACATTTGGTCGTGGAGACTTCGATCTCTCTCCGCTTGAGTGTGCTGGCTAAAACTATATTTAAAGCGGAAATATTCAGTGTACGAGTACTTCAGAAAACCTGAACAACTGCATTGTGATTGCGCAGTAGAATGACCATGATGGTTTGAAAAACATTTTTTTGCGCAAATAT
Source organism: Mesodorylaimus sp. YZB2_4 (assembly GCA_030248295.1). NCBI lineage: Eukaryota > Metazoa > Nematoda > Enoplea > Dorylaimida > Dorylaimidae > Mesodorylaimus > Mesodorylaimus sp. YZB2_4. The sequence goes on along the minus strand of JASANH010000055.1, from coordinate 236,099 downwards.
AACTCGCACCATGACAAGCTATTTTTCGAAAACATATAATAGTTGAGCCTTTTTTTGAAAAGTTCTCTGCTCATGATCAGTAATACACACCCGGATTTATCAAACTACAAAGAGCCGGAGGACATACTGCTCACTATCAGCCCGGGCCACAAGATGGGCACACATGGCTGTACAAGAAGCTAATGCACGTATTAGCTCTGAGCATTCGATTTTGTCATTTACCCTAAATCCACGCTTGTTATCCCAGGACGTATACGATTCGAAAGGGATGAGAGGTCTCAAAGGATTTTGAACAGGTCCGGGATAAATTTTAGACCTTACTTTTGTCACTGATAATAAAACTGACAAAGGAAGGAAAAGTGATTGAGAGAAAACGAAACTGGTTGCTAAAAAATGCATCATAACGTGCCCATATTTTAAATAACAGTTTTATCACCGTGGGATAAAAGCGAGGGGCTTTCAGAGGGGGGATGCCAGTGAGGATTTACAGTAGGTATGCAGTGCAGGAGTAAAAACCATCTGCAACCAGGCACCAGGAGTCAAGCCACTTTCGCAAGCATACAATTTATCAAAACACTATCTTAATCCTTTTTGGCTCAGGCGATGGCACAATTTTATTGTCCGGAAGAGTGTCTTCTCTGGGATAGTGCCAGCCAATAAACACATTGTAAATGACTGCTGCAAGTGCACCGCCCAATATTGGACAGATGACTGGGATCCAAAACCAGGTGAAGTTGCGGTAACTAAAAGAAAAGTAGGGCCAAACATGGCAATCAGATGAAGACCACTCTACAGTACAGTAGATACACAGGGCACACGAACCTGAACACCTCTAATCCCCAGCCTGTCATAGCAGTAAAGATTCGCGGGCCCAAATCTCGAGCTGGATTAGCGGCCCCACCGGCATTGTGAGCGAATGTGAAGCCACTTATCTGATAGTCAGCATCAGGTACGGGCTCATATGACACTGGCCAAGTCAATGGCACACTCACTATAACATATAGCGCCACAGCGAAGGGCACTAATTCTTGCGGAAATCCACTGTTCAGGTCAGTGACTGCCAAAATGGCTAGTAATAGACAGCAGGTGCCAATTGTCTACAAAAACCATCAATTAGTTTTAAATAAGCCACGAAACTGCAAATGAAACTTTACTTGATCAAGGATTGCACCACTTGTGCTCAAATGAATCGAAGGGTATGTGGCGAATATTCTAGCCGTGCCATTCAATCCATCTATTTGTCTGACACCACCATCAAAAGCACAAATGGCCTCTAAAAAAGGAGCGCGAGAGGTAAAAGTGAGTTGTCGCCGAAGTTTTATATTTACCATAAAATATAGCATAAACCAATCCAGAGCCGAGAAAGGCTCCTAAAGTTTGTGCCAAAATATACGTACCAACATTTTCCCATTTTAGTTTTCCGACAAGTGCAAAAGTGACGGAGACAGCGGGGTTCAAGTGGGCTCCAGAAATATTGCGGGTCATGACAATGGCAAAAAATACACCAAATCCCCAGGCGATGCTTGTGGAGACTGGATTTCCAGATTGGTTGCGGCTTAATATCTGATTCGCACAGCTGGATTCCCCGATGAGCTGAAAATAAACTGTGTTATTCCCTCATTTTCATACCAGTTGGCACTGATACCGTAATATGTATGAAATGGGCCTGAGGGCAATTAAAATTCTACGATTTACAGGGCGAGTGGGTCATTCCAAGGTACTCATGGAATTCGAGAAGGAGTCTACTCACAATAAGCCATGCGGTGCCAAAGATTTCAGCTAGCACTGCTCGAAGTAACTGATTTCTGATTCGTGAATATTTTCTGACCGCAATGCTGAATATCGCCATAAAATCTGATATGAAATCAGTTCGACGTTTTGTGTGCTCCTTTTGCTCCGTTTGATTCATGGAAACGTACAAAATAATGGAGCCTTGATATTCTAAATGGCCCCAACGGGAGTCACTGAAGGAGTATCTGGCACTGTCTGCTAACCCTGACTTATTTGTCTTGAGTTCATTTTCATAAAAAAGCAGTGAAGAACAAAGAAATGCTACATGCTTCCGTCAAGGCTGAAAAACCATGAAAATGGTGCACTGAGCTTCCTCATGCCGACAGACTCACGATCAGTTCCATGCATAATTTGTAAAACTGCTTAGAATCGGTTTCTTGCTAACAGAGAATCAGCAGACTTGAAAAGCTGGCATAACACGACCTAAAGAAGACTGGGTCTTTCCTAGACCTTCTTGACTAGAATTTTTGATGATGTACTCTACGTAGAGTTATCCGTGTGGAACTGGTTGAATGGCAGTACATTGAAGAAGGTGCCGCGGGGACAGGATGGTCTCAAAACTACCCAACCCACTCAGGCTACCTAGTCCTAGGAGCCTGAGACATCAAACCAACGGGTTTCAGCCTCGCCTGGAGAGAGTATATCGGCTGGCCAACGAAGGCAAGCCTACACTGCAACATGTATAATAAGGCCAGTCGAAGCAAACAAGCGCGCAACCTTCCCCACAGGCCAAACACACGTGTTACACGTGCAAGCATATAGCCAAGCGTTTTCCCTTTGAAATCCTAGACTCTTCCTTGGGCTATCTAGGACTTGCCAGAGGAATGCTCAAACCCACTTACGATCCCACATACAGTAGCGGGGCATCGACCGCAAGCGGGGTTCTGACGGACCTAGGACTCAGGAACTCAAGAGCAGTCCTCAACCGATTCTTGCAAATCAAACTGATCACTCAACCTCGGTCTCTTGGTAGACACAGACCTGAACAGGTCTCCTGAACCAGAGCACTGAGACATGCAAATAAGCCGCACCTAATTGTACGTATTCTCACACTGCAGGCCCTGCAATGCATTCCTGTTGCTTCAAAGAGGATATGCGTCATAAGCAATACGACTGGGGCCCTATTGCTGGAGGGGGTGACCAGACCTGAAGCCTTTGCACCACGCCAAAGACCAAGGGGAGCAAACCCCAAGTCTTCTGATCTAGTCTACGGCTAAAAAATTACCCTGATGGGTGACGCGTCCAACTGCCAGCCTCATGCAGAATATCGATTGCCAGTCGAGCATTGACTAGTGCCGTCAGAGAGTGCAGGGCCCGCATCCTCATGCCCACCAACAAGAGGCTCGAAATTTTCAGTGAAAACAGCGAGAGCTTTCTGCAATAAAAACAATGTGCTCTTTTAGACGGGCCTTTAACTTGTTCTTGCTCATGCTTACATGACAATTTCCGACAAGAGTTTTCGGTATGCATTCGAGAAGTTTATATGTATTCGAGGTAGAAACTGCATCCAGCTGACAGAGCATAGTGTTCACTACAAAACTGCAGCCAGAATTGATCAGTGACCACTGAATATTTGAAGGAAAAAGGGCTTTCCGTTTGTGGCAGGGTTTTTTTTGTGCGACGGGCGGAATAGACGCGTATGCATGGTGCAACAGGCTGAATGGCTGTACTGGAGAAGGAGCCGCGGGATCCGCGCGGCCGCGGATGGTATCAAAAACACTCCAGGCAGGTCTTCTTGAGCCAGGGACATCAATCGAACGGGTTTCTGCCTCGCCTGGAGGAGAGTATCGAGCAACCAACGAAGGCAACTGCTACGCGCTGTATGCGACGTCCAGTCAAGGCAACCACATACACAACCTTGCCCATTGGCCAAACTCTGCAATCACAATCGGGAGAGGGTGAAAGTGACGATGGGGCGCACATCAATCGCTAATAGATGATATCTGTGAAACTTGTGAAGCCTCAGGGGGATGATTCTGACACTGCCCCGACCGTCGGAGTGTGGTACAACCACTACTACGAGAACTTGCGGGGTTGTCGTTGTGGATTTCGCATCAGGTGTCAACGAAAGACAATGGACACGAGATGGTGTACAGTGAGCTGCATATAACATCAATTACATCAAACTGAACCAGTCGTATAAAGAATACAAAAAATTCACTATACCACAGTAAACGTGCCCGTATTTTACAGCTGACAACTCTCACTGTCGTCTTTTGAAGAGAACCCAAATTCCGTTCACCGCAGCCGTAAAAGTCGTCTTTTGTAACTTGATTGGAACCTAAAAACAGAACTCGTCGAAGGTGTTCCGGAATCCTTGCATCTGTGTGCATCAAATTCGCTCTGCCCTTCGAGAACGTCCAGTTCACTTCATGGGAGTGACCAATGCAGCTTTGCACCTGCCAGCACCCAGAACCATCACCTTGACTGGTGAGCACAGCTGCTCCGTGCAAAGTGCGCCTTGCAGACTAGCCTCTAAATACAGCGCCGACTCACTTCGGTCTTTTCACAAGGTAAAATTTGGAAACTGGCCACCAGTTGAGCCACTGCTAATTTGATTTCCATTAAAGCCATCCGCATCGCGACGCAATTTCGCGGGCCAGCGCCAAAGGGAAGAAATGTGTAAGGAATAATTTTGGATCGATTTTCTTCCGAAAACCTACAGAATAAATTCAGTCTGATTTTCGAAGGCAATTTGTAAGAAAATTACCTCTCTGGATCAAACTTTGTTGGTTCTGGCCAGTACTCTTCGTCGTAATGTACACCAATAATGCTGAAATTGATTGTCATACCTTTCGGGATGGAATACTGGCCAATCTGGCACGATTCATTGCACACTCGGTCAGTCCTGACAAAAATCAATGACCTTGGACATGTACTGTACCGTGCTGAGATGCAAGATCACACCTCATTCCAGGCGGATACAATCGCATGGTCTCATTGATCACTTGATCCAAATATTGAAAACCCATCACACTTTCGTATGTGAAGCCCTAAAATAGGTAACTGATAATAAGCATAAGGTACAAAAGAAATTTCAAATTTACGTTATTTTGGTTCAAAAAATTGCTCAGCTCATCGTATAATTTTTCTTGGACATCTTGATGAGCACTCAGACTATAAGTTATCCATGACATGACCCTGGCGATAGTCTCGTTCCCTCCGATAAGGAACATGACGCTGTTGGCCACGATCTCTTCCTTCGTTAGTCCTACAAATGAAACAGTGTTGGCCGCAGGGGATGATGGCCAGACTTGATTGGCTTACTTCTTCTGAGAGGGCTGATTTTGGCCCCAGTATTGGAGTTATCACACTCAAGACCGCGGGTGCTGATTAGTGCTTGGAGAAGATCGGTTGGATGTTCCTGAAATATAAAAACCCCTTCAATGTAACTCCTCCTCATGAGCAGAGAAATAAAGGGAAGCAATGCTAGTAGTTTTGAAAAATACGACTCACATCTTTTTTCTGTTTTGATCTCAATTGCAAAATGTCTTCCACCAACTTGACAAAATATTCAACAGAATCTTTTGGAAACACAGTGATGCCGATTTTTTCCAAGATAGGAACCAAAAATGGAAACCACACTAAATTAGAAAATGTAGAGATGAGATAATGGCCACACTTGAGTGCACTGACTTACAATAAAGTAACATTTTGGGTTGGAAAATTGTGAACACACCAAACATTTTTCTTGCTTCTTGAACAAACATAGAGTTTATATTGTTGTCTCCCTCAAGTTTTATCCCAAAATGAGATTGGGCCACGACGTCCATTGTAAAAGCAGCGAAAAGTCTAAAAAATTCGGCTAAGCTTCGGCCACTGGCCATTTTCGCTTTTTAACCACTTACTGACTAACTTCGCACATTTGACCACTTTCTGACAGCTGATCAATTTTTTTGATCAAGTCATCAATACATGCAGTGATAATTGGCATGAGCTAAAAATTAAGTCATCAGGTGAAAAAAACATCTCAAAAGTTAGGTGACTGACCTGTTGCATCTTTTTGTTGCTGAAAGCTGGTGAAATCACATTTCGCAATGTCTTCCATTCTTCATTTTTTGCCACCCCTAACATCGTTTTTAATGGTTTATTGATTAGAACACGCTGAAAAGTTTACTTTTATCCATGTAAAAAAACGGTCACATTCGCTCTACATACCTTATGATTGGAAAAACTATCAAATTCTTTGATAGCAATTTGTTTAATAATTTCTGGGTCGCTCACGACTAACACTGGATGCACGCCCACAAATGTCCTAAAAGTTGCAAAGGGTTAATAAATTTGAATAATTTTAATGGACTCGCTGACTCACCCAAAAACACGCCCGTATTTGCTGATGAAACTCAAATCCAATCTCAGGCCTTCTTTCATGTAATGATGCAGTGTGCCCAGCAATGGAACTGGTTTTGGACCTGGTATGCCGAGTTTAGAGAATGCGTCAAAATTGGATATAAAGTATCTGGAAAAAGGAATTTATCAAAAAACTGCTCAAAAAACAAATTCAAGAGGCTAACTTGAAAAGGAGAGTGAGCACGATTAGAATAGAGACAAGAACATGAAACCAGTCGAAGCGCTTTAGATCGATCATTTTTCCGGGGCTACAGTAAGATACGGTATGTTGTAGCAGATAATGAAACAATGAGCGGAGCGTGTGTTTATATAGGCGATTGATTTGTGTACTTTTGCAGACATATCCTGATAAAATCTTGTTTCTTTCTCATCTTATCACTAGTTTGTTCCTTATCAGTTAAATGCCAACTGGCGGGTTTTCGTGATGGCGTACACAGAAAGAAGAAAATTCCCGACGAACCCCACCTTTGATAAGGTGTGAAGTGAAAAAGGCGAGCGTACTTTGAACCAAGATAATAAATGTCACATTGCATGAACTTTGCAACTTTGTTTTGAAGATTTCGCAGTTGAGCGAACTCCTGTCACTTTTTAGTCCATTGATAAGAATGCAGGAGAAATGCCAAAGTTCGCAAACAATTTTGCAATTCGTAGTTCTTACTGATAATTCTGTCCGAGCTAGACGTGCAAAAACACTCGCCCCTTCCTTTCACCACTTGCCGCACGCCCTTCAGAGACTATCGCACACTGCCAAGCACCAGTAAAAGGAATACCAGAGCAAAAGCCGAAAGTCAGCATCGCTGGTGGATGGCTGGTGGATGAAGACGCAGTATCGAAACATTTTGACCCCTTATTTTCCACCTAAACAAAAAGGTAAAGCTGCTTTTGCACTTTCGATCGGGGCACTCTAATCACATTGCTGCCTGGTCTAACTTCATCGCCCTCACTTTATAAAGGTCGGGGCACAAGCATCTCAGCTGTACGCAAAACTGCGAACTATCGGGTGTGCCATAAAGAATGATACTTTCATATTTTTTGGTCTAGCTACGTAGCTTAATTTTTTACAATGTCCTATACAATTTTCTACGGCCCAAAGAGGGCTTACTAGCTTTAAATTTAACGCTGAATCCAGTGATGGCAGTGTAAAAAAACACAAAGTCCCAGCTCCGCGGAAAACTGCGCCCTGCATAGAGTATCATTCTTTATGGCACACCCGATACAAGGTTTGACGTAAGAAAATCTATACGAAGTGTAGTTCGACTTTCTGTTAATAGTAAGTACAGGGCCAAGTTTCAAGCTCACCACGACTCGCGTTTCACCAATGTGACTGGCCCATTGATAGTGCCCGAGCACTAGCACGATTACGAGCAATTTGGTGTCATGAACCTACAAGCTCTCAAAAAAAAAGGGTAGCATTTTCAATTAGTCAGAACGAGACTCTTAGGACTTGTAGCATCGCTGGTTTTCATCTATTCGCCCTATGTTTCTGCGATGTACTCTTTTTCTTTCTTTTCGTCGTTTGACAGGTCACTTATTATGGCAGGTAACCAGAACTTGGCTGCCTTGTGAAAGGGGTCCAACTGACCAAAGCACCTTCCAAAAAATCAATGTGCTGCTGGCTTCTGCTTTTGGACTCACCAAAAGTTCTGCCTCGATATTTCGCAAATCACTCTTTTTTACTAGGGCTGACAAAATCGCGGTGAACCGCTCGCCCGGGCTTGCGACTTGTTGCTGATGCTTCTACTGGACGGCTCGCAGATTCCTTGTAAACAGCCAGCCCTCACGCTCGCATTTCTAACTTGTGACTTCTTCGTAAAATAGTTACTTTTGGCGCTTGTAACACTTGGAGCGCCTCGATAAAACTGGGGCCAGGTCGCGTTAAGAAGTGAAAAGATCATTGGCGAGGTCGCTCGAACAATCGCTCACTCACAGAGAAATGGTTCATAATTCTCCAGATGATTCAAGTCACATCCGGAAACGTGGTCAATTTACTTCACAGGCGGGCCTGGCCATTGTGTGACTGTACTGCATGGTAGCGAGTGGCTGGACTCGTCCTAGGTTCAATCCCGGTTGATGGAGGCTGGCCTGCAACCCACGAGCCCTGGTTGAGGCCGTTGATGATTCACCCAGTACCGTCGAGGTGGTTCGAGCGGAGAGACGGAAGCCAAACGACGAGACAGTCTCGGCTGCCGAGCACCAACAGGATTCACAGCCTACACGCCGTGGTCATCCGCGGAAGTCGGCGTCCTGTCCAGATGCGTTCGTGTGGAGCCAGTCTACAAGTGGAGACGCACACAGGGACGCTGCTGGGGGCCCTGGTCCCCGCAAAACCTTTTTTATACGAGGAAGGTTTTATCGCTGACTGGATAAGGCAAAACGAGCTTGGGCACAAGAATTTTTTTAAAAATCTTTGCAGAGAACTAGGTGTCCTTTTGACCTATGTGCTTCTACTTTCAATAATTATCGCAAAATGGTGGCCAACTATTGTTTTCATAAATTTGCAAAAGCGTATCCTGTACGCTTTATCACACACGATAATTTTCCTCTACCTCGTTTCTACTGATCGTGAGATAAACCAAGCTGTAGCAGGTCGCGAATATAGTGCAGATGCACCGAGATTTACTTAATTATGTGCTGTGTTGCATGAGCTATACCTTCCAATTAGACGAGTCCTTTAAGCACAGACCAGAGCTCTAATTAGAAGCAGTTTCGTGCACACACACGGAAACTCCTTGCTCTACTGTCCGAAAATCATATTCTTTCCTCGAGCCATTGTGAAGGGTTTGGCATGCATGGCAGTAATGTCAGATCAGAGCTGGTAGTCGCCACCTCAATGATGTCCTTTTGATGAGTGAGTTCAATCTCTTACAATCTCCAGACATGCTGGCTTAGAACCAAGTCCATTACCGAATCCATTACACACTAAAAGTGCTAGAGTTTTGAGCCTTCTCCACAATTTTTATAGCCACGTGTTACTATATTACGAGCCTAAGTACCTTGCGTGTCTCTAGCGTGGTGGTCATATTGTAGGGAACCAAAAAGTGCAGGATTTTTATGAAAAAAAGAACTAGCTTGCGACTGACGTGTGGTGCTATGAACGAGTGGTCTGATAGTCACTAATTTTGGCAAGCTGGAGATCAAGGGCCTAACCCATGAGTGGTGACGTGAATGCTACGCATGGGATGTAGTCTATCAGTCCGACCGCACCACGAACAGCTCCGAGAACGTGATTAAGTTCAGCCGACGGTTCCAATGGGAGCAGGTCTCAATGACAATTAGGGTTGATAAGGTGCAAGTTCACGACCGACCTACCATAGCACCACTACGGGAATGACTATCCGGGGATCGTGCACATACTGTAGTCTTCTAGTCTCGTTCTCTCAGCTACAGGAGCAAGCAGTGATCAAGGTCCAGTTCGAGAATACAGCTAAAGCACATCTCCTCCGTGCGGCGATCACATTCAGAATGTACAAACAAAACGAATCTCAAGCCTGGTCAAAACGTGCAACGCCATCGAAGACCAAGGTAACACCCGTAACTGTATCTCATTCGGAGAAATGGGTTCCTGCAGAAGCGAGAAAACTCAGAAATGAAACTGGCGATGAACTTGGAACGTCAAAGCAAACAGTCTCAAAAAAGGAATCATCAGCGCCTACAGTGCGTGGTTGCCTGAACAATATCTCGATATGCGGCCTTCATAATTTCCTTTTCGCGGAATCAAAATTTGAAAGAGTATTTTGGGCAATTATTTTACTTTTTGGTGTAGCTGACACTTTATGCTATTTAATCCCAGCCATCGTGAATTTTTTCCAATACGTCGTCGTACTAGAAATACAGGATCTGACATATCCGGACATGAAATTACGAAGTCCTTGGGTTTGCCCATATGGAGTGAATTTCACTTACTTTCTTCAAAAATTTTGGGACGCCCTTCCTTATTTAGAATCGGACAAAAGTCTTAGGAATCGCACAAAATCAGTAACAAACGGCAGCTATACAAAGGTAGAAAGCCTCATTCCAGAAACGGTGGCCTATATGACCAGCTCTCCTGAACATTACAGCAGTTCTTGGCTGGCAAATGACAACATACGAAATCGTGTTCCAATTTACAATGAGATAATCTATAAAACTATCGTCGCCCACAGTTCTAGCTGGACTGGAATGAAAGGCTTATACGAAAAAGCTATGATAAAATGTGGCGATGTATTCACAAAATGTAGCCTCAATGGATTTGATTTCGATTGCTGCAGTACGGACCCAATCGGATTCAATACTGGAGCGTGGAAGTGCTTTCGATTGAATGTAAGTGTTTATTGGCTTAAAATAAGTTTTATGATTCCTTGAAACATGCGAGCTTGGCCTTCTTTGGGCTTTCCCTTTTCCAAAAGTTCTCTTGTGCCGACCTACAGTATGTCCAGAGTGATTCTGCATTGTCCGCAGTACTGCTTGGTACGCAACTGGGTAGTGTCTACCCTTGGCGCGGTACGCGGCACACACGCGCGGGGCGGGTTTCCTATGCCCACACGCCTAAGAAGACACGGCTAACAGAAACACGCTATTTCGATCTGCAAACAAGAAAGCGTTTGACTAACGGTAAGCCTTAGCCTTAGCCTAAGCCTAAGCCTAGGATAAGGTAGAAAGTGATAAGACACGCAAAAAGAAACAAAGAACAAGATACAACAGAACAAGTTTAAGGTAGGACACCCACCCAGCTCGCTAGTGCCATTTCCCTTGCCTTGGATGTCGTTGTAAAAACCTACCTCTCACTGAATTTGCTAGCACAGCTGTGCAGTGGATAGCTAGCCAGTAGGCGCAGCGATACCTGTACTTTGAATTCCTGATTATCGTTCGGTTGATATGCTGCACAATTCCTTTAAGGCAAGTGCCGAATCAAATCTCGGCAAACAAAGATCGGTTCCAGGTGGTACAAGGAAGTTATATTTTGAAACAGCAATCGACAATCCCTATACTGCTTCTTGGGCAGAACCCCCAGCATTGTTGGTCTCCTTCCAAAATCGTGTGCCTGGTCTTTTCGAAGTGAATGACTATCTGCCAGCTGGCATGGCGTCTCAAATAATCGTAAAGGGCACAAGACGGAGAGCCATGCTTAACTGTATGAACAGCTATCATTTCGACGCTGAGCGACATAAAGGTCTGCACGGAGAATTAAAAGAGTGGGTGAAACACTAGTTCCTCTACAAGTGTACAAGTATTGTCAGTTTTAGATACTTCGAGGAGCTGGCAGATATCGAGCGTTATAACGTGGATACATGCACAATGGCACAATTCTTTGAAACGTTCCTGATTCAGTGCGGATGCATTGTCCATTTCGACACTATGAAACCTAATGATTCATCGATATGCACGCCTGCTCATTTGTATGCTTGTTATTTTGGAGCTTTCCAAAGTAGTGTCGATATTAAAGTCACTGGAAAATCAGAAGATCTGGTAAGCAGCTTAACTTATACAAATGCCATTCTTTCACTGGGGAGATCCATTTGAAATCGATCTTCTTCGGCTCGTCAACGTTGCAGCATCCTGAACCTGATTTAGAATCAGCATTGCACCGAAGTGGCCCGATTAGCTGGGAACCTGAGGACCAATGTGGACGCCGCTAAAGCCTTGAACCCTTTGTCACTCACTAAAATTGTATGCAGCTATAATTGTTGTTTTTAGTTCACTCATCTAAAAAGTCGTGCCAGCGAATGTATGCCATTGTGCGATTCATGGTCGTACGAGACAAAAATCGCCTCCACGCCTATGAATGGGAAACTCGGCGACGTGTCGCGTGTTTTATTTAACAAAGTTACCATCACTTTTGACGCAGAATACCGACTGAAAATGACGTGCTGAAAATTAGCCGTGCAAATTTTTTTTGTATGGCGGGGATCGCACTAGGTACTTTCTTTCTATTCTCTATAGGTCTATTAGCACTTTGGCAGAAATAGCTTACTGGATTCCAACTGCATTAATTCTTAGCAAGGGCAATGCCAAAAAGCCGCAAAATAAAAATAAACCCGCAATTAAGGAAGGCGTGATTACTGCTAATTTATAGAATGCTATTGGTTGATTTTCTGGGGTTTTTTGTTTCGGCTGGGATGTTTTCAGACACTTTTGAGATGGGTTGGTGAGATGCTGCATAGAATCGACAGATTTTTTTGTGGCTGCATCGATTTCTATTCCTGCCTCGATTATGCCGTGCTATGATAAAGTATCGATTACCCGTTGGAGTCGAAAAGTAATGTCTGCAGGCACTGACTATAAATATAGTGCGCAGCCCTGATTGTACAGTAGCTGGTTGAGTTTGACACGCGACTTTACTTCGCACTACAAAAACGACGGGCACAACCGAGAAACAGTACATAGCACAAAGGGCAATCCACAAAGGGCGTCCACCGTTTTTTTTTACTCCGCCCGCCCCCTGTCCACCTTTCATCAATTTTGCCTTGACCCCCCTCCCCACCCCCCCACGAATTAACTTCAGTGGACCCCCATCCCAAATATTCTGAAAAAGCACTACTCCCAGCATCGATCGATCCGCTGAAACGATGGATGGATCGGTTCAATCCAATCCGACTGCTGCACCAGCCGAAGGCAGCAAAAATTTCTTGCACTGTTTCTGCTTGAAAATAATAATATACTGAACGAGTACACGACTACGTATACTTATATATCTCATTTCTTCAAGAGGATCAGCCAGATCGAGATCCACGCCTAGGATCGGATAAGTCGATGCTGACATTGCTCAGCACCTTCTCTGGCATACCCATGACGGAACAAGTGACCGTGGCGCAAGTGAGCCATGGTGAGTGGGGGATAGTAATCGATTTTCTCTGCCTGGGAACGCAGCCCGTCGGGTTTATGTTTCAGACGCAGGTATGGCAGAACTCGCCCAGTAAGAGTATGCCCAACAGACCTCCTCTCCTACGCCCGCTGAGGCGACAGCTTAAATCAGGCGTCTTTGTATGGTTACACAAGGTACTGTACCTGATTTGAGCGACGAAAAGACTGGCAGCAGCACTAAAATCGTTATGTGCTCTTGTCGACACACGAGTTTATATAATAAGTGCAATAATTAACGACTCATTGTCAGCGGATTGATTTGTAAGTGCCTAATCGTAGTCGATCGCCGCCCCCCCCCGTCGTGCGATAGGCGCGCGTGCACCAAATATGCAAAATCGCCGCAAAAACTTTTAGTGATAGCGTGAGTTGATGTCAACGACAATTTCGTAGAGAAAATGTGCTCTATTATGGCTATACAGTACTTAGGCCCTAATATGGTGCAGTACGCTGAGCGCACATGCGTGTGTGCGAGCAACATTAATTGATATCAGATATAGCAGGCAACATGTTACCCTGCACAGTCACATTTCCATGTTGAGTCGAAGTCATTGGTACGAGCACCTTGATACGCAACTGTTTCTTCGCTTGGACTCTGACTTGACTGTCGTAAATGATGGCGCAGATTGGCGTCACGTAGCTTTGTCCAATAATTAAAATGCCGTAGATAATGGGGGTTACCCAACGATATGGGCTAAATGCTGACATTATTCGAAAGCCTAAAAAAAGACTCGCGATCACTTTAACAGATACGACACTCGATTTTACCAGCAGCAAAGTCGTAAGCTAGCCTCGGTCTCACACACTTAACCCACTCTGATGGTCTCTGCGTCATCGTCAATGAGTGAAAAATAAGTTGGTAGGCTTGGTTAGCTTCCACGGCCCAGAATACTACCGTCTGAAACGATAAAGCGAATGCGCATAATCTGCACAATCTACAATTAAAAGACACACAGGCATCGACTGCGAGAGTGCCATAAATTCAGGTGCAACTTTTATGAGACTTGGGAAATACGGTACAGCCAAGGTTAATTCAGGGCTAGCTGAAAGTTGATTAGCCAAGCGATCGAAACAACTGTATTGAGTTGATGCGCCGAATAGAGCTACCCCTACGCTTGACAGATTTGAGAGCGATATGTCTTGAATTCATTTATAGACCCATACATTGCCAGATGGGCAACTGTGTTTTGTGGGGTCCATGACTTTTCGGAGGCGGACTCCTCATCTCATTGCAGGATTTGTGCGGGTAGAGCGCGCCTTTATAGAGAACATTTGAATTGCTGCTGATCCTGGGGCTTCTTTAGTGTGCCTTCAACCTCCGCACAAATCACTCTCCTTTGCGTCATGAAAATCTTGATTGGTGCTTACGTGTGTCTCAGGTTTAAGACCAAGCATTGATCAGACCTTCGATTAGATGCACTGTTAGGGTCAATTTTGGTGATAATATTTTTCAAAAACATGCCTCGTTATCTTTCTTTTTGCCTATCACACTACAGAATTTAATCATGGCTCGTTATGCTTACCGATTGCGTTTGCCAACAATCCCAGCCAAATTAAATGAACATGGCCTGCTGGAATAACTTGAGCTGCCTCCTGTGAATCCTCTTCTCAACACTTTGATCGATGACTGACATTTTTGATCTTCTGATAATAATTAGAGCGTATGCGTAACAGATGGCCAATCCGAATATGCCCACGCACGCGTAAATGGACGTTGGTGTCCAGCCTACTGCTGAGCGATCTTGACAAAGGGTCAAAAAAGAGAACTTATTTTCGTCGAAAGTGGTCTTACATTGAAGTATAACCATGTTGAGCACAGTGGCTGTAGCTCCTATTATCCACCCTAGAACTCCATATACGACGCAAATTCGCTGATTGAACACGGATTCTGTAAAAGAGACTTTCCCGCCAACTCTGGTCGCTCTATCCAATGAGATGAAAACAGTTGCCGATATGATGCTAACGAAATTGACAGTTTGCAGCTGACTGAGATACAGGCCAGCCGTGGGCCCGTAGATTTGTCTGCCGAGTATCATGCAGGGACAGGCGTAGAGCAGGTACAGACATAATTTGAAGAAGTCGTTGAAGTACAGAATGAGGATCAGTGTGTAAAATGGCGATAAGAGTTTCGAGGACGTGCCGCTCAGCTGCGTCCTGAGAATACAGACGGCCACGAAACTATGAACCACTGCACACCCCAAGGTGAGCAGAAAATAATAACTGCTGATTATGATTCGCTCATCGGATGTGGGATGAATTGTAGAAACCGTTGTGTTGTTCATGATTCTTTGGCAGATGATATTGTTCGACCAGAAGTGAGTTGACGTTGTGAGGCGGCTTACTTTGCGAGGAGTTTAGATTACTTTCTTCGAGCACCTTCTAACATCGATGTCCTCCACATGCATGCACTGTATGGCAGTTATCGGTGTCTTTGTTGGATGTGGACTAAATTATGAAGCAGACATATTTTTGGCAACAACACCGCTCAGAACGACCGTCCCGATTTTCGAAACTTTATATTTTTTAGCAGCCGCTCTCAAAAATATCTATGCTATCTATAAAATACTTCAGGCTAACAGATTCTCGGATGGTACCTGTATGACCTCTTATTAGACTCTACTATGATGCAAAGAAAAGTACTTGGTAAGAATCACACCATTCGCGAGCGTCGTCTTGTCGCCTAATCAAATCAAGAAGAAATGCCGAGTTTTACAATGATAGCTTTTAGAAATATCAGGGGCACTTTGTTAGCTGATATGGAAGCAATGGCCGCACTTACGAGTAGAATGGCCGCCAATGCCCTGGATCTCCGTCAGATTGGCAGTTTCTGAAGATCAATCAAGAGTACAACGAGAGCAGCCTGAATGGTATAGCGGTGAAAGGCGTCAGTCACAGTTTGCTTGGCAGGGCTAGAAACCGTCCGGCCCTGAGTTTAACTCTGACCGTTTGAGAACTTGGTGAAGTTCTCTCTGCGCTTTGCAGGTGTAATATATTATTGATGCAATGTTGTTGTTCGAGCAAACGTGACAGATCTTCTTCGCGCTCGTACCGGCGGGTTCAGGCTGATGTTACAAGCGAGCGGTCCAAGGTCTTCAATAGCCCAAGCCTGGTAGAAAGGCTTATTCCTGCAGAGTATCGATCACTAAGACCCCGATTCCTCAACAAACCCCTAGGCGTGTATGCCGCGCCTCCCAAGGGTGCCTGCAACTGCTCTGTGCAATGATACACTAGCCTGGCTGCTGGTCGAATGCACCCGGCCCTAAGATGCCTACGCTGGCGAACAGTTCCACTGTCGATGGCGCAGTAAAGACTTCTGTCAACACCAGAGGATCCTTTACGAAGCACAACAATGCACGACGATGTCTCAGCCGTCCTAGCTCTTACCCACAGACAAATCCGTAGACAAACCAAGTACCTGCCCTGGAGTCAACTCCTGGACTCTTCCAGTATGAACCAAAGGAAACGACGACCGCAGAGGCCCCTTGAGAGTATGCTAATCGAAGTCCCTGGCGGGCGCCTGGCCTGCCCCACGATTCTGCCAATGGGGTGGACCACACGAAAGGGGTGGCTCCCCGCAAATTCAGAACAGATGGAAACCGAATCGAGCGAAAACAAGCAAGGGAGAGCCTCAATCTCTCCCGGCGGCCTGCTCTTATACCGCCCTGGCTCCTCCTCACCGAGCCAACTGCCCAAGCCACACCCCCCAGGAATCCAGGCGCCCCCAAGCGGCAATGGTCACAACACAGGACATGATGGGTGACTCGCCCTTCATCCCTCCATGGTCGATAAACGAGGAGAGGCTCTCGAATCAGGGTCCTCTCACTTGGCACGGGCTGGAAATGGTTGCCGACATCGCGGGGTAGCGACTTACACGCACTCTTGCCCGGTATGCATCCAGGAGTGACCCTAGTCGATGTTAAGAAAACACAACGAGGTGTCACATTAAAGAAGTACCAGGGTTCGTCCCACTCTGAAGCCCATACTGTAACGAAGTTGGGTAGATAGCTTTTCCTACTCCGAACTCCCTACACTCAATACAACTTACTCATGGAACTAGACCAATAAGGCGACGAACGATAATCACGACGATTTACGAAGCGTGGCATACTGACTTCTTCAGAGACACACTCTGGCATCAACACACACAAACGCGCTACTTATATACAAGTCTGAGCTCCCTATGCAAATGAGACTACTGGCTGGGAACACACAATATCTGGTCAGGACCACGCATAAAAACTAGTCAGAGAGAAAAATAATCAAGACGAGCTGGAAAACTACATTCAACTCATTGTGACTGGATCGCCTGAAAATCGATATGCTGGGGTGGGTCAGCGAGGCCTAGAACAAACAAAATAACTATATCACAATACCCTATACCCCATATCGATAGGGGCAACCTGAAGTCGGAATGACAAGGGCCTTCGATAAAATTGGGGAACTTGAATATGAAGCGTATATCAGAGCTGTAATGCAGAATTTTGATTCAAAAATACCTGGCAGGGGCTGTACATAGAGGCAACAAATTTTACTCACTGCAGCAGGGGGCTGAGAGTTTCGTGGCGCTACTAAAGCACGATTCACCAAACTTTTGTTGGACTGAACAAGGGAAACATGTGGAGTGTAAGATTTCTCCTCATCTTCTCCCCAGGGAGAGTTTCTAGAATCTAGGACTAGTACAGTGGTTCTAAGTATTTCTCCGCGCAACTCCCGAGACGTTGTTACATAACACTACTCTGGTACTGTAGAAGCTGGTTGAAGTTTTCATCGCCGCACGATTCCTAAGACGTTAGGAATAATATTTTTTCAAGCAAGGCTAAATTTTATCCCTTTACTAGAGCTGATTAGTGCGGAGAAAGCGCAAAATACGAGCGACTAATTAAGGGCTTTGCAGCCAGTTCAATGCAAAATCAGGTCTGTATTGTACTGTGCTGTATATGTTCTAATTGATCTCGAGCTCACGTGCTGATCGTACTTATTGTTTTAAAGCGAGCGAAATGTTTGTCCTCGCTCGACCAACAGGCTGCATGTGAATATCCAGTTCGGGTGATTTCCAGGGGCAAGAGCTCACATGGTCACGTTGCATAAAAGTCATTCCGAGTCAACTTTTTATGCCGAAATTCATGACAACTGATTTGCCCATGCTGTGGCATATAAGTGCGCATGACACTAGTATCGTAGGGGCAAGCGCAAAGTCAAAAAGGTTGACCCGGCCTGACCATTGCACAGCGGAACTCAGAAGTATGGAGACCACAACTTTGTTACTGAAAGGTCATAATATAAGACTTTATCTTTTTCGTGCACGCATAATAATAATTGCTGCATCAAACGGTAGAAAAAAAAGGCGTGAAGGGCGTGTAATCCTCAAAGAAAACAGGTTATATGTATATCACATCTTTTCACAACCAAGAAATACTGATAAAAAGATGTGGATATTTAGCGTTTTTGAGATTTGAAAATTGTTGTGCACTGCAAAAAGGAACCTGGCTCAGGTGGGAAGGGCGCTAAGGCAAGACAAGTGGTGGGTGTCACACGACACACGAGACTGACTTGCTTCTTGCTTATTTGTCTAAGCTCCTATCAAAGCAGCGACAAAAAAAATTGAAAAAAACAAAAATAGAATGATGCTATAAGAAACGGATTTTAATGGAAATTTATCTGGGAAATAAAACTGCAGTACAGAGCATCTTCGGTTAGAAAACTTTGAAACAAGGTAGAAGAAAAGATGAACGAGTATTTTAGAGCTTCTAAGAGGGGGCCGAAGGAAAAAAGGTCCGTACTGTATATGACAGATATGCATTATTGCAGCAACCTTGACTCTGTGCAGGATTCAAGTCACTTTCACTCTTAGGCACGGCAGTCCCTCAGATTAGGACAGCAGTGTCGCTTTTATGTGGGATAGGACTCTCTTGTATGCATGTCCTGCGACTTAAGATCAGACATGTCTCATCCAATTGTGAAACTGGCCAGCTCACAAACTAGCTTGTTTGATAGTGGTACAGCTACAGTACATAGTTGTTGTTGATCTCTGCATATACAGTAAGCTACACTAACGCTCAAGTGAAAAGCACGTTTGGTAGCAGAGCGTCGAATCTAGCTTCAGTTTCACAGGGCACCTGCTCATTCCGTAGACTCATTCCTTATAAAGTTGAACTTATTTAATCTCTCCAACATGAATGCAGTATCATGCAGGCTTTTAGATTGGCAGGTTGTTGTCAGCTTGAGGCTTTTAAGTTTAAATTGAGACGTGTATTTCCAAACGAACAAAAAATCAATACATTACTCAAAATAGACATCATTCAGGCTTTTTAGCGCTACAGCATTTGGCTCAGATTACTGCTTTCAGAAAGTCTTTTATCTTGCGATATTGAATAAACTTTTGAATAAAAAGTCATCGATTTTTCTTGAAAACTCTGGTTTTCAGTAATTATTTTCATGAATTGATTACTTTTCTGGTTTTGTACTTGATTCGAACATTTATCGAGAAACCGGGTAGGTACGGGTATAGGTATGGGTACATTTCTTGAAAAATTACGGGTACGGGTTTGGGTACGGGTACAGAGATCGTCCAGCGGGTACGGGTAGAACACGATTTTCATACCCGTGCACGACTCTGGGCTGGAGAGGAGCCTCAAGAAACGAACACTTTCGAGAGAGCATAAACAAGGCCTTTGAAGAATTTCCCGTGATCGTAGCTGTAGCGGGGACCAGACTGAGAACTTGGTTTCTGTCCACAAGCAGGGCAGATTGATCGGTGATGACGCTGTTTGCAGGCTGGACAGCTTTGGCTGCTCTTGCACTCGTCGGCACGATGTCGATTTCCAAGGCAATTAAAACATCACTTTAATTCAGTCACACGCTTTTTACGGGAGAAGTCGAGCAGTCACTAGCCCAGTGGCTTCCGCTGCAGAGCTGGGAGGTAATCAGCCTCGTTTTCCGTAGTGGCCTCTAAAACCGATCAACCACGCGATCACGCTCGCGAATAAGGCACCCCAAAAGGAAAAGTGGTTTTTTGGGTTGGTCGATACGGTATATGATTACAGTCACTGTGCAGAAAACTTCTGAAGAGCTATTTAGTAAAATCGGAAAAGTTGGAAAAGTTCAGTGAACTATGGCCGACAAACTCACAATTGGTATATAATATCAGGGAGATGTGCGTAGAAACTCGACGCAGCGTGACTGCTCTGCAACCCTATTTTGCTTCGCTATTTTCTTCTTGCAATTGATCATTATGACAACGCAGCATGCTTACGCCCCCAAAACATAATATTTTACAGCCCTCCCACATTGGTCTAATGCGTGTTTCTTGACGAGATCTGTTGAAATCTTATCAAGTCGTGATGAGATCATGTGACGTGACACTCGACAGCACTGTACTCGTACATCAATAGACACAAGTTACAGTAGACTGACGCAATGCCGTGCAAGGTAATCAGTGCAAAACACGCAACACAGAAACGTGTCTCGGTGACCCATCTCTAGATGTCATGAAGGCCTAGCTAAAGAGCGCAGTACAATATAGCTGGCACGATTACCATAGAGCACAACGAAACTGGACACATACAGTAGATGCTGCACCCTACGCATAACTGAACTTGCAGTACTGAACATATATTTCTTACACTACTGTACCTGCTCCCAAAATTTACTGACTTTTCACCACCTTATATGCGTAGCTTGGACCTAAGACAACACATATGGGTATACTGGTGGACAAAATAATGAAAACATGCGCCTAAGCTTCAATCTTGTTGCTAGACTTATTCTCCTTGTGAGAACGTGTGCGGTAATAAAAAAACTTGTAGACGCTTACTACTTTCTCCGTCACCCCTTACCCCTTACCCAACCCCCGTAAGCTTCACCCATTTGGAATGTTCATCCACAGGGATGCAAACATTGCGAAACACAGAGGACACGAGACACCCTTTTTTGTGAATTATCCTCATTAATTAGAAATACCAAAGTTTATCAAACGTTTACAAAACTCTACCCTCAAAGTAGCATCGTTATAATGTGTTCCTGCAGCAGTTCCCCACCGAGAGGCGGGGTCAAAACATTTTGGGGGTCCCTGCTGATTCACTGTCACACTCCCCTGAAAAATAACGAGCAGGGTCAATCCACCGAAAAAGCTCCTCTTAATTATGGGGTTAGTCCATTACTTCACCACCAGCTATAAACCTGCTCCAGAATTGTGCGAAGAAACAAGTGTACAATTAAGCCATACTATCAAATTTTATTCACAAATTTCCGTGTTGCGTTGAAGTCAATGGGGCCTTCATACGCAATTGTTTCTTTGCTTGGACTCTGACTTGACTGTCGTAAATGATGGCGCAGATTGGCGTCACGTAGCTTTGTCCAATAATTAAAACACCATAGATGATGGGGGTCACCCAACGACCTGGGCTAAATGCTGACATTATTCGGAAGCCTGAAACGAAATGATCACGATGACTTCGACAAAGAGCAAATAAATCAGGAAAGCAAAGCCGGTTTTGAAAAGCAAAGGAGAAGTTTGTTACCCAGTATTTCAGCTCACATAATTCTTTTTGCTCAAACTTGTAAGTCAACTACCTACTTTTTAAAAGTTTTGTATCTATAGTTTTGTCATTCGCCAATATCAAGCGACCAATACAGTGTGTTAGTGATCCTTGCAGACTTACCAATTGCATTTGCCAGCAACCCTATCCAAATGAACATCGCTTGTTGAAACAATTTTAGTTGCCTTCTTTGCATTCTCAGCTCAACACTTTGATCGATGACTGACATTTTTGATCTTCTGATAATAATTAGAGCGTATGCGTAACAGATGGCCAGTCCGAATATGCCCACGTACGCATAAATTGCCGATGGTGACCAGGCTATTGCTGATCGATCTTGACAAACATTGAGAAACGAGAACTTATTTTCATCAAAAATGGTTTTACACTGTGAGAGAACTAGGTTGAGCACGGTGACTATAGCTCCTATGATCCATCCTAGAATTCCATACACCACGCACATTCGTTGACTGAACAAAGATCTGGTACAAGAAACTTTCCCGCCAACTCTGGTCGCTCTATCCAATGAGATGAAAACAGTTGCCGTTATGATGCTAACGAAATTGACAGTTTGCAGCTGACTGAGATACAGGCCAGCCGTGGGCCCGTAGATTTGTTTGCCGAGTATCATGCAGGGACAAGCGTAGAGCAGGTACAGACATAATTTGAAGAAGTCGTTGAAGTACAGAATGAGGATCAGTGTGTAAAATGGCGATAAGAGTTTCGAGGACGTGCCGCTCAGCTGCGTCCTGAGAATACAGACGGCCACGAAACTATGAACCACTGCACACCCCAAGGTGAGTAGAAAATAATAACTGCTGATTATGATTCGCTCATCGGATGTGGGATAAATTGTAGAAACCGTTGTGTTGTTCATGATTCTGAAGATTATAATGGTTGATACTGGTTGTCACAAGCAAGCCCAAGGCGCCACTGCAGCCTCCTGCTTACCCGATTTGAGGTTTATAGTGGTTGCACTGTCAAGTAAAGACCTCAAGTCCACAGGAATGTCCACACGGTGTCATTCGGAACCTGTTTATAGTTTCGCATTTTACGTCCTAGTTTCATATCTCCAAAATCAATAATGAAGCTGCGTTCAGAAAATAGCTACTTCTAACTTACTATAAAAGGAAGAATAATGGCAGAGGAGGCTATCGTACTCGTCGAAATAAAAGCTAAATTCCGCCTCAAACGAATCTTCGCCTTGCGAGAAATATCACAAATGTTGCGTCTCTATAAAATCGAATGCAAAAACCCTGTCGAAGAGCAGTAATAATTCGCGCGCGGTGAACTCTTGGCGCTGCTTAGATTTCATTCCGGCGAAAAGTAATGAGATAAGCATGGTGCCAAGATTACATAGGTAAGGGCGACTCTCAGCCTTGAAGTCGGGCAGCAGCTGTGGAAAAGCATTATCTCTCGACTAAAATAGTTTACATCATATTTGATAATTACATTCTATCATGCCTTCTACGGTACATTCACCAACGACAATGTACCGGCCTGCTGTCACAGAGTGGAGAAAAGTAGCTTACACAGCTTGATACTAATAGCGCTGGTTTATTCAAACATAAGCATGGGGCAAACATCATGAGACCTCTCGGAAGGGATTGCCGCCAAGTCGAGAGCCGTCGGAGGCAACATGGATGCTTTGATACGACTGGTCAGCATACTGTAAAAGCAATACGCAGTACTAGTTTGGCCCCATTCGCATAGCTTCTTTTAATAAAAAACAACGCCCATATAGTTCTGTAGTTTCGTGCTCTGCATTGAAAGGCAGTCGGGATTTAAATTCTGTTTTTTGTGCTTACTGCCTTCACATGCGTGTGTAATACTGTATATGAGACATAGCATGAGCGATGAGTCCAGGGGGTTTTCCAAGCAACAGGGACCGATTCGAGATGTGATTTTAGAGTAAAACTGATACCTGTGCGAACAAGGAAGTTTGATAAAAAGTTACCTAAAAATCCACATTAGAAGTTCCTCGATAACAGCGTGATCATGCACTCTCGACTCGACCATAAGACAGAGCTGGCCAGGAGAAAAACTGTGCGCAACGTACAGTACTGTGGGTTCAGTCTTTCAGGGACGGTCGTTAAAGGAGTTGCACCCTCAGGCACTAGCCGCACTCTTTGTCTTCGTCGTCGGTCATTCGGAAATAGAATTCAAATGATTCTAACTAATTTAAAACCGACTGGAGGCCAGTTCGCGGGGAGGGGGTTGTAACTGAAAAGTGCGCGCGGCATGACCGCATCAATATATTTACTGCATGCACCAAGCTACATAAGCTTTAGATACCCTATCATGCATTTTTTCTGTACGTGCGGTCATTTATGTACCTACTCCGCTGGACTAGCATATTACCCTACCTTCAGCCGACTATTACAGTAGGAGGATAGGAGCACGAAATTTGAACCTGACGATGAGACGTGGTGCCAAAACATGAATTCCAAGCCAAAAGGACGCACCCAGAAAATGCGCAGCAGTAATTAGTCCTCAACATGCAGGCGAGGGTCCAAGGAGCAAAGATGCAAGTTAGCAAGCACGGCGTCATAAGTGCGCCATTCACATACACGTCGGCTCTAGAATCATGCTTCTCGAATTCGTGTAAATTCGTGCGAGTTCGTGCAAAGGCCATTATTAGTTTTTACACCATGGATACATCTACCGAAAAAAATGTTTTAACAGAAAAAATCGACTAAAAATGTATATGTAATTTTTACAAGCAGAGAAAAGGCCGCTGTTTGGCACGAATGAAAACAGTCGGAGATGCGATCACAATCATGCACCCGATCCAGTTCAAGCAATCGTGAAAGGAGTCGCAAATATCAAGGAGCGCTGATGTCAAGGAGCGCCACCCAAGATTCGAGTCCTCAAGTCGTTGCTGACTCCAGTATCGGGTAGTCGGACGCTGTTCAAGGTACTGTTGATATGGATATCCATATCCTTATCTATATCTACTCGATATCGATATCGACATATCGATATCGAAGTCACATCCATATCAATATCTTTTTGGATATCCATATCTATATCTATATGACATCATTTTATAACCAAGATATCATTAAAAAGATATGCGTATTTGAGCGTTTTAGACATCTTAATATGGTTGTTTACTTGTTTATGTCGAAAAGGGTGCAAAGGCGCCAATCTGTGGAGGACATCAAGACTACCCTGGTTGGTGGGTGCCGCACGACATGACACGACTGATTGACTGACTGACTGACTTTTTGCTTTTTTATCCAACTGTAAGCTCCTATCAAAGCAGCACAAAAATATTTCGAAAAACAAAGATGAAATGATGCTATAAAAGCTGAAATGTATGTGGAAATTTCCCTGGAAGATAAAACCCCAGAGCACCTTTAGTTATAAAACTTTTAAACAAGATACAAAAGAAGATAAACGATTATTTTTGAGCTTCTGCGAGGGCCAAGGGATGATGAGGTGGCGAGGCTCTACGAGGATCAGCCATTGGGGCGACCAAAGGGCAAAGATGACGAGGCATCAGGACATTACAATTTAAAAAATATTGGCGGGAAAATTTTTTAGACTTGTGGTAATGAGCATTTTTTAAATGCTCACAAGGTTTTGAATTTTTTGGAAATGTAGTGAAATAAAATCGCAAAGGTCTCTGTGCAGGCATGAACACAGCATGAGCAGATACAAGTGAAGTGCACAACTGCACTACCATAATCAGGGCGGCACATGATAGCGCCGTGAAATCTGCCTTGCCCAACGTAGCATAAAGCAAGATTTTTATAAGCGTGATGAATAGGAAATAAAACCATCGAGAACAAAGTCCAACGCTTAGCACTTCTTTCCTACTTGCAGCTACTTACCACCGTATGTATATCGTTACTATTAGGCATATATCTACATATATGCCAGACATCAGATATATCTGGCACCTACTATTATTTAATGAAACTAATCGACGATACGCACAGTCCAGACTCGTACATACAGTATCTCGAGTTGGGAAATAGCCAGTTGCACCGCTTACGAGTTGCATCTTTCGGATTGCGCCGCTTTGAGGTGCACCAGTTACTAATCGAGCTGTTTTCTCTGGTGAAATTTACTTTTGTACTTGTATATCAGTACACACAGACGCTAATTTATTATTCACAGACAAATCGAAAACTAGAAAGGTATGGCACGGTTATGGTCACCAGTCAAAAGGTAGCTCACATGCTTCCTATTAACGGCTGATTATTATCCCCATCGCATCCCATTTCAATTTCTTTCGAGCGGTATGCTCAAGGTCAATATTTACAAAACCAATAATACCACTGAAAAACAAAAGTCCACGTCCTCATAGCAGTCTCGACTTTGCAATTGATATCGCATACGACTAGAAATTATCTTTTTCCGACACACAGTACTGTAATATATGCTCAGAGATTAGGACCTAACCTGGCTCTTGATCTGGAAAAGGGAAACTGTAAAGTTGACTTTGGATTGAAATCACTCTGTGCCGCAAAGATTCGTGATCAGTGCTCATACTGTGGGTACTAATCTCTAAAATTTTGATGGCTTGCGCAAAGAACCCAACAGAAATTTCATTGCAGGAACGCAGCTTTTTTAGCATCTCGTCTAGTAGGGACCTACCCGTAACTACGCTTTACTTTCACCAGGATGTTACAAAGTAAGATGTTCTGCGAGTAAACACAGGCAACTACCACAGACCCAGACTCGACCGAACCAGCTTTTGTAAGCAAACAAGGTCCCGAACCAGACTAGACCAGGGCTGAACCAGGATCGGAGTAGAGCATAGGTTTTTTTGCTGCTAAGTTAAACTAGACTAGACGAGTTGAAGTAAAGCTCAACATCTTGCTCAATTGCTGTGAAGATCAAGAGACACCCACCATAATTCCTAGTTTATGAATGTCCCCTCACCAGCAGCTATTTTAACCGAGAATTTTTCTATTTTTGCACTGTCAGTCAGTGGGAAATAATACAAAACATGCAGGTTGGTCCTGGTGTGGCCGGCCTGGTCTGGTTCGGCTCCATAACGCTGGTTCTGGTTCGGTTTGGCTGGTTCAGTGGAAGCTGGCCAAACAGTAAATGACCTGGCTGAATCAAAGAGTAGCACAACAGAAAAAGCGCAATTAGGATATTCGGCCCTGCTCAATTAGGACATGGCGGAAACCAGAACAGTTCAACTATAGTAAATGGTGCAATCAGGAACGGCTCAACTGGCCTACATACACTCCTCGAATCAGCAGACCATCTATATTCTCTGCATCGTCGGCGTTGCTGTAACCTTCATCCGCAGATGCTTTTTCGTTTGTTTTCTGATTTGATTATCACAAACCAGGGCGCATGTTGGGGTTATAAACGTTTGGCCAATGATCAGTATTCCGTACACGATAGGGGTCGCACAACGGTGGTGGCTCGGAACAGACATTATTCGAAACCCTGCAAAGCAAAATTGCTCTGCCGCCCACATGGTGTTGTTCAAACATGCGTTTCTCAGGAACTTAAATCCTTCGCAGCATAGGACATTTCAAAGCTATCGCATTCACGCAGTATAAGAAAGCCGAGAAGATTTTGAGTGCAATCTGATTGATGTGCTGGCTGAGCTTTCTGTCACACTGGTTAGAAGTGGGCGCACTGCAACTACAAAGGTTGAAAACTGCTCAATTGGATAACAGAAGCAGCTACATCGCATTGACCCCACAAATTACAGAAAAGTCCAGCGTATCACAAGTTTATACAGACAAAGTAACAAGTAGAATAAACATTTCGACGTTTTTTGTACAGTTATCTTCAAATTTTGAAATTTGTGTCGAAAAACTTACAGTTTTATGAAACCCGATTTGGGATAAAGAATTTGTACAGCCATGAGCACAAATGTTTGACTCATATCATAGCACTTCTGTGGTGTCTTAATCTCATCCTGTTCCAACGGCCCACAATCGATTGACGCAAGCCCCGCCTCCTTGCAAATCCATCCACTTCATTTCGTGCTCTAGTAGTGGCAGGAACGCTTGAGAACATTTCCACGGTGCGGAAGAGAAAAGTTTGTAAGCCCCTGAAATCGCAAATGGGGTAAAATTGGGCTAAAACCATTTCATCGTGCTCCTACTGATATGCAAAAGTGAAAACATGATTGTGAAAATGAAGTGGACGAGCACACGCTACCTTTTTAAAACTGGACCAACTGCGGTCAAGTGCGTTTTCGCTAATCGCAGGACGTAAGTTGACAGCGCTGGGATACAAGCTGACAAAGTCTGTGGTCGAGGTGAATGTAATGGATCTGCGTGTTCTTACAGTGGTCGAACGTAACACACTGTAATGGACAAAGCGTTGTGAGATGCTGCTAGGTGCGAGACGATACCTTGCTGGGGGCACATTGACGACGGGCAATACAGATCGTGCAGTGCCGTGATTGAGATCATCACAGTGTAACATGCTGGAAGCAAGATCTTGTATAGCATGCCGTGCACACGTTATCGCGCGCATTGTCAAGATGATAATCAGAGTTGTTTCTTCTCAGATCTTTCTTCCAAGTCAGCGAAGAACCTTGTGCAACCGTGTTTAGCGGGTGTAGGAGAGAGTCGATGAAATAAAAACTCCGGCTGGGGCAAGGTGTCTTGCGACTATTACCTGCGGCTGAAACATCAACCCGAGAGGTTGACGTCTCCCAGTTAGGGGAGATCAATTATTCTCTCCCACTCGCCATGTCCCGCTAGCCGGAGGTCGCACTTGCATGCATGTAGGCCAATTGTACCTACTGGACAGTACAGTACGATAGTCCATCATTATTTGAACATATTGTGTAGCTAATGAGCTGGCTTTCTTTGAAAAATTGGTTCAGGGATGCAGCAACATCAAATTGACTTGGAGCAAGCGGTTTACTTGGGCATTTGGGCCCAGGCGATGCGGGGCTCACCTGTTACAGCAATACAGCGCACCCTCGCTCCTTTCAAGTCAAAAAACTGTACACGATCGATTGGACCACGCACGAACGGTTGATCAAGTCTTTTCTACAGCCTAAAGATATATTTGTATAGCTATGGATATGACCCACACTGTTTTGAAGTCATCAACTTCTAGCTCACAAGGTTCTTCATTAAGCAGAGCAGTAATTTATTTCATTGTTCCCGCCCCCTCCACCCAATGAAATTTCCAGTCTGAATATTGTATATCGCCTGAAAATAAATTGAAGGCTTCCGAACGCCCAATTGAAAATAATCAAAGAATAGATCAAGCACCTGCTTTCGTGACCTATTTTTTCGAAAGGGCTTCCTCATTTAATTCACGAGGGACGAATGGGCGTTTTATTCCGCCCTGGCGTGACTATATTCCCTAATGAGTACAATACTGAAGACAATACATTTCACGGCGCCATCTGCACTTTTCTGACTTCTTCCAAAATTTACTTATCATCCTGTCTTGATTTATTATCTTCAGTGCCAGAGGGGGGGGGGGGCAGAAACCCATCGACACAAAGTCTACCCCCCCCGGTGCCCCGACATTGTCCCACTTTTTCTCCCCCCCCCCCCCCCCAGTCAGTGACAGCATGAGGAAACATTGAATAAGCAAGCTAACGAAGGTTTCGTGACAAAGGGGTACATATCTGAATGTGATTAACGAGAACGAAGGAAGTCTGCGGGTTTGTTTCAATTCAGTACACTGTGTACATTTGCACAACTGGCTACATTCACAGAGCACAACCATTTTGCGATGGATACGTTCATTTTCGATGAGTATGTTCGACAACAACGAGGGGGAGGAAGCAACAAAGGTGATGTTACACACGATACGAATGGGCAAATACAGTAGCCTGGAATAATGTCGGTCAGGACGGGACACTTTGTTTTGCGTCATTTATACTCTCCTGGTTCGATGCTTCACAAGGCATGGGCACAGGACTTGTTTGAAAGCGCGTCGGAAATCCATATTGAAAATTGTGTAGACTGGAAGGTCGAAATGGCATTATGGACAGGTGATTATAGAAGTCGTAAGAACAGGAAACTTACTGATTGGGTTCATCAATGAGTTCATATAACCGAGCCAAGTGGTCAAGAAAAATGGCAGGAATCCAACTTGACATGATGAGTATTCCATTTTGATGCAAACAGCGTTCAGTAGGTTGAGTGTGAAGAATGGCAGCCAGCAGATTAAGAAAATTCCTGAAAAAGTTGGAAATTGTAAAGCACACCCGAGTGCCAATGGAAAAGTAATCAGCAAATTTTTAGTTTGTGCACTTGGTTAAGCGCTGAACAAATCACTTCCAATAGCAAGCGATATGTGAATGGACAAGGCAAGCGCATTAGCTCATCAACACACATTCTCGCTAGGCAGGGCATCCTCTCCTTCATGACGTACAGTAGAAGGTACCGATATGGTACTTCCAGGACTCAATTCCAGCCAGGCAACCAGCTTACCTAACACAATGGCCAAAGTTTTCGTAGCTTTCTTTTCCTTTCTTTGCGATTTTGTAACTTTTTTCAGAGCTTTAGGTTGCTGTTTTGGCGCTGTTATCGCATCGGCTGGTTGTACGCGCGCTGAAGCCACGGCAGTCGCAGTCACAGTCACCATCTTGTTCGCACCGACCACAAGAGTGCTTCCACTCGCAACAGTTCCATTGGCGAAAATAGACTCGTGTTTTCGTCTCCACGTACTTAGTCTGGTCGACAGTCGACGAAACCACCTGGAGTTGCCTCTGTTAGGATCGGTTGGTAATGGTCGGGTCGGATGATGTCGAAACTTGGGTGGGGTCAGAGAATTGCGATCGACGCTACCCGCTCCCGATAATTCTACACTACTTTTGATCAACGAAGTGTAACCATTAATTTGGCCCATCGGGTTACTGACGATATACCCATTTTTGGACATCAGTTCATTGTGGCTCAAACTACGCGTTTCGTCGCCTAGTTTTAGACTAACTGTCAAATTTTCGATGACCCGGCTGCCAAGCGTTTCATCGCTTGTCGCCACAAACGGCGCCACTGTGGTCGTTCGAGGCAAGTTCTTCGACGGAATTTTCGTTTCGCTCCAACCGAATGGTTCAAAAGTGTCGTAAGTGCGATGTTGCACTGTGCCGCGCAAAGTGGACGTAACTGGCGGCGACGCAGAGCCCGTTTTGGACAGCCCCGTGTGGCGGCTGCCAGCAACAGGTCCACTCGCACCATTGGCAGCAGCAGGATAGACGCAGACGGGAGGAGCTTGAGTCTGGCAACCAAGTTGATGACTGTCTGTCGAATTTTTAATGGAGGCTGGCGAATGAAAATGCAATGCGGGTGGTCGTCGTATTAGCTCTGTTCGAATTGTGGGCGACGCGCTGTTGGCCCTCAAGCTGGGCACCATACTTGGATTCAAGGATACAGTGGCAGACAAAGACGCCCTTAATCCGTTTGGGTTGTTTTCATCTTCGTTGATTGAGACCGATTTCGAGCGTTCAAACATTGAGCACGGGGAAATGGTGTGGTACGGTGGTGGCGATGATGCATCTGGCCCCGAAAATTCAGAGCCGCGGGTCTAAAATCGAGCACATGGACAGGTTAGAGGTAGTTGACATAGTGGGTGCCATTTGCTCTTCTGCTCTTTTGGTACAGTACGTCTGCTTTTGGCCGAGGTTCCTGTATACGTCATGTCTTGGCACAATGTTTCTAATGTCCTGTCGGATGCCTACATTTGGCATGCGGATAAACCGCTGCAAGGCCAGGCTCATCGTTAGCGAGATGCGGACTCGCTGCTGCACAAGAGCTGTGAAATGACACAGCAGGAGGAACTGACGGACAGAATTTACCGCTTGCACTGAATGAGCTTAGCACTCGTCCTCCTCAGTTGCTGCTTTGAGACGGTTTACCCCGCAGGTGCGGATGCAAGTGTCTTACCTGCGAGCTGCAGCCAGTCGTTTCTGTCGTACTGTTACTGATCGTACCCTGATTCCACGAGGGCCTTCTGGCACCATTCGTGGCATGACACCCATCGCCAGTGACAGCGTTCGCAACATTGCGGAAAAAAGAATTACACCCCCCAGTGAACAAGATCGATTTCCGTTTCCCGTCGGGCATACTGTACGGCTGGCCCGAGGCCAAGGCGTGGCTAGTTTTTTGCAAATGCCTAATAAGGTCTTCGGTATGCTCTTCGTATTCTATCTCTTCCTTGATCGACGACGATGACGAGGACGTCACGCTGCTATCGCTTTCGTGAAGAGGGGTGCGAAAACTGAAACGGCTGCTCGCCCGGCGATTCCCTGCTGACGACGCAGAAGAGCAAGTTTGAGTCGAAGCCCTTTTGAAACGGCTCTTTCGTTTTTCTGCGGCAGTCCACTTTATGTTTTCTGTCGCGGACGAAGGCAATTTCAGACTCGCTGTAGTTTTCTGTGATCCTAAATAAAACATGTACTTAGATTCTGTGAGGAGTTTTAAAATCTTTGCGCACCCTTCTTGAGGGCGGCTGTGGTCAATTCCCCTGCAGCCGTGGGTCCAATGGATTTGCTTCTTTTCCTGGTTGGCCTATCCTCAACTTCGTCCGCGTATCTGTCGGCAGAACTGACAACATTCAAGAGTTGCTGATGTTCAGTCGAGTCCCCTCGATCGCCCGTATTTGTCCTTGAATTGGCAGCAGTGGCCGGAGATAGGACATGAGTTGTAGGTTCCTTGGTTTGAGCCACACGATCTGTCGGACAAATAGCAATTGACTTTTCGGCACCGCCTGCCACGCTGAACCGCGACGCACCACCCAAAACATGCCGTCTTTGCTGAGCGAAACGACTCCGTTCTCGAATGACGCAATAAATACGACCGTACAAGTAGATAATGATTACTAACGGTATGCAAAACGAGCCCGTCGAGGAATAAATGACTGAAAAACAAACCTTAGCGAATCACGCAGCTCCTCAAAGAAATCTATAATTCTTACTGAAATCTGCATTATAAAACATGCATTTCGTTTCATCGCGCTCAGGAACATTGTTCAATCCCAGAACCATAGGGCTGGCGATAAGCATAGACACCAACCAAACTGCCAAATTGATAGCTGCTACCCGACCAATGCCTTTGGCGCTGTTGGCATAGCGTATCGGCTGAGTGGCTGCCACATACCTGCACAAAGTTAGTGCCAAAAGTGTTACTTTCATAGTAAATACAACGTGGCCCTGGAGTGCGATTTATAATACCTACTGTATGTACACTCCTACGTTCAGTGTACAAGTGCATAACAGCAGAGCTTCCAAACCTGCGGAAGACAAAAATCCACTGTGCATAGGTAGGGCCGTTACCGGCCGGATACCGCCAGCGCTATTGCGCGCTGGCGGTATCCTCCTGCATGTTTAATGTGACCGACACTCCTTGGCTAGAGACGAATCGATATACTTACCACCCCCGGAGGGAGGAATAAGATCCGCTGCGGCTGCCTCTCCATCTCTCTGGACAAGCCCGTTGAAAGTCCCACATAGTTTGGTCGCTCATACGAGTAGCTCGCACCTGGGTGCCCCTACTTCATCAACCATAAGTGCTAGGGGGAGCACTCACTGCGCTGGGTTTAAGGGGGTTCAGAAGGTCAGAGCATATACAGTAGGCGAGTACATGAGTAGTCGCATCCTCAAGGTCCCAGAGTGTTGTGCACTAACACTGCACTGTGCAGGCTTTCAGGGATCTGAGGACATGCCGCGATTGCTGGTTTCCACACATCACTTATTTGATGATAACGATTCGCCTCATTTGCGTTTAAGGTCGCCTTTACTGCATTAAACTGACTTTGGAGACTGGTAGTAAAGGGCACGGCCATCCTCCTTTCTATGTTTTCCCTTACAAGGGGTCTGAAGACAGGTAGTTCTCACGATCTTTGACTACGGGGTGTCCGAGGTGTTTAGGCTGGTACCCTTTATCTTGCACCTACGTAAAGACATGTCCATGTGTCTCAGTTTGCATGCCAGCTTTACAATGTTTCCATGACTGGGAAGAATAATCGCAGAGATTTGCACCGAACGACATTTTATAACCTACCTGTCGAAGCTGATCACCGTTAATAAGAAAATGGAAGCCGTGCTGCACGTAACATCAGCTGCACAGTACAGGTCGCACAATAGTGTTCCGAGTTCCCAGCTGTTATTGAACTGAAAGGAAAGATGTCGGTTTACATCGCATACACGCGGACCAGAGTCGGTGAATAGTACTGTATATGCCTGACTAACTGATTCTAAGCCTGCAGCAAACAGTTTACAGTATAATACGAGACTGTGGCCTTTGAAAGCATAAAGAAGTATAAACATGAACTATAGGATGCCGAACCCGCGAGGCTGCGAAAATGCATCAAAATTTGCCTTAAAAAATCTCAGTGCGTACAATTTCTCACAAACTTTCTCAGAACTAAAGAAAAGATTCAGAGCGATTGCTGGCACATGAAAGAGCCTGTATATCTAGAAAAACATACAAAGGGATATTCAAAGTCTTGGAGCTAAAGAGATCGTAAATATTATCCAAGTATCTGCGTGTCCGGGACCTCTATATCTTACCATCCGAACTGTCCTTACCTCCACATATACGGCGAAAGGCATGACAGCCATGGCCACGCACATATCAGCAATAGCCAAACCCAGAATGAAATAATTAATAGGACTATGCAAATTACGGCACCTCACAACGCTGATAATCACTAACAGATTTCCGAACAATGTAAACGTTGGTATTAGCAATAAGGCCAAGGCCCAATACGAAGCTGGTCCTAATCCCGCCAGCGCAGATCCAGTATCATTTATACTCGTATTATAGCAATCTGCTAATCCAAAGCTTTGACTGGAATTAAGCTTGAAAGAGCAAGGAATGGATGAATTGACAGATCTGAAAGTCGCAATTTCACTCAATAGAGTTGTAGTGGTCAGTGCAATTTTTGACGGTCTCATCTTGTGCGGCGAAGCGGTGACTCGACGAGAAGTGGACAGGTTCTGCGCCTCCATGGCCTTCTGAACGATTTCCATCAGAATCACAGACAATGTGGTCGTCATGGTTTCACGTCGAAGGCTCACGATCAGTTTTTCTTTTCCTTGTTATCAGTGGACTAACGATTAGCCTAGCGCAGCGAGCTTTCTCGTCTTCATACCGATTCCTGAATGTCACCTTCTAAAGAAATCATTTCCAACTGACAGGAAATTAGAGCCTGTAAAAAGAAAAACATTTACGCAACTTGCACTCCATCCTGAACAACACGCCATCCACGCATATCCAATCCTTTCATAAGCCGCGGGCACCCCTGGTCTTGGTTAGCAACCGCAGCGTGGTAGCATACTGATTCAAGAAAACCTCGGAAATGTAGGTCTCTCGGCCACGTGTAAGTAGTCATAGCTAGCGCCAGAAAGCTCGGAAGGAATACCTGCGGGCTACCCATTTGTCTAAAGACAAAAATTTTTAAAGCTAATCAGTCTCTCTAGCTCCGTAGGCTGCTGATTAAAAGATGGGAGAAATGCAGGCCTGATGAGAGACAAACTCTCAAGCATCGTATTCGACAAAAAATAGTTCTTCTCGTAAGTTCCGAATTTCATGTGTCGCCTGTTTCACTTGCCACGATTTCTGGCAGACCGCATGATCAGCGGGCATAAAATATCCAACCTTGTCTACTGGCCGACTTATGTTATTCACCTGTTTCAATAGAATATAACTTATTTATCCAACCTAACCTTATCAATCACGAAACCTTGAAATATTGAAAATTGCATTAATGGAAAAGCAACGGGGGATCGCCCACATATCGCGTCTGGTCCCGCATGATTTTGCATTCAGGAACTTTAATAATCGGCCAACTCAAAAGTTTTGCCTTTTTTGGAGGGCGGATTTTCGAGCAATCAGGAAACCAACGATTTGCCCTAAAACAAAATTGCTAAGCAGGAAATTTACAGAGACGAAGTTAGGGAAAACACCTGCAGAGTTGCTGAACGGGACTACTCGTGAGAAAATAGCTGGAAAAATTCATATAAAGGTCACCTTCTAAGCATAGCAGGTAGGAGGCTTTAACAGGTCGGACGGGGGGTCGAGGCAGGTAGTAACATGGGAATAAGACTTTTTAAATTAGATCTGGATAACGGACATGCGTGCAGAAGGTAGCTAAGCTGACTGAAGACCATTTTATATTTCCCAGGCAATTAGCTGCATCAGAAATCATCGAACGATAACAGCCCGTTTTATTCCCCGTATGCCAGGAAAACAAAATTTCTGTGGGCGTGACAGGCCCGAGATGAAAATATCTTCATCAAAATTTCTTCACAAGGAAGAAAAATTCAATATCCGTAACTGTTATAAAATTACTTTGTTCTAAACTAGTGTTTTTTACATGGCCTCGTGCCTTGTCGAGTTCGGCCACATGAGTATTGAAAATATTTTTTTCGTCGCCCCTCATCAAATTATATTGTATCTACAGTGATGATCCAAGCCTTTATTGACGACCTCCCTCGCCGCTCGAACAAGCTGATTCGCCATTTTGTCGCTCTGACCATTGCCCAACAGGATTGCACAGGCAAGCTAGCTAGACAGCCATGTTTGCACACTCGTCGAGGGACGAAGAACGAAAACCTGAGACAGAATTGAACTTGGCTTTTCTCACATAATGGAAAAATGAAAAAATGCACCTATTACATCCTTGATTCTTCGTTAGATCCCTGTGGTACAGAAGAGTACAGATTTGCTAAGGATTTAGTCGCTAATCTTAGCCCCAAGAATAACTGTCAGTCCCTGATCGAAGTGGGCTAATGTGTGGGAAAGAAAGCTCAAAAAAATCGCATCGGCTCACGCAACGAAGACATTAGTGTGCAATACTGCATGAAAAAGCGCAAAATAGAGGTTTTCCGATTCAATTAATTACAAAACTTTTTTTTCTGAAAAAACTTTTGAATAAATTTAAACAAAAATATCTTTCTTTTTCTGAGAGATTCTAGTCGATTTCTGAAAGACTAAGGATTTTCACAGTCTGAAGAATCCATGATTCCGCCCCTTGGAGTGCGCAAACCTGCGTTTTGTCAAACACGAACATGAGCATTTTTTAACTCTCGTGCTGTTACTGTAAAACGCCAAGTATATACTCTACAACTAGGGAAGATGAGGCATTTAAACCAGCTGTTTTAAATTAGGCGCGGATTTCAAAATTAAAATGCGGCGAATGTTAGAAAATACAGCGTGCACCAACAAAAAAATAAATTCGCGTCAAACCTTAAAGCACCAAGCAAAAATTTCCAGCGCATTTTGGCTTGGGTTCATTGCCACACAAGGCAAGTAGAATTCCAATATAACCAAGGGCGACATCTGGCAGGCTAACATATTCATATCGATGTCCTCAACGTAGTGGCCTTCGCACGCGCAATAATGCTACGGACGACTGCTGAGGCAGCTTGGGCTTTGATAAGTATCAGTAAGCAATAGTGATAACTTACGAGGCTAGGGATCCACAACACCTCGCGATACCTCGTAGAGGGCTGCCAAGTGCATGAAATAACAACTTCATAGGCAGGCCGCGCTCCCCTTATAAACATAATTCATTTCAAAACAAAACAGGGACACAATAAGATTCAAATTACAAAGAGTCATTTGAAACTGCAGCAAACATGTGACGCAGGATGCACATATTCTTGTCAAGAAAAATTCGTCGTAAAATATAGCTTTGGGTTCTAGAAAGAGGCAAACTGAGCGAAACGCGCGAGGCAAAGTGTTGATCGATTTGCAAGAGCAAAATATTGAAAATAAGTAAGCAAATTACTGTTCCGAAGCGTGTCAGAATCAGGCAGGCTTCTGTTTTCTCCAGGAGGCGCAATTTTATTTCCTCTCCTCGCTTGCGTCATCAAAAAAGGAATTTTAATAAGCTGCAAGAACATGGAGGGATGGGTGGAATTAGCAGAAATTTACACACAGTATTCTGGAGTCTGCACAGACCTCATTTCTTTTCCGCCAATATTAAATTGAGGATGAGTTCGATCGTTAGAACAGTAAAAAAATAAATTTCGCATCACAAACATTGATGGACGTCCCATCTGGGACAGTGGTTCTAAGATTGTAGCTACCTAATAACATTAGGAGCGAGTATGCAACTGTGTTGACGAGAGCTAGTGTTATGAGACTAGACACGGCTGAGCATTTCCTATGACACGGTCGGCTGGCCATGAAAGTTGTTCTTACCCACCACCAAGATGGAATTCCCAAACCCGTTCCATATCGACTCGGCGCGTCGAATATGAAACTTGGGTCCGACCTCGTTACGGTTGGTATTTAGCGGTGGAATAGGAGGAGAAGGGAAGTAGGTATGACGTGCGGCTGCTGGTGCACTCAAGGCGCGCACCTAAGAGACAAAATTGAGACGAGTAAATGAACCAAGGAAGAGGAAAAGTAAAAAGACAGTTATTTTTATCCATTTATACGATACTACAGTATAACACCGGATACATTTGGGGAAAGGTGGCCAGCGAGGGAAAATAAGTCACTCTTGGCAACCGTTCCCCTTTGATCAAATTCCCTTTGTGACAATGCTCCCCGCCTTCATTGTCGAAATGAAAAGTCCCAGCAAATGAGTGATTATGAGCAGACGTGGTGTACATGATTCGAGTTCTTACAATCATGCAATGAAGTGAGAGGACCACCTACTGTATGTCTTCCTTGATGATTCTGGCAAATGAGCCAGTATTGTCACCGAAGGAAACGAGACATCGACAAACATAGATACCATATTTACACTTTTTAGGCCCTCTCAAATAAACATCCCCTTGGTGCTCGACTGACTTTACATAAGCTCCTCGAGCAGCAGCTTCTTTATTCGTGCTTGGGAAGAGAAAGGAACTTGGTGTGGACTGTGTGGACTGCTAAAAATTTACTGACAGTGAGTCGCGACTTCCTGCTACTTCCTGGTACAGAATTACTAGGTAGCAAAGATAACGGGTAAATAGGTAGCTAGATTCGACCCCCAATACTAGCCATCTCTGACGCTCATAGACGAGGACACTCAAAACAAAAACCCAGGGGAGATGATTGGAAAGTCCTGAATGGGCAAATTATTCAGCCATATACATAGTCCGGACAGAATCACTGTGTTCGGCAATCAACAGGACGGAATGTCACCGGTGGATGTCTGTATATCATTCACGAATGTACCCGTTCAAACATGGCAGAAAGTGGCTAAAGCGCATTTAACAAAGGCACCTCAGGGAGTCACATCCAAGCAACGAATGGACACTGCATACATCGTCCATCAGAGGCACCCAATTGAGTGCTTCGATCAAACATAGCTTGGATGCTGTCAAGCGAAAAGAGAGGAAAAATAAATCACCCATCTTGCCGCGCTGTCGCAGGAAAAGGACGAGACAAATGAGCCAGTTTGATGGATTACCAAACTTTTGCTGCCATGAACAGAAACAAAGTCGCGAGAGAAGCCTAAAGCGTCTCGCGAGTCAACTCGCATTAGCTGCCACGCCAAAAGAGGCAGCAAACTGCTGACGCAAAAACTTATTCTTGAAACATCCGTTTACCCTTATTTCACGGGGCTAGCCACCATCCATAAATTGCAGCTGACTTTTTGCTTCCCCAGCCCTATATTTTTTCCGAAACAGTTTAGTATCGATTACATCCCGGGACCATAATGTGAGCAGCATGATAAAAGTCACTTCCGCAGACGATTCCATCAAAAACACCCTGAGCCATCTCAATTCATATGGCAGAGGAAACAGCTCAGCCACCTCGCTATGACCATAGATAGGCCACTTTCTTGAATTAGGAGACACCGATGCAAATGAAGTCAAAACAAGCACGCAACCGACACAAATTCACCGGGCTAGGCTAGGACATGGCAAGAATAAAAGCCAGTGGGAACGAGGAATCGAATCGATCACGAATTAACCAGAGCACAATCAAGACCGAAAGAATTCACCACCTGCTCCCTTCCCCTGCACATTTTATCACCATGTTGCAGTTGACATACCATCTGGCAAGAGCGCAATTTTTAAGGGGTAGATATAGGCATCTTGTGCCAGCACCGGCCCACGTGCCAGGCCAGAAACTTAACTTTCAAATTATGTAGTGTCAAATGCACAATTTCAAAACTCCCACAGATAGCTCTTCAAAAATGAAATTACTGGAACCTTACGATTAATAGCTAGAAAATGTCATCGCCCATGAAAGTTCCAATCAAACCTTCGTTTGAATTCCCGCCAAAACCGTAAGAGCCAGACAGACTTACTGCTCATAACCCCATACCTGAGTGCATATCGGTGCTTGGGGCGAATTCAAATGTCCTATTGTTTGAAACTTTCTTGTTTTTAATTTCTGCCGATCGAAAACCTTTCGCATGAAGGACATGGCCGAGTGACTTCATTATATGTTCGGCCTTTCTCGTTTTGACGCAGGTGTCTACGTTGATCGATGTCTGTTATCTAATGAACTAATTTCCACAAAAGCAACAATGTCCTCAGCCTAAAATTGAACTCAAAAGCCGCCGAGAAAAACTTACTCGCGGGGTCTATCGGATATTAATTGGAGGCGATGGTGCTCGGACCGACAGTGCAGTATATTTTCGTCTGATCAGAGGGCACGTCTGGCTCCGCACAACACCGCAAATATTGATAAAAAATAGCTAGCTGGCTGAAAGCGAAAAATCGCAAGGGATCATTTTTTTAACCAGCACTACACTAGGCTACGAACAGAAAGGTAGACTAAAAAAAAGCGGCACAATCTGGAACTTGGTGCGTACTTCTACGACCGACGGGTAAAGATCTTCGAGATGGACAGCTGGGATAGTCTAGCGTCGGGTCTGAAACGACGACGGCGACGTCGAGCGAGCCTTGTGCGGAAATGGATGCCGGCATGCTTTTCCGAAAAGTAAAAGACTAATGAGATATCGGGCATTCAAAGAAGGTAAGCATGGTTTCGCCTGTCACTCACTGACAGACGAAGCGAATGTTGAATGAAGGAATTTATACTTTACATTCTTGTGGAGGGGAGGACAAGGGAACTCGTATTATGGCCACTCAAACAGACATCTTGTCACAATGCTTTGAACTGGAAATTGTATAGCTTGTCAATAAAACTGATCCCGGCTAGCGGACAAGTTTGTGAATCTATGGAAATGCTATATACCCTCGTACAGGCCGAAAAAGTATTTATTCATGGTAAATTAAGGGGAAAACGAAATGAAAAATTTTTTATCTTTGAGAGCAGGAAAAAAAGAGTATTGAATTTTTACTTCGATCCTCTTTGAGAACGGCGTTTCGTAATTATATCTCGGTGACACGGTTTTTCGATAGACGTTTATTCCTATCTAATCTTGGGGCGCTTGAAGCGCGTACGAATCTCGCTCAGCAGAAAATTTCTTTCAGGCATTGCAGAACAAACTCTTTTAAATTTTCGTCAAAATGTTTATCCTAAAAAGTTTGAAAACCTTTTCGTAGCGCACTCACTCTATAAAAAGAAGAGACTCTAAACATCGGAAAAAGTCAGCTAAGAAAGTTTTGTGATTTGCTGCAAGTTTAGGGAAACACTGTATTTCAGTTTAGGTTATCTCAGATCAAAAGGAATAGAAAGCCGATCTTTAGGCATTATCCCCCAAGAGAGCCATCGCCCACGAGTGAACACAAGCTCCAAGCAGACATTAGGAAATGCAAAACCAGCATGGCGGTCTAGCTCGATGACAATCTGGACATACGCGCACAGCCCCTACAAGGGTGTTAGCCATGCAGCAGTCTCGAACTGCCGTCATCTCCAATATTCCCACGCAAAAGACGCTCCAATAACGTTTTCGAAAACAAAAAGGCATTCACCAACTGCAAGAAATGCAAAAGGCCGACAGCAGCTAAAATGCAAACCGTAAGGGAGCAGTTATAGATTTTCTTATTGCCTAATTAATGCTTTCAAATGGCGTTGCCTCTCCGCCTGTTATTTTAATTAGAATAGTTACTGCCTAAAGCCATCGTATTTATCAGACACGCGCACTTGCGTCAAACATTCAAGTGAGCTTAATGGATTTTGAGATTTACCCTGGGTGCTCGTATACCGATTCTAAATGCGATCACACAAACTCTAGAATCACTGCGGGTCACAGCACGACGGAGAACATGAATTACAGTGACGTGTGTTCCATAGATGGGGTGCTGGCAGAAGCAGAAGGCGGACTCGGTTTGATACACCACATGATGGGTGTCGGCTCACTCACTCTGGGTGGTTCACTTGAAATTGCAAGCTAGAAGGCGAAAAACAAAGATTACCTTCTTGTCGTCAATGGAGCGCGTGCTTCGGAAAGCATCGAAGACAAAGGAGAAGTGCATAAACATGAAGAAAATAGGCGCCGAGCGTCAGGGCTTTGAGAATAGCCAGCAAAGGTGTTGACAAGGGAGCTTTTGGAAACAGACCACCAGGAGCCAGTGCAGGTTTCTAAAACGGGAAAAATGTAAAATCGGGAATACAGCTTTGTTGTTACAGTATAAGGATGAATTGCCACAAGAAAGGCAGCACAGACCAACATAATGATGTAAAGAGCAGGGAAGGGTTGCACAATCAGCACAATGGCAACAACAAACTTACAGCCAGAACGACAAAAGGTGAGGTGCGCACACATGTGACGGGGTAGAAAAACCCTTATCGCTAGAACAAGCGGTGCATTTGATACTCACTACTCACAGCGACGCACGTACGACCAAACACTCGGCTCCCATCGATTTTGGCCCGAATTGTAACTCAGCACATCAAATTTTGATCCCCGAAATATCTAATTGAATTTTGGCGACTAGTCGAATCTTCGCTATGACACGTTTACCATCAAAAAAGGGTCACATTAGCGAGTGACGACGAACGTTTAATAAATAGCTACGAAAAGTGAACATTTGCGCATACGAAGCGATGTAGAACTGGACGAGTTCAGGACTAGTATCGACCGCGCACTCAATGGAGAATGCTGTCCTTTCGACATGCAAGAGTTGTCAATCGGTGCAGGCAGCCATGAGGCAATGACCAGGAAATCGTGAATGGCGTAAAATCGGTGC
Organism: Mesodorylaimus sp. YZB2_4; assembly: GCA_030248295.1. Lineage (NCBI taxonomy): Eukaryota > Metazoa > Nematoda > Enoplea > Dorylaimida > Dorylaimidae > Mesodorylaimus > Mesodorylaimus sp. YZB2_4. Next base: position 193,634 of record JASANH010000055.1, on the reverse strand, counting down.
TATGCCAAGTGTGTTCAACTTAGCATTAGGCTCACTCTTGGCCAACGTCTCAGCCCTAGCACCCGTCGTCGGCACCATGACCAACGATCGAATGGTTGGCATTGTGTAAAATGTGCAAGTCTAGTAGTTCGTGTATAAGTCACACGAACTATGGTTAGCTACTTAGAAAAGGCTAATAAATAAGCCGACTACTTAGACGTCATTTTTTTCCTGCGCCCGAGACAACTAGCCTTGGATACGCTAAGTGAAACCTGGCCGCCCGATTATTGGACATTCGTTATCGACCTCGTTCCCACTAATTCCTCAACATAATATATAACTCTTACGGAAAAAAAATCGATATCTAAGCCACAAATGTGGTACTGGTTTTTGTTCAGGTTTTGTGCATGGGAATAGGCGATAAACTAATTAGGAAAACGGCCGACGGAGACGAACACTGCGTCACACCCATTTTCATTATAGAATAATAATAAACACAAAAGCGTCGCTCGGCCTCCTCATGGTCCTCAGTCAAAGCGAGGAAAGAAAAAGTAGAAAATGGCCTTTTACGAAAGGCGAACACGGAGGCGGATAAACGAACGAGCAGATAAGCCTTAAATCGGAGAGTGCAAAACACGGAAATAGCTCCTTCTATCAAACAGCTAGTCGAAGCGAGCTCAGGAAAGAATTACAGGGTAAGCACGGCTGGGCTTTCCTACTAAACACCCCACCTACCTCAGGTAGGTAATTAGATAGACTTTTCTCAGAGGGGAGGCTTTGAAATAGGCTTTCATCCCTCCGTGACTGATTGGGTACAAAACGTTTGTTATTGATAAAGGTGCGATAATCAGAGACCTGCGAGCGACTGCACCATGATGGTGGTTAGCCGTCTGGGGCATACCGCGCTTGCAAATGCATTTATAAAAATGTCAATCGGGTCTCGGCAAATGAATCACAACGGAAGCTAGCACTTGCCGCCTTTCTACAAGGACAATGACTTCGCAATTTCCTAAGCGCAAGAAAAATTTTGGAGAAAAAACGCACTGTGCATACTTTAGAGTTTCTAAAATAAACCTTCTGCTCCTTGAATTTTTGAATGCTTTTTATTAAAAAGTCAAATATTCTTTGGCTTCTTGACAAAATGCTTTAGCTCAAAACTTCTTCCTTGTTTATCATTGTGCCATACTGCTGCTATGTCCATACACAACCAGGATTCAGGCTGACAAGGGAACATCGCCAACCGTTTAGTCGAACTTTGGAAAACCAAAAATTGTAATATACTCCAAGGCGCAAAAAAAGCTCTGGGCATAATATTAGAGGCGTCTGGCCACCTGGTCAGCAGTGGGTGGAGTCCCCCAGGGTTCTTTACAAACTCCGTTTTTTAGGGTTGCAGGCTTCGAGTTGAACCTCCAACATTCGAGTTTGGGGTTCTTCCTCAAAATACCCAAAAACTCGGGAAGAATTCAAAAATTTTACAGGAATTTACAGTAGGCGCTGGCCACCGCTGACCAGTTGGCCAGACACCTTTAATATTTTGCACAGAGCTTTCTTTTGCACATAAGAATATTTTACAATTTTTGGTTTTTTAAAAATTCGACTTAACGGTTGGCGATGTCCCCTTGTGAGTAGATGTCCTCCGCGTTGATAGTTCGATATACAAAAAATTGTGGAAAAAAATTATCCTGAAGATTGCAAATCCGTCAAAATCAACTTGGACTATAATTTCCTGCGCATTTTGAAAAGACTTCACGGCGTATCCTGCAGCGGCCGTACGTCCTATTATCCATTGGCCGTGCCTTTAATTTGAAATGCTTTTGCTACCTCACTCGTCAGTGCGAGGAGTGCGACAGTTCTGCAGCTGGGCCTATCAGCAGGCAGCGACATTTATTAGTATTATTCCATTCTTGTTTCGAATAAACTCGTCACGCCTATGCAGCCCCTTCGCGCTGGGGTTAGAGATAGCCTCTTTGTCATAAGAATTTTAGGCGGGGAATGTTTTTAAATTATCAAAGACTGTATATTGGGGGACACGCTTGGACCTCCAAACCGCCTTCAGGGCGCTTGACTTGTACTTCGACATGGCAACCCGTCCATCCTTGCATGGCCCACTTACCATGCTACTGATAGTACCACGGGCGGGACAGAAAGGATACAGCTGAGCACAGCCCAATATAGAGGATTTTTATTTCATGGTAATTTGTGATGGCTGCACACTTTGCCCCTTGTTTTATCCAAACAACTTTTAAAATATCCAGGAAATTTATTGGCTACTAGATTCAGTGTTGGCTTTTATTGGCTACTCGATTCAGTGTTTCCAAAGTGGCGCCAGCATGGAATTTCAAAAAAGCAACTGTTATTAAGATTATAACGCGGGCAACATTCATAATTTCCCGGGGAAATCATGATTTCAAGTGGGCTCCAGGTGAGATAATCACAAAAAGAACATTTTTGTGATTCACTCATCAGCATAGTTTCTTCTGTTCCCTCTTCTCCAGTTGGAACACCTTGAAAAGGTTGTTCATGCACAGGATTGACACACATACCTATCGCAGACGGGACTCTTAGCATCCATATCCAGTCTCTCTGTGCGCCTATTTCCACTCAAAGTTTAAGATTATCTTCGGAAACTTCATAAATTCGACAACACACAAATTACATCCGCAGTTTTCGCCGCTAATTTAGCACTATAAATTTATGGTCAGGAGCTCTCTCTGAATTCTAAAGACTGTAAAGCTGTGCTGGATTATTAAGTCAGTACAGGCCCCGCCAAGCCAGTGTTACGAGTAAGGACACACAGTCAGCAGGTTAGGTACTGGAGACTCTGGAAGAGCCCACAATCGCCGTATATGCCTGCAGACAGGCGATTGTGGGCTCTTGTAGAGTCTGCAATCCTACAGTCTCTGCTGATCGCCTTTCCAGAACGTGGCTACTGCCTCTTTTAGAAGCAGCTTACAGGCGAGAGTCCTGCGTCGATCCCGCAAAGCTTCGGTACTTGGCGATGCTGTTGGAAGATTTCTCAGTTTCTGTAATTGTGCGGGTGCTGCGGTGGCATAGCTCACGGTACACTACTCCGTCGCCATCTTATGTTTTGTGTCGGAGTAAGCAAGTGCTTCGACTTACAGAGAGCACTCAAGCGAGCTATAGGCATTATGAAACTGCCAACCAATTAGAGCAGGCTTCTCTATTCTTATTCCTATCATGTCATATCGAATGAAAAGAACTACTACTGGATTTACGTCTGTTCTGCAGTGAAGTGCAGTGTGCAACAAACGTGAAGCATGTATCAGTGCACTGTACTGTGGAGGCTCATCAAGCCACCCATCTGGTCACCCCTCAAGTAATACTGAACTGACCAACAGGCCATTCCGTTTTTCGCAGCTTGCACTTTTGAATTTCCCGCTTGTGTCGCTATAGCACTCCATAGCATACAGTATAGGACCAGTCAGAAAAAACGCTAATATACGCTAATTTGCGCATCTAGCTATGAGGGCTCGTTCAAATAGTTCATATGCACTCCCTCCCACAGGACTGGAGAAAGGAGTCTGGCTACCCAAACCCGACCGAACCTTGACTACGCCTCAAGATATGACTGCTAGGTGAAACTGACTTGACTCAAGTGGGTGGAGATAAAAAATTATCGAAGATAGAATGGCAATGCACCTTCCCGTACCAGTCGGAGAGGGGTACGAGTATCTTGGTCAATTCGAGTCAATATAGGTCAATCCGAGTTGAATATTCAGTGTTCTAGTCAATGCACCGCCCATGCAATTTTTGACAAATGGCTACCCAGATTTGCCAGTATGAGCGATAGCCGACAATGCTTACCTCCCCATGGGATCAACCATACAGCGGGGTCACAATATAAGTCGTCCACCTTGGGCTGAAGAACTCCACACATCAGAAGCTGGGTCTTGATTAAAACATGAAGGGAGACGAAATATGTGGCACACTTTGGCTTTATCCATGTACTTTTTGTATGTGGATCAACAACTGATACTCATGCTACCTTTTGATCAACCCTACCTTTTGCACTTCCCAAGCCACTGTCGGGCTGGGAAGGTGATTGGCTCGAGATATTTTTCGACTCCCGCCCGCCTTAAACGAGAAAAACCAATCCTGACCTGCATAAAAACAGCATCTTTTATCTTACATGGAGCGAATGCTTTGCTATTACCGTCTTGTATTGCCTCCTGACCCTGAGTGCTTGGTAGGCAGCCGGAAGTGCTGACGATTAAACTACCGTCGATGCCGCAATTCCGAGTTGTATAATGATTGACCCAAATGCATAACATGATCCCGACCAGTAAGTATGGGCCCCAGGGACTAGTGTCGTGACAAGTGCGGAGTCATTTTGAAGCAGTAATTTTCCCTTGTGTGTTTCCTAAGCCCACACACTCAGAAGATTATACCAGATCGAAAGGTCTCACAAAGAACACAAGGCGGTCACGGGGTGAGAAAAATTCAAATGAGGTTCATGAAGGGCAAGTGCCGTAAACTTTGAAGGTGGATCTCACATGAGTACATTTTTTTACCAGTATTTTAACCAAGCAAAGGCTGATCCCAAATAGATAACTCCAATTCATTTGCGGGAAGCACAGAAATACCTCAGGTACGAGACTGCGTTGCAAAACAGAAGCAGAGCCTTCGTCGCGATGGTGGATGCGTGGATTTCAAGCACGGTTTCAGCCAAGGCCACCATGGTCATATTTGAGGGATTTAGCTTTCGGAAAATGATCCTGAGGAGAAAGAAGTTAGCTGCTGGACCTTAGCCATCATCGTTAGTCTTTATCAACAAAGAAACGGTGACTGTTTTGAATTTAGTTAATATTTGAGATTTTTGACAAGAATCTTTTAGACTGGCTAGACCTGTTCTGATATTGCATTAGCTTCCCCTACACGCCCGTGTCACCTTTTTGAACTGTGTAAGCACTGGGCATTATCGGGCACTATTGAGTCATAATAACTACTTTCAAAATATTGCTATAACTCTGTCGGGGTCTCATCTAACAAAGCCAACTTTTATTCGAACTGTTCCGACTAGACCCCATCAGCTGGGACCTACATACAGTACGACACAGTGACCCTACCGATGACCAGAGTGGTTATATATATTTCACTGTTCGCTGTTCACCAGCACCAGACAGCTCACCTGCGAAGGTGTCGATCGCACAATATGATGGCGTCAAAATTGTGTGACCTTCGAGGAAATTCAAGAAATTGGGCGAGGTCGAGCCGCAGGCTGTACTAGAGTTTATTCGATAAACTAGAAATCTAGCTGGCACCTTCGCCCCTAAAAATTGTTTCCTTTCCCTCTATATATCGACCTCGATTTGCATCCGTTTTGAATGCCTAGTCTTTCGCATTGCTATCAGTTTATTATTCATGAAGAGAAGCTGTTTTCCATTCTTCATCTATCATACTGCCAAATGAGTTTAGTTGGCTATCGACGCTGCACTGGCGTCCATTCTGAATGATGTATTAACAAGGAGATCAAGTGAAAAACTACGCCGAACGTCGTTTCTGCTGCTGTTAACCCGTTTGACCGAACATGGGATCGAAAATTATGCGAAGATAATCCCAGATAAATCTTTCATCATCCTCAAAGGAAATGGTGACCGTGTGGTGGTTTTCTTTCTGACGTACCTACCTTGATTTTCTCGAGTGCATCTGGTGCGTAAATATCGACAGGCGCATGAGCGGTTGTTACCCTTCTCCTACGTCAACCTTACCGATCGCGTCTGGAGATAGCGCGTGATAGCTCTGCGCATAAATGAGATATCCATGTGGTCGGAACTTGTGACTTGCAACCTTTTTAACAGCAGCTATTTTTAGGCGTTTGTCGCAAAGTAGTTCACCAAGCCTAAGCAGCTGTCAGAACTTACAGATAAAGTTTGCCGTTCACAGATATGTGGTGTGGTAGTTCATATTTTTTGGTTACTCTGTCAGTGCCTACAGAGTTGCATGTGTGCAGAGAGCAAATATCGAGGATGCCATGTAACTTTTATTAAAGCTGTATACATGAGGATGCAACATGAGGATTCATATACCGACTGCGCCAAGTTTAATTTCCAATACATTCATATTTATGCGCTTCATTCGGACAAAACCATCGTGGGGGGGGGGGGGGGCTCGGCATATTTTTTCACAACATAAGCTATAACTGGGTATGTCTCAGCTGTTTGCCTTGATTTGGCAAAAGCATTTGATCAAATCCCTCATTTCGGATTATTGCCCACACTTCAAGGTTATCAGCGAGCACTAAACGTCTGATTTGACTAAACTTGTGTTTATCGGATCGATTTCAGTTCGTCTCACTTCTTAATTATGATCAAATGTCCTACCTGTAGTGGCATCCTATGCTTGGCCCAGTTTTATTTATCGACTGATCGTGAGTTCATGGTCAATAACCCGCCTTTGCTGACGACTGTCGACTTCTTATACCCGTCAAGAAATTGGAAGACAATCCATGCCAACTCAAACAGCGAGCGACTTTCTTGGCTCATACAAAATTGGCGTGGAATTCAATATTGGGAAAAGGAAAGCAGTAATTTACAGGCTCCAACGTGACTAATTGAAGCAGTCGCCTGACCGCCTGACCAATTGGTCAGCCGATTGAAGTAATCGATCAATACAAATACTTGGGCGTCCATTTTTCACATGACATGAAAATTTCCACCCATGCAAAATCGTTCAGGAGTTATGTTCCGTGATTGGTGCATTTAGGCGAAAAGTTAGTCACATTGTCAATTCAAAAGTTCTTGGGGTCGTCTACACTGTAAGTCTTGGATTCCTGCTAAACTTGAGTACAGTGCTACATGCAAGAATCCAATTTTGGCAAAAGATATCGAAGAACTTGAACGGACTCAAATACTTGCTGCATATCACTGTGTAAATGATAGGCCATACCATACGACTGCGCCCTGAACAAACTTGGGTGGCTCGAAGCCCGATGCAGGGCGCTTTTGCCAAACAGACAACATCCAAACGAATTCGTTTTATGGCGAGCTTCAATTCATCTTTCAGAGTCGCTTTCGACTTTCCTCGATCCCAATTCATTGCACGAGCGAATTCTTCCCAAATAGCGTAGTCTAATGGATTCAAATCGGGACTGTTAGGAGGCCAACGCTTAGCTTCGATAAAATCAGGAAACGTGCGAACACTGCGCGGACGACCAGGCGAATTATGCAGCTCGATAGTGCCAGTTTCACCATCTTTCATTTTGCACCATCGCTATATTGTTTTCAGACTCACAACTCCATCCAATTATTCAAAAATCTTTTGGGGACCATACCTTTTTTACGCTTGGAACCACCAAATTTCTTATGTCTTAACTTTTCATTTCTTTGTTCAAGGAGCTGTACAAGATTACGGACATTAAGTGGACTGCCTGATGCAGAATTGAATGCTCTATCTGCCTGTGCTAGTGTAAAGTTTACAGCGCGTCTGCTTCCTACGTAAACTAAAAATTTAAACTGTGAGGGTCATTCTTTATGGCGCACCCGATACAAATAAAAATTCGTGGAAATGCAGAAAACTCAAAGCGGATATATTCTTTCGCAAAAGCATGGAAGTATTCCTGTCAAAATTGTCCGTATAGCGCAACAGTGAAAATTTAGAGCAAATATATCATAGACCGTCATTTAAAATCACCCCTAGAATCAACAGTTGTGTTTGGGGACCTGAAAATTGACAATGACTCGTTTCTGGAAAACTTTTTAGTAACTTTAGCGTTAATTTTAATGACAAATTTTGCAGACTATGGCAGGAACACTGAAAACAATTGATTTTGATGGAAAACCAACGATTACAATATGACCTGCTACCTGCGCATTACAGCCGAAAACGCGCGAAGTGCGTGCAATTCAACTTTCTTCGAAAATTCGATTTTGCAGTTTTTAAAACGGAGATATGGATCTGAGCAAAACGAAGTATGTCAACCTTATTTTACATGGGGACCAAATATCACAGCATTCTCACCTTTTTAAAGGTTCCCCCCCCCCACCTCGTGCTACTAACGATAAGTTAATTCAGCTATTTTCAGTTTATTCACAAAATGCATGATTCTCGCCAGTATGTGAAACTTGCGGATACTGGTCGGCGATACAGCCAGTGTGTGGCTCTAGCTTCATATTCCCGCGCATCAAACAGTCATTCGATTTTTCATCGATCGGCATACATCGTCTTCTGTGCGATCGAATTGGAAAATTTATGCTATAAATTCTCAATACGATTTTTTAAAATATTGCACAAACCCACGTTTTTCAATTGACATTTTCTGGTCATGACTCATTGGTATATTATGTCAGTTCTTTACGTGTCTTTCAATGATGGAGTACAGTCTAACTGCTTCGCTGAAAGTAAACTCAATCAATCAATCTGTGCCTCGGTATTTCGTCTCGAATTGAATGAACGTGAGATGACAGTAGAAAAAAAAATCGCAAAAAAACGAATGTAAATGGCACACTTGAGAGAGGACTTACCTACAAACATGTAGATTTTCAAGGTCAGCCCATTTTTCAGCTATCTGAAATCGATTTTTGTGACCTGCAAAGCAAATAAGTTTTGTAAATTCGATTTGGTTGCAGAACGATCGACGGAGATCTCTCTGGCCCGCAATCAACTAATTTTTGATCGATTTCAGCGTTTAAATTTTGTTTTTTGATGTAAGCAATGAGTACCTGCACATGTTAGAGCACGCGTCGGATTACGGTAGCGCGCCGGTACGCCGAGGATTGCAGACCGATCAGCAGTAATGAGCAGTATATCGAAGCGAGCGAATTTTTGTGCCTATCGTTGATTGCATTCCGAAAATTCAAAATTCATCCAGTTTGATGAAGGATGTCGGAGAAACAGAAACAGCATTTGACAGCAGCTCGCGTAATCGACGATTGTAACATCGAGCACATCAAAGCAAGTGCTTTGGGAAAAGGCGTTAATAAGTGAGTTCTCAACTCGGCGTTTTTTGATCTGAATGTTTAGTTTAGCCTTTTGCCCAATACCTAATCTCTGAGATGCAATATATGCCTGAGCCTAATCGTAGATCTGAGAAAAACGTCTCTAAACATTCGTTGGGGCCCTCGGAGTGCAAGAGCGCCCTTGCGATTTAGGATTAAGGTACTGTAGGTCTAGAAAACTGCTCAATTTGATAGCGGGGAGTCATCGAAAACATAATAATGTTTTTTCTTCCTGCAGCTACCAGTTCGTCATCATCAGCGCCACGCATCCGAACTGCTGCATCGATATCGACCAACTTCGACATCGAGCGATCGAGCAGAGCGGTGGACCATTTCAGATCGATTTGCTGCCGGATCATGTGTTGAAGGAACTTCTTCCACTTGCTGGTATACCCGACAATCTATTCCCACCGGAAATATGGCGCTCCCACGTAATCGGACGTACATCTTCATGGATCGATCCGGACTCGAATGACCCGGTGATACGCCGTATTTCGGAAAAAGTATGTTCTCTTTTGAAAATTCGGATTCGCTTCTTAAATAGAAATTCCTCTATTTCTAGGCTTTGATGAATGAACTGCAGTATTTTGCTTATTTGAATATCACTTACGTGGTTATTCCGTTACGCGGAGGCAGTAATGGCAATTTGGCTCGAATTGTGGCGGCCTTTCTGGGAGAGGATAATTATAAGAATCCGGGTGTAAGCGAATGCGTTTTCCTCTTTTCTTGTGGCCTTCAAGGCATTTACGTTGTGATCCATCTGATCGTTGGAAATTTTTTTCGTTCAACTCCTTCCCCTTACCATTATTTGCTAGCAGCTGATCACTCGGTTCCACATTTTAGATCATGATCGAAGTGCCCATAGTAGCACCTAGCATCAATCCGAACGATCGCCCTGACGGTGACAATTTGAATAGTCACAGCGAGAAAACCAAGTCAGTTTGGGACCTAGAAAACCACGAGCCACGTTCAAATCTGGCGCCCGAATTCGTTCCGTGCTCTGATCCATGGCGATGGTTTCAAGAATTTCGAACTTCTTGCCGAAATAATCGAAAAGTTTGCGTTTGTTTGGAACTAACTTCCGAACTTCCTACCGATCCCGTCGTCATTCAACGTTGGCGTGGCGAGCCATTGCGAGGTTTAAAATTTCGTACTGACACTTTCGAAGTGGCGAACGAATCGAAGGACGGGTTTAAAATGCCAATATTGTCGCTAGATCACCAAAAATTGGCGAAAGAATTTTTCTCGTTTGATTTACTGGCTGTCGTTGATGGACCTGATCTGCACGGACCGAGTTCGACTGTAACCAAACCAAAAATGGACGGAAATTCTGTATCGAGTGGGGTCCCGAGCGATTCTGTGGAATGCTTGTATTATGAACACTTGGACTCGTTGTGGAAAGTAAGTATTTTTTGAATGGATGAGTTTTACAAGATATAGCTTTGATAATGAATAATTCAGGCATTTGTTTCCCTGCAAGCGTGTGTGGGCGTGGGGCCGATCCCCTACCCCCGTAGTCGCATAGAACAAATCTCGCGGATATGAATTTGCTAGTAGAAATGCAGTTCTTTTTGCAAAAATGTCAGGAAAATTGCCCTTTTATCAACCCGCGGGCCCTTGCACTTTGAACTTGTTTTTTCCTAGCAAAAACCACCAGTGGATATTGTGGCTGAATTTGCTCACGGATACGAGGATTGTTTGCAAATGCCCTTGCAACCGTTGGGCGACAATTTGGAGTCTCAGGTTTATGAAACTTTCGAAAGGGATCCGATCAAATATAAGGACTATGGCAGGGCATTCCACTTGGCCTTGAACAAGATATGCGAAAATAAACCAAACCATTCGATGTAAGAAATTAGTCCTTGAAAAAAGCTGTAAAGTGAATAGAAGCTTGTCCAGAATGACAAAATTCTAGTAATTTTCAAGATTTCGATAAGGAAACTGTAAACATTTGGCAATAACTAAACAAAAACGAGGCATTAATTTTGTCGTGTCTTCATATTTCTGTAGAATCAAAAACGTCGGCCATCGATTTTGCGTTCAGCTGGGAGAAATTGGCGGAAGATTAGTGTAAATTATGCATGCGCTCCATTATCCGAAAATCTTCCGTTGAAGTTGTGCGCGCAATTTGAAAGGTGTCCCGCAAAATATAAACTTTACGCCGATGCCATACTGGGGGCCGTGTTTCGACGTTTATGGAACAATGAATATTCTGAAAATGAAACTTTGTAATCAGCCTTGACTTTTTTCCCCAGGGTTGATGCAAGGTTGGAAAATCTGGAAAAGTCAGAGAATCCGAAAACAAGGATTTTGGAGCAGGATAAATGTGAGGTTTTAAATTTTGAATCGCCCCTTTCGTCCAAGTACTTGTTAATTACCAAGCCAGTTTAAATTGATTTAGTAGTGCTGCGACAGTATGACAATTTTCAGAGGAAAAATCCAAATTTTGTCTGGAATACCTGTAAAGTCAGGGAAAATCATCTTCGCCTTGTATGAACCCTGCTTCTGGACAAGCTTCTTTGACTTACGGTGATGTTGTGTGGAATTTTCAAATTTGTATTCGATTTTGTGTTTTTAGGGTTGTGATGGTACTTGGTGCTGGTCGAGGTCCATTGGTGGATGAATGCTACAAAGTGTTGAAAAGTAAGGGACCAAAAATACGGTCCTTTAAACTGTACGCAGTTGAGAAGAATCCGAGTGCGGTTGTGACGTAAGTGTAATATTTTGGCGGGCGGAGGGGGGGGGGGGGGCAGCTTTGATGCTTATTCCTTCAGAATCCGGTCCTTGGGCGTAAACGATGAGACAACACAAATAATCGGAGTTCTTGTTCAAAACTGCGCAAATAATCGGAAAACTCTTTAAAAATTTTTTAGGAAACAATTGAGAACTCTGGGAAACTTTCGAAAAGTCTCTGCATGTTTGATATCGTGGGCATTATAGGAAGAAGGTCTTACTGGCGTGGTCTAATTTTTTTTCGATTTTGTTGCCTCTGCCCCGACTTCAGGGGTGCTCATTTTGCCTCTAGCTGGCCAGCAGTCAAACCTTATAAGCAAGGCAATGCTGGGACCAGCGCACATGGCAGCTGCGGTGTGTGTCTCCCCACGAGGAGCACCTCCATCTTGGATTTCCTCGGGAAATGGCAGGTAGGCTGTGTACCTTGTCGATGCTTGACAGCCGAGACTGTCTGCTCGTTCGACTTCTCAGTGACTGGGTAAGTCGTCGACAGCGCGTATTTCCACTCCCTACACGAGGTTTTTCACTCGCCGTGAAAAACATAGGGGCACGCGTGCGCATATATCGATCGACAGGGTGTAACGCGCTATTGGCAATACGTGGTCGTTGCGTGTGTACGCGCGCCTATGCTAACTGAAATCGAATGCATAATCGAAGTCCAAAAAAATGGAAAAATTAGAAGCTCTTTTGCCAAAGTCTTATGACTACAAGATCGAACACTTCGAGGAAGATGGAGATTCTAATCAGTTCATCGCTACGATTCGGGTTAAGTGCAAAACTAAAGCAGAATTGACGCAATGGAAATTGGATTTTCAAGAAGAAACTAAGGTCACTTGGATCACGGACGAAACTTTCCCGAATGCCAAAAATTTCCAGTATCGTGAGGATTATTTTTGCAAACATAGCTCGAAAAATAAAGCGTCTAGTCGAATCAAGAGCTCCCGCGATCCAAATACGTCTTGCAAAGCTCAGCTGCAGCTGAAGGTAAGGACTGTTCTCGCCTTAGAGAATGACACAAAGAGCGTGTGATCACACTTGACGCGAATTTTATGTTAGATAAAACACGATACGCGTTATACAAGAAAGTCGGATAAATTCGTCCCGGATGGATACTTATCAGTGGTCGTTATCAAATGGCGGCATAATCATTCAACTCAATCTGCGGAGGCTTTGTCTTTTCGACCGCTCAATGAGGACGTCAAAAAACAATTTGAAGGCTTTTTTGCATCAGGCAAGTTTTTTCGATGCTTTACCCAGTCTATATATTTCACTCAGTAATGCATATAATTTCAGGCATGGATACGCGAAGTGCTCTGAATTATTATCGAACGCAATTGGAACTTGATGGAAAATTTACGGAAGAGTACAGAGCGGATGCTGCACTTTGGCCGACGCTGAGAACTGTGCGTCATTTACATGACCAATGCCGAAGGCAGAATCAAGGGGAGCGATCTGGAGAGTCCATGTTTCAACAACTAGAGGCACGGAAGGCGCAGATGGATGAGCTGGGTTGTCGCATCGAATTTACGGAGTCTCCTTTCGCCATCGTGATGGTCACCCCGCTTATGCAACGTGTTCATGGATTGCAACGGGCATCAGAAATATGTTTCATCGATACCACTTCCTGCTGCGATTCTAGCGGCAGTGCTATCACGTTCATTCTTACTGCTACTGATCTCGGTGCATTGCCATTGGCCGTCCTCATCACTGATAGCCAGTCAGCAGATGCTTATTCGCACGGATTTCATCTGATCAATAGCGTGCTTGGCCATTCTGGATTTGGCGGAACATCATCCCCAGCCGTTATCATTACAGACGACAGTGCTGCTGAGAAGAAGGCATTAGCAAACGTTTGGCCAGCATCAAAACAGTTTCTGTGTCAATTTCACGTCGCACAAGCAATGTGGCGATGGCTTTGGGATTCAAATCATGGTATTCTTCAAGATGACCGTAAGCAGCTAATGCTAAAATTCCGAGAGATCATGTACGCGCCAATGATCAGCACGGCTATGAATTTGTTTGAGGACGTGGTTGAACTTTGGCAACAGAAGTATCCAGGTTTTGTGAAACACCTGGCTGATCTATGGAGCAGGCGAGATCAATGGGTTTCCGCTTATCGCAATGAAAATCACAATTTTCGGGGCCATCACACGAACAACTTCTGCGAAGCGGCGATTCGAGTTTTCAAAGACGTGGTTTTGGATCGTTGTAAAGCATATAACGTCGTTGCCTTGGTTGATTTTATCTGCAAAACGTTCGAAGAGCATTACAAAAATCGGCTGATCGATTTTGCCCATGGACGGGTATCGACTCCTCATCGTCTACTGGAAAAGTTATTTGACCGTTCGTCATATATCACATTGCCAGACCAAATTTCGAAGCTTTCAGACACCACCTACGGCGTTCCTAGCGAAACAGAAAATAGTTTGGTTTATTGGGTGGATGCCAGTGTTGGAATTTGCAATTGTGAAGTTAGCAATGAAGGAAATTTTGCAAGCATCAGGCGGCCGTAGTCAAATTCTTTTCTGAAGTTATTCCTAACTGTCCCATGTTCGATCGTTACGAGGCAGCGAAATTGGCGCTTGGTGATGTGGTGTCATCTCGGGAATTTTATGCTCCTTTGCATTCGGGTCCATCACATTCTGTGGTCGAAACTATTGTGGAAGACGCGACATCGTTCATTGAAGGAAACGAATCACTTGAATTCGCTGAAAATAATCGGATTGAGTTAGCTGTGGCCCATAGTGACGATGCTAGCGAAGCTGATGGAAATCGGAATATTAGTACGATCAGCGACAACAATTTGTTGGAGGAAGCATTAAAATGGGAAAACTTTATCATGCAGAAGGAGAAGCTCTTCGCCATTTTATCAGCAAAACTTGATCAGTCTGCGGATGAGCCAAGCATTTTAGAAGGAATCATGAAATTCTCGACTCGGCTGCTGAATGCGAAAACATCCTCCAGCGTTGGCAGCCTGCTCTGCTCTATGAGCAATTCAGTGCCATTGGTTGCTCGAGCAGGATCTAAAATCAAACCTCAGCCAACGTCTCGAAGCAGAAGAAGCCATCCTTATAAAGGAGCGAGAATATTGGCGCCAGGTCGTCCGCCAAGAAAACATTCGTTGATTAAAAACTTGCTGCAAGGTACCCCGAATCCAAAATAAGAATAACAAAGCGTGTAGTGTATGGGCTTGTTTTTCAATTTGAGAGTATGCGTATATGGTCGTCATGATTAAACAAATTTTGGAGTCCGTGTTGAGAGAGTGAAGAAATTTCTGCCAAACATTTAACAAAATATCTACTTTTAGTTTTTGTGAAATTCTTTTATATGTAATTTTGTTTTCATAGCTTTGCTCTTTGCACCAGCCAAGCGGCCGCCTGCGCGCTGGCGCGTGCCGCGTCGATCGATATATGCGCACGCGTGCCCCTATGTTTTTCACGGTGCGTGAAAATCCTCGTGTAGGGAGTGAAAATACGCGTCGACAGCCAGGAATGCAAGGTCATCGAGGGTTGGTGGGTCAGGAATCAGCAAGGACAACCACTGCGCCGCCGCGGCCGCCTGGCAGCCTTGTCCGAAACGGTGAAAGGATGCCAGACACCACCATCAGGATAGAAATAAAAAGTCTTTGATTTTATAAGCTAACCTTTCTTGAGACCCTATCTGATGGTGCTAAAAGCAAAAAATTTGAGACTGGACTATCCTGTCTAAACATGTGCCATCCTTTTTAGGGCTCCCATTAGGCCTTCATCGACAGACCGAGGTCCAACACTTTGCAAGTTGGGTCCCAGTAGCGTTCGACCGGGGGTGATTTTTTCGGGGATGGGGTTAGTCTTTTCCGGTCGGGGTCGGTGTCGGGGACGTGGATGGCCTTCGGGGTGTTTTGGGGCTGGAGATAACCCCGGCGGTGACTGGGATGAGAAAAACCTTTCTGAGTGCCAAAGTCTGCTTAGATGTTCATTTCTTGACCTGTTATAAAAACTGCACGAAGTTTACCCTGCATTTTTTATCAGAGGCCTTCACATATACCGTAAATCTATTGCGGATTAGCAGAGACAAGAGCACCATCAGTGAGGAGCCTGGCCTAGCTATTGCATGTTTATCTTATCTTTAGCCTTAGTATTATCAATGACGTCAAGGTTTTCATTGTAAATTTTGCACCCTGAAAATTTCTTGTAAACTTTGTCAAAATAGGACGACGCTTCAGACATTGTTCTATTCAGAGAAAAGTAGGCTAGCTGGCTAGCGCCAGCTACCAGTACTGACCAGATCCAACTGTCCAATATGTGTCCATTGCACAATGCCTCGTCAGACGACGCAGGCAGCACGGTATTTTTTATAAGACCATCTCAACATCGCGCAAAATGCTGATGCTATGTTTAGTTAGTCTTTTCGATTGTCGAAGGTGGGACAGTTTTCGGGGGTCCCGCCACGTTTTTCTCAGGGGCGGGGACGGGGATCGGGGTCGGGGCCCCGGTCGAATACGTACCAGGTCCCAGGGCCGGTCTTGAGGTCAAAGTTTCAGGTCCTAATGCACCGTACTTTTTCTTGTTGTAAACACAACCAGTGCTTAAAAATAGATGAAATTACTTGAATAAGCTGTACTGTACATATATGCTTGTCCAATGTGAGTGAGTGAGTACCCCGCTGGACCAAACGAAAGAATTCAGATAGTGGTATTCTTTTGTCCTAAAATTCGTGTTCTGCTTTAAAAAACGGTTGCGAAAAATAGAATTCTTCTGCTGTGACCTTTTTGCTTCTGAATCTGTTCTCCCCCCTGAAGTTTTTGTACTTCGTGATTGTGTCTTGTAGAGGATAGCGCCAAAAGTCGCGGCATATTCAGGATAGCGTCGGGGCTAGCTTTTGGCTCATCCAGAGGGTCAGGATTTCCTTGGCATTCCCATGAGGGGGTCACCAATTTTTGACTCGTCCAGACTGGGGTCAGACCCTCATTACAAAAATTTAATGTTACAAAATTGAAAAATTTTCAAGCTTTGGGGAGTCACTGGGACTACCCCCCTTCCCCCCAGTTTCAGATGCTGTGCGATCGTCTAAAGAAGTCGGTGTCCAGTCCAGGATGCCCTTGTGTGGAGGCGATCCTAGTGGAGACGCGCGGAGAAACGCTGTTGTTTGTGCTGGTCCCCGCACAGCTTTGCTTATCAGGTTTGACTGCTGGCTTGCTTGAGCCCCCAAAATGTAAAAAAACCCTAGCAGCAGTCTCTATTAGTCAGACATGCTGAAATCGGTACCAAGGGAGACAGTTTTGCCAAAAGTGCATATGCGATCAGCTGCTTGACAATGGGTGGTATCAGCGTTTGGTCTTTGCACGAATGTCATTTCTGGCACTTCGTGTTGGATCGCTAACGAATGTTTTATGACGTTATGTTGCAGCTTGAAGCAACGATGCGTGAATGATTGGAATAACGAAGTGGAGGTGGTGTTCGAAGACATGCGCAAGTTCAATCCACCTGAGAAAGCCGATATCGTTGTGAGTGAATTGCTCGGGTCGTTTGGAGATAACGAACTGTCTCCAGAATGTTTGGACGGAGCGTTGCATTTGATGAAAGGTAAACCTGCATGTTTATTAGGTTGGGTCTGGCGGCTTGCCGGGTCAGGCTAGCGTTCAACTGGGGGTGATTTTTTTGGACGGGGTTAGTCTTCCCCCACCCCCCCCCCCCCGTTGTGGTAAGGGATTGCCTTCGGGGTTTTACTGGAGAATAATCCCGGCGGGGACAGGGATGAGAAAAGCTTTCTGAGTGTCAAAGTCTGCTATACGTTTATTTCTTGACATGTTCTAAAAGCTTCATGAAGTTTACCCTGCATTTTTTACCAGAAGCCTTCACATACACTGTAAATCTATTGCGCGGATCAGCAGAAACAAGAACACTATCAGTGAGGAACCTGTCGAAGCCTATTGCATGCACGTCGATCTCATCTTGCGCCTTAGAATTATCAATGGCGTCAGGGACTCCAGCATCGACCGATCTGACCTTAGGCCTGGATCCCAATCCGATCCGTTAAAAAAATAGAAGATAGATGGGGATAACGTGTATAGCGCTGCATCCTCACCAACCCGCCGTGGTTCCTCGCTGTCACTGTTCACTCCAAGGACACAGGAGAGCCTAAAGTGCGATTGAATGCTAATTTGAGAGAAAAACGGGATTTTCTCATCATAGATTGCCATACTACATCATTTTCCAGCAGATAAAGCTCAAAATATCTTAGTTACCGATCCAGCCACCTCTCGGATCAGCGGATCGGCTTGGCCGGATTGGTGGATGCTGGGTCAACGGTTTCATTATAAATCTTGCACCCTGAAAATTTCTTCTCAACTTTATCAAAATAACGCGACTCTTCGGACATTTTCTATACAGAGAAAAGTACAGCATCGAGAGACAGCTAGCTAGCAAGCCCCAACTACCAGTACTGACCTGATCCCACTGGCAAATATGTGCACATTGCACAGTGTCTTGTCACACCACCCAGAAAGCACGAGTAACCAGTAAGTAACCCTCTCACCATCGCGCAAAATGCTGGGCTATGTTTAGTGGGTATTTTCCATTGTCGAAAGTGGGAAAGTTTTCTGGGGTGAATCCCCAATACATTTTTTACAGAGGCGGGGATTGGAGTCGGGGCCCCAGTCGGACACTAGGTCAGGCATCAAAGGGGCAGCGAGTTGGAAGACATGCACAATAGGATCCTAAAGTTTGTACTGTGATACTGGGACTGGTTCTGTGAAATTGTATTGTGGAATTCACATGTTGTGAGCACAGTTCCAGTTAATGAAACGTCTATAAAGAACATTTTTTCAGACGATTGCATTAGCATTCCTCAGTCGTACAGCAGCTTCATTGGTCCAATTCATTCGCCGAAATTGTACAACGAGATTGGTGCTGAAGCTGAACGCGAGCATCGGTTCAAGGTAGGTTTGCTAATTCTATAATCTGGTGGCCACTTTTACTTTATCACTGCCTCCCAGGGGTTAGCGAAAGAGTGCCATCTTGTGCAGTGTTATTCAATGATTGACACTGCAGAAGCTGATGGCAATGTTGGATGGCATGTTCAGTTGTCTGGTGAACAATCTCGAGCATGTTGGTTAGGACAGCTATGCCGAGTCTTACGCGAGTATGGGCTGGGTACGATTGAAGTGTCTTTGCCCGTCCCTCAAAAGTTTTTTTCCGTTTCTAGGCTGCATTTGAGACTCCTTACGTTGTGCGAGTGTACAATCGATTCGATATCGCTCCAGCTCAAGAATTGTTTAAATTTGAGCATCCGAATTTCAAAAATCTGACAAACGACCGTTTTAAACAATTGTGTTTTATCTCTTGCGAAGATGCGGAATTGATGGGTTTTGTGGGTTATTTTACAGCAAAATTGTTCGAGAATATTCAACTGAGTATCTTGCCTGCTAATCACACTCCGAATATGTTCAGTTGGTTTCCAATTATATTCCCGTTAGAGGTATGATTTGAGGGTTTTGAATTTCTGACAGAGAAAACTGCTCTTTTTTAGCATCCGGTTAGTGTCAAGAAAGGTGATCGCATTCGTTTGCGTTTTTGGCGTTGTGCGAATGAACGTCAGGTATGGTACGAGTGGCAGTTGGCCGAACCAGTCTGCTTGCCAGTTGCGAATCCTCAGGGAAAGTCATATGCCATACGATTGTTGGCCTAGGCTGAGGCATGAAAAGTGAGGGCTCGCAGGGAAAGTACCTAGTTCTTTTTAAAGGTAGTGATTTTACGTTAGATATTTGTTGAGATTTCAGTTTTGCGTGATTTAAGTTTTTTTCCGGCACGAGCACAGTGGGTGAAAAAAGGTTCGAAGGCTTTTATTATTAATGGAATGATATGACTTTAAAGGCAATAATATAAAATTTCTGATTGCATTTTTGAGTTGGTATTTGGTATTTGGAAATCGTCAAGTGCGGGTTTTAATCGATACAACATGTAATCCAAATATAAGAATGAAAATGAATCAAAATTTCGTAACTTCCTAACACGATTCAAATCACCCGATCTGATCAGTCTTGATCATCAGCTTCTTCCAAAGCTTTCTTGGCGAAATTCTCTGCCTCTTCTGCTACGCTGGCAGGTACAATTTCGTGTTTTCCATTTGTATGCTCGCCGACCCAGCTCAATTCCAAGACTACGTTTTTATCCTTGGTTTCATCACGAACAGCGTAAATAATTCGAGCGGCCTCCTTCAATGCTTCTTGACAAGACATATCGGACAATTTTAATTTCTCGATTTCCGTCTTGGCTGCTTGACGCCCTTTTCCGACCGCCCATCCTTGATAACCGTACGTTAGGCCTGACGGTTCGATCATGAACAGTTGAGGACCATCGTGCTTGTTCCACGAAGCCAAAAAGACGGCCACGCCGAATGGACGTAAAGCGCCGTATAGAGTATGCGCGTGCACATATAAGGAGACCCGATCGGCCAAGTGCCTGAAATAAACATGCATAGCGACAGAACTCCGAGCGGTGGCAATTTAAGTATCCTTGCCCGCCCCCTCCAAAGCTTGTTTTTTGCTTCTAGGCGGCATTTGAGACTCCTTAAGTTGTGCGAGTGTACAATCGATACGATAATGCTCCAGCTCAAGAATTGTTTAAATTTGAGCACATAAATTTCAAGAATCTGACTAACGACGGTTTAAAACAGTTGTGTTTTATCGTTCGCGGAGATGCGGAATTGGTGGGTTTTGTTGGTTGACAAAACGGGCGATGGGTTCATGACATGTATGAAAATATCCCCATTCTAACCTTTGTGAAAATCCATTTCCCACCCAATTTTAGACCGCGCAGCATTCACTTACTGGGATGGAACTTTTTCTCTGTATTCGGCATAATAATCTTGAGCTTCTTCGATACAATATTGCGCCAAAGCTCGCGCATCTGGGTACAAACCAGTAGCAGCGAAACCGATGTGATGATCGATATTCGTTATTCGGCGTGTAGACGTTGGTAAATATAAACCGGTGGCTATCACTTTTTCTACGGCTAACACGACACCGTCTTTGCAACGTAGACCGAGCCCAGTACCTGCGCTATCGATCGCTTTGTTTGCGTATTCAACTGAAAAGAGAAAATATTTACGGCTTGCCATGACAAGCGTACTCAACGTGCGCTGGTTTTGCTAGGTGATGAGGACGGTGGTACCTAAATCGAAACTCTGAGAAAAGGTTTATCGCACATGACTATAACCTTTCAAGATCGAAAACCGCGTGAATTTTAGATCACACTAGCACGCAGTCCTGATATCCCGTAAAAGACAAAATCCATCGTCATATCTGTATCTCTCTATATAAATCAAATCACCAAATAACCTTCAAAACGTAGGGCTACAGTATGATTACCTTGAAAAATTCGTCCATCGGGCGAGAATGTAGAAGCCGCGAGATCGTAACCAGTTCCGATTGAACTCATTCTCAAACAACTGATTTAGGATCTTGATGCAAAAATAGCAAATTACAAAAATAATCCTTATCAAATCGTTGAAAACGATTTTCGAATCGAGGACTTCTAAAAGAGGCAATACAGTAAACAGTAAATGTGCTTTCTCACCCCCCGTGCGCACAGCGAGACAGGTTCAAAGAGATGTCTGCTAGATGCATTATTTTACGCGGGATATTTAAACCTAAATTACTTCTCCACTATTTTGGCTTTATCACAACACAAATCGTTCTGTATGTCTGTGTTCAAGAGAAATGAAAAATATGCTTCAACAAAACATTTTTTACTACCGTTTAGCTGCAAACTATAAAGCCATAAAGCATATTTTAATTTAACCCTAGCCCTTACTTGCACACAAAAGAGGGCAGAGTATAACACGATATAAACCGAACAAAATGAATAAAATGGGACAAAGCAATCACCAATAAGCAAAATCGCTCTTCTAAACCATAAAAATTGTCATACACATAAACAAAGTATGTCAAAGGTTATGCACCATGTATCAAACTTGACTATCCTATCTTAAGAATATCAAGCTTCTAAAAGCAGTAATAAAATGCACACGTTTATGCCATAGGCCCAAAAAAGGTGAACCAGTCGCTCTATAAGTCGAACAGTGAAAGTTATTACTCTTTCAATACAAACCCTTGGTAAAAAGGATGCTTATATTTTCTCAAAAATATGTCTGTAGCATAAAAATAAATCTGGTAAAAACCAACTATGAATGGAAGATTCTAAAATAAAAAGCTTGTAAGAAATTGAATCCCGCCTCTGTAATCTTTTTCCACGAAACCGCCTTATTCGGCTCGCCCGTATTCCACTCTGGCCTCAGTCAGCACTCGAAGACGTTTGCTGTTGCATTGCTTGCATAACAAATGACCATCCAATGGGTAACATTCGTGACCTTCGATTTTTGATGACAATTTCATGTTGCAATCCTGCCAGAGAACAATTTTTAGGTTAAATATATTTCTCCTAGAGGTGTACGTCTTTTAAATCTCTGTAGACCATGTTACAGGTTTCGTACATTGCAAAATTTAAATTTCTAGCTTCTAGTCTCTTATGTCAATTTTAAATACCGGGTGATCATTCGTCTCCCCACGGGCGGGAGCTACCTCACTCCAACTCTGGGTCCCTTATTTCAACCGGCTCCCGCGCTAATTGATGTCAAAGTAGGTATTTTGTTTATGAAACACCCGGTAGATAAAATGCCCCTTACTTTAATAAAGCTTATGTGCTAGATATATTGACAGAAATTTTTTATTGACAGTTCTCCTGATCTACTGTATGGCTTATTGGTTTTCTGTTCAAAAAGTGGCCAGAGATTGGTCCTATTCTGTATAAAAAAGCCTTCATTCAAGACCAGGACGCGCACATGCTCTGAAATGAGGGACTTTTTTATCAACTGTATTTAGAAATGTCATTAGCGACTTGCAGCGGGAAATTAAAATTTTGCGTTGTATGTGAAATGGTCTATAGCTGAATTTCATATGGGAATGGTGCATTTTCTGGCATGCTATTTTCTGACCGCATCTAGGGATAACACACAGAAGTTCCGACGCCGCTCCCCAGATACGCGCTGTGATTGGTGAATGATTAGCACCGCCCCTAAATGCTTGATTGGTCAGTGATTAGCACCGCCCTGAAACGCTGTGATTATTCAGTGATCAGCACCGCTCCTAAGCGCTGTATTTGGTCCGCGATTAGCCCCTCCCATTGCCATGCATGATTGGCTCGTCTATACAGTCAGATTGACGTGTCTATTCGACTTATGTCCACTGCCTTGTGACTAGTAATCATCACATTGAGCATGGCATACCTCGCATCGGTAGCAATCGATATGATAGCTGCGATCCATGGCGACAACGCGCAACGTTTCCTCTTTTCCTTCTTCGGGCACGATAGGTCTGTGACAATGGGCGCAACGCGGTGCAAATTTTCTGAAGCGGCATACGATTCACAGCAATAGTCAATGTGGAATATAAAATGGACTCACTCGTGAAAGCAACTGACGCAGTGGGTAGAATTGTTGGCATCAACTGTGAATGGTACACCATCCAAACATCTGCCGCATGATGAACATTGGAAGCAAGTCGGATGATACGGTTTGCCACTCGCTTTCAAAATCTGATACACGAATCACAAATGTCAAAAAAACAAAAGATACTAAAATAAAAAAATATTACCCTGTCCTTGATCGATCTTTTGCACACAGCGCACTTGTCCAACGTATTTTCATAGTCATCCTCGCATAAAGGCTTCTCGTCCACAGTGTAGAACGAACCACCCACCAGGCGTTTCTCTGAAAAGGACACACGCTTGCCTGACTATACAGTATGGCCACTAAACTATCCATAATGTGGTTGGCAAAGTTTCAGTTTGCCAAGCGCGGGTTTCCAACTGATGATCACACGACAAATGAAATATCAGGAAAGGCACTTACTGCAAACGTTGCACGTAAAGCAATCCAAATGATACGTCTGATTCAGGGCCGTGCATCCTGGTCGCATCAACGACAGGCCTTCACCACATTTGGCGCAGTTATCTAAAAAGACGTCCCTTGAGATACTGAATACGGACGAAGCGATTTGGCAGGGGCATTTTTCCATTGGTCTGATATGTAAGTATGTGATATGCCGGTCGAGAAAACTGCGGCTGCTTCAGTTGCTTTTTCCACAAAAACAAAAACATGCCCCCAAGTGTTATGCTGCTATTGCATTGCCTTTTATGGAAGGAATATAGTAATACATACTGCCATTAGTGTTTTACGCACCATGGATAAAATCTAATATCATATTCCGTAAATAATAATTTACTTCCCACCCTAGGACCCAATTAGTTAAGTAATTCCAAACCCCTCAAATAGTTCCCCTGGGGTAGTGAGGTTGAATATTTACGGTGAGTGCCGGTACATGCTATTATTTTTCTATTCTGTTATGGTATTCATACATGCAGAAGAGGGAGCAAGGGGAGGCACCTATGGTCAGTTGGTAAATTCCATGTGCTACTTGGGTGTCCGCGCCGTTATTGAGAAAAAACTTTCAGTTATTTTGAAGAACTCCGATGCCACAATGCATTGTAGATTTTAATTTCCATTTAAAAAAGTTTTCCCTCAACTTCCCCGCCTTGGACCAACGGACTGTGCACCACTGCCGTGCGTAGGTACTGTATGTTTATGTCTGCATTAATTAGTAAGACTTGAAAATTTGTTCGAAAATTTGCGCGAGATAAACAGAGCAGCAGGCACCCTTTTGAGCAAATGGTGTAAAGTGCAGCTATTTTATAAAGAGTATATACATATATTAAATAAATTTATATATATATATACAGCATATATATATATTTGCAGTACTATATGTGCAAAGATACCAAAAAATATATATATAATAAATAAATAAAAAATTTTCACATATTTTTTGAGATATGAGTCGTATATCTTTTATAAGGGTGCATATATGTGAAAGTAATTGCTTTAAACGCGGGATATACTTTACTTTCATAGTATATATATACTCATAGTATATATATACAAAGTGTATATACATAATATATATATATATATATACTATATATACATAGAAATCAAAAGGTATATTTTCAGGATAGAGCATCAATAACCGTACATCACATGTATGACAACTTCACAACACATGGCCCTCTCAGACTTTTATATTGTAATTTGTGCATATACTGCATTTTACACTATACCATTATAAAAGCTTATTGTGCACAAGAATGCACTATGTAAATATACTTTCTGTGTACACAAGGCGCTAACTAGTACAAGTAAGCACGTCATTTATGTCAGTCTGCAGCGATTTGGGTATCGTTTGAAAACTATATTCAAAAAAGCGAGAAAAAATGTATACAATAGTGCAATATAATTAAAGTCTTATAGTAGAATCTAAAAATTATGCTTACTGGTTGCAGACATCTAAGAAATAAGTTTCGTCTACTCTGTAATTCCAATAAATCAGGAAATAAATTTTAAAGCTCGACAAAAACCGAATGTCGAAAATCTTTACATGGAATCGGATACCTGCATGGAAATTAAAGTATGTTATCAGGAAGAAAATCGATAACCATACATCCATAGCGAACTCCTATGTCCGACGATTTCGCTGCAACTTCACGAAAGACATCCAGGTTTTAAAAAAGACAGCGTAAAATTGAAGAGAATCATTCAAAATATGCAGCCAAGCCACACACTAAATTTTGGCGCGAATTTTAAACTTTGCATCTACTCGAAGTGACCAAAAAGGACATTTTCGCCTTACAAGCGAGGTCATTCGAAAAAAAAATTTTCCGCATTGCGTCTTTTTTTTCTAATCTGATGTCAAATCTGGACATTGAGAAAGTTGAGCAGCACCCGCCCCTTCCCCCCCCTTGATCCTACTTTAATCCTGGGACTGGTTTCAACATCAAGTTAGAAATGACGCAAGAGGAGATTCCCGAGCATTTTCTACAGCTTAAAGAGGATGTGCATTCTTCAAGACCCGAACCAGGCGGAATGACGAACACGAGCCAGACCACCTTCTAAACCCGTCTTACGAAAAAGGTGCATAGGGGAAAAAGATATGCTGCGGTGGAAGGAAACTAATTTGCGTTTCCTGCGGTTTCTCGTTTTGGCGACGACGAAAGGCCGACATTTGGCGATAGCAAATGCTCAACTCATTCCTCTTCACGACGTCCCAAGCTGATCCCTCAAAATCTCTGGCACCCGAGGACGCACGGAAAGATGGCGCTAAGCCGTGTTCCATGTTTTTCAAGCCAGCATTTTAGCTGATAATGAGAGAAACATGGCATGACGATGTTGTTTTTGGAAGGGGAAGCAGCGAAAGGTCGAATGGGAATTGATAATGAGAGCGTAAGGAGGGCCAGTGAAAGGAAACCATAAAATATAGATAAGCAACGCAATAAACCCCCAAGTATAATATGACTGATGGGTTTAGGACAAGTGGACAGACTCGTCGAATAGAAACTCCCTAAACAAGCTATAATATTGAGCTTGTTGCAACTAGGACGAGGGAAAAGCGTTGAGCTGGAAAATGCTAGCCATCAATTTCTCCCACCATGCACTCGGAGTGAGTTCACTTTGACAGAGGCCATCCAAATAATACGCTTTAGTCAGCAAGCAGTCCCGTTCCTTGCATACATCATCAACGGGCGTGCTGGGATGGCGGTCAATAGAAAAGCCATCATTGGCTACGAAGAGGAGCAGCGTTAGCAAAAAAGGACTCGTAAATTTCAAAGAAAACCTTAGCTTTGGCTTTTCGGTCGGCGGAAGGGGAATGGAAAAAAATTAAATGTTCGAAAACAACCGCCCCTCGTTACGAACACTAAATTTCCTCGGCTGACCGCGAGTGACGATAGTTTGGAAAGCACTGGATGCAATGGGCTCATTGATTGCATTAAAATTGATGCAGCATGGGACTAGCTCTGAAAAAAGATTCCACTCATCCTATTCACTGACGCGAGTTCGGTCTTTAATTTGGGTGCAAAAAAATAGACACCCATTCCCACTTTTTGCATGGAGAATTCGTTAAAATCGAGACTCCAGTCAGGCAAAGGAGTCGGATTGTTATCACTTCTTGCTAGATTTTATTTTCTTGTCGTGTCTGGGAAATGGCCTTAATCAAAATCAAAACCCCAAAAAATTTCTTTAAAGTTTTTAATGCTTGACAGTTTACGTAATTGCCTGTTTTATCTCGCAGTGCTGGGGAGTATGCTGACAGCGAGAACCATCTGACTGGTGCTACATCGACTACTTGCATTGCGAGCCTACCTACCTGCAGGCTGCAACGTCCAGCTGTCATTGACATCAAATCTGGCTTTTACTTGCTGGCGCGGTGATAAATTAGTAGCTGAGTAGTGCAACGGCGCTGTGGTGGCTGAGGTTGTAGTGGATCTCAACGTTACGTGACGAGGAAATTCTAAAAGCATCAGAGGCTGCCATAAAATACGAGGGGCGCGCCAAGCTGAACTGTGGTGCTAGCCTGCAGATAGTGAACCAAGTACTGCATAGCAGTGTAAAGTTACGCATATAATGCACAACGAAATGGAGTGGTACCAGTATGCCCTTGCCCTGGCTTTGCAACCTGACCAGCGGACATTATGAGTGACGCAGCGTGACGCGGAGCAGTAGTGCATTTCATACATGTGCATTACAGTAAGTGCATAATATGAGGCAAGTGTTTCAAAACAGACCATTTATAACTTACGGGTTCCAGCAGCGCCTTCTCCGGTCAGCATGTTGTTGACCATTCTGATGGTCAGCGCGTCCACTTCGCCCTCGACTCCATATCGAACTGGGTTACGAATCGGCTGATCGGTTGGAGGCGGAGCTAATCCTATAGCCATGGGGCTGGTGTATGGTGGAGCGCCACCTGGCGACAAACTGGCGCTAGAATACGGGCGAGCAGGTTGCGGTGAAGTGGAAATAGGCGGCAATGGGCGTCTGTGCTGCGACTGCTGCGGGGTATCAAATTTTATATCTTTAAATATTTCATCTACATCAAAATCAGGAGTTTTCGACTTATAACGACCACCGCTTTCGATTCTGGGGCTTGAGTATTCGTACGTTGTCGTTTTAGTGCTAGATCTAAAAAGAAAAGACAACTTTTTAGTGATCAAAGCCGGAAAGCATCAGAGCACCGCACAGACAATGGTGACCCGGACAGACCCAATGAAGGCGCCAATGCAAGTCAGGGTGGCCCCGAATAAGCAACAAAGCGGTCACTGCACACGACATGACATGACATCACAGCACACTATCCAAAAGTCTGATACGCACCTAATGGAACTAGGTTTTGGAGGCGGAGGCGGCGGTGGCGGCGGTGGCGGTGGGGCGTTTAACGGCGGACGAACGGACCCGGCCTCGTTGAGTACAGGTACGCGTAGGTCGGCACCATTGGAGTTAGCCAATACCGCGTCACTGGATCTATGTTGTCCCAGCGGTTCATACTTCGCGCCACTCGACCACTGGCTGTCAGGAGGGCCGACAGCCGCTCGGTCCACTCCTTGAACAAAACTCAAATTAATCAACGAGAAGTGATAAACAAAAAAAACAATGCAAGTGATTTACGTTCGTCGGATAATGGTTGTGATAGGCGAAACGATTTGTCGTTTGCGGGCGAACGTAACCCAGGCGTTGAGTACTGTATGAACGAACCGTCCATTTGGCCCCCGCTCCCGTAGCCCTCACCTAGACCAAATAGGAACCCGAGAGTTTATGGTTGTTGGGAAGAATTTATGATGTCGATGAAGATTGGCCTACTTGTCGGTGAATATTGGCGTACTCCTTGGCCAGTATTGCCTGACTTCTCGACGCCATCGTGTAATATCTGGAGCGTTCGGGGTCCCTCAGGGCCAGGCGAGGCCCAATAGTACGCCTCAACACCGGCGACGCTTCCAGGTCCAAAAGCAACGGCTCGCTCAGGCTGCGCTTCAGCTTGTGAGTACGTGGCCTGAGGGGCAAAAAAACAAAAAAAGACTAAATAAAAACTAATTTCAAGTGCTGACAATAAACCAACGAGTCAAACTTATACAAATTAAAAATGAATTTTCTGTAATACCATGATCAATCATCCAAAAGCCACCGCCAGCCGCCTTTCCGCAACAAAACCAATCACTTTTGGATAGTCTGCTGAACAATGCCAAGTCGCAAGTTTTTCATCAAAACAGAATGAAGATACCCGACAGAAAACTCGTTTTCCACTTTTTGCATGTGTCAAAGGGGTCTGGGGATCTCCTTACGGGGCACAATCGGGCGACAGCGAAGAAATGGTGTGAAAGAAAGTGTGCAAGGTCACGCCCCTCCCACACCACACGTGTATGTTTGGCACTGACACGAGAATGAATTCGGACATTTCCATATTTAGGATTGGGACAAATAGGGCGCGTCTAGGCCACCACTCCACCCAACCATTTCCAGTCGCTGATGGACCGAGTGGAGGTCTAGGTGAGACGGTGAACGAGTAAACAAGAAGGATTGACAGGAAAATTCGTGAATGGAATATTGGAATGTGATGAAGGAAATTGGCTAGACTGCAAATTCCTTGAATTTATTTTCATGCATGAAAAATTCGGAAAATTTGAAAAAAGTAAATAGAAAACCAGACCTTCTTAAAAAGTGGATATTTAACTAATTTAAATTGGCGCGCAAATATGATATTCAAGCAAGTCGCGAAAAACACCCACTGGCCGCCTTTAAGGCTAAGAACTCAAATTTGCACTTAAGTTTGACGTATAAAGTCATAAATTACCTGGAGACGGCTGACAGTTGTTGGGGAAGAGGCGAGAGATGAGAGCTCATCTTCAATACGCAATTGATACTTTGACGATTCCTTGGTAGAACCTGTATTCATGGACGACTAAACACCGCACACCCTTTCCGCTTCGCTCACCAGTCACTTGGTAGAAACGAAGTCGTCTCTGAAAGCAACAAACAACAATATGCACTGGCTTAGTAAACATCCCAAGCCCGCAGTGGCCAGCCAGTGGCTAGCCAAGAGATGGACGTCGTCTAGGTCAGTCATCCGCTTTCTCTAATCGTAAGAGGACACAACACATTAACTGCCAGATTTGTTGCTAGCGATGAGGCGGGCCAGCGCGAAAGACAACAATGCGAAATAAGAATTTAGCTAACTTAACGTTAGAAGAGGCTCGAGTTTGACCGTGGTCTGTGACAAAAGTGAGATGAAGTAAAGTGACTAATCAAAAAGCATTGGTTACTTCCATCATGTTCTTTTGCACAAAGAGACTGGCACCCCAAAACTCACTCCTCCACTAGAATGACTAGTAGTTACTCGGGGAAACCCTCGTTTCTAGTCTTCGCAAAGCGCAAAATAAGCTTTTCGAAAGGACGAAAGGGTGATGACGCTGCGAGAGATACGATCACGGACGAACCAAGTGGCACGCTAGCTCTTCGAAGATTCGCAAAACAGCCCCAGGCGAGAACAGCTAGTCGACTAGAAACAGAGGAAATAGAGGAGGTTTCGAAATCTGAACCATTGTCAGCTTGAAGAAGACTCCAGGCCTGGAATCGACGCAGAGCGTCAAGGCCATGGAATGGCAGGGAAACGGAACAAAAATAAAACTGATCCTTTTTCATTCCTTCCCTCAGTTCAGTCGGAAGAGAACGAGCAAGAATTCGTTGGACAGAAGTTTGGAGGGCAGTTCGACGCCAGCAGTCGTCTCGATGTGAAGTTTAGAGAGCATAAGAGTTAAAAACGAGCCGCACAAATGGCATGCCAGAGGACGCTTTCGAAATGTCAGAGAGCTCAAGTTTATTGCGTAAAGCACGCCTGAGTCAGGAGGTATGGCAAGTTTGGACAAAAAGCTGTTCATTCTGTGCTTTCATAATGCAAGTTTACTCCAACAACGAACAGTGGAAAGAGTAAAGAATACACGTTCGACCAGTTTTGGCTATGATTCCACTGGCTATGAAGCAATGAACAACTCGGCCAATTACGACATAGAAGATTTTTTGGTGGTTGGCTGCCTTCAGTTTAGTCTTCTCTGCGGCCTAGGGCTAATGCCTGAGAATCACTGAAAAACCATTTTAATTTTAATTATCACCCACAGGATGCAGTTTCAGCCAGCATACTATAAATTTGAATTCGTGCGCGGAGCTCCAGTACTTACATCATCTTAACATGCGGGCGGCTGCACACTGCTGGGTGTCCGCGCGGAATAATCATGAGCGAAGAGCGAACAAACATGAGCGCACAAAAAATGATACAAATATTCTAGATACAAAGTAGATTCGTAACAATGCACAGTGCTGAGGAAATGAAGCGGCAAGGTGATAACGTTAGAACACTTTCATTAGTATTTTTGTTCTCGTCATTCTGACCAAAATTTGCGCTGGATTTAAATTTCCGGTTCTATATTTATACAACGCCTGCACAATATGACAAATATTTTTGTTTTCTGACTTTACCCGAGCATAAGAGATAGTGTCAATGAAGGTTTGTTGCATTTGCCTGCCGGGCACTGTCACAGTTTAGAAATGAAATTATTACACTTATAATTAGCAGTAGGAATTTGTGGAAAGGGACAGTCAAAATCCCACTCTTCCACGAGTGGTTGACATTTGGAAGTCAGCCATCCGCTGAAGCTCACGCTACCTTGTGAGTGAGGGTCTCGAGGTCCTCGTCTGGATTTTCAATGAGAGCACTCCGGGCGCAGGTCCGTCAGAACCACACATTCATTAAAGCTGTGCATCGGAAAGCCTAAAATTTGAGGCAAATTTACTTGTCCACATTTCGGTGTGCACCGGGTTTTTAATACATAAAAATGTTGAAATGATGATTGCATTAATTATCAGCTTTTGAAAATACCAAGCTTCTGAATATGAGCGAGCGCTGCAATGTTTATGTCACATGCTTATCAAGATTCAACCATACAGTATATCGTGTCCTGTGGGGGCAGAATACCCAAGGCGCTTTTGTTTTAAAACGCTTCTTTTCACCATGTTATGATGGGGCAGGGTTTTTGACCCATCCTGGTCGGTCCAGGGGGTCGATTTCGACTTTCTTCCCGCGGGCTAGTCGGGCTGGTTAGTTGACCATGTCTTGCCATCGACTAGGCCAGGATGCATGCTAGGCAATAACGCATGTTAGTCGCTACCACGCGATTTTGGCGGCACAGGCCTGCCCCGGATTCGAGGCCTTCGCCCCATAAGGCCTCTCCTAGTTTATCGGCCCCCGGAGGAATGAAGGGTGAGTCGCCCATCGCCATGCGTGCTAGGCGCAGAGAGAACTTCACCAGGTTCTCAGACAGTCAGGATTGAACCAAGGGCCGACCGGTTTCCAGCCAAGCCAAGCTCACTGTGGCACACGCCTTTCACCACTACACCACCGAGCCGAGGTGGCTCATGATGGGGCATATTACTATCGATAATTAGTGCATTTGACTGAAAGACGGTCCACAAAGAGTTTGCCAAGACCTGCGAGAGATTCGTTATCGTTGTTCATGTTCATGTTTTACCACATCACCAAACGCTTATGCGCACTCGAGGGTGAAGGGACACATTTTACACGAAATGATTTACCGGCCCGCGAGTCGAACACTCGCCCGTAACTGCGCATCAGGCGCGAGAGGCAGACGCCTAACCCACCAGGCCACGAGGCCGGTGGGTTAAGCGTCCATATACTGCACAGTTGTCACTGGAACGCTAGGCTTTTTAATCATTGGGTTGACGAGGGAGCAGCCTAGGACAATAGAGTGCCACATTCGAGGTGCCATCAGGTCATCCTAAGTGACGCAGGCAATATCGATTTGGAAAATCATTCATATGTCAAAAAAAAGCATTTAAAAAAAATTTCTAGCTCATGTTCGTCATCAAACCCTCCAAATTGCTGACACCTTTCTAGAACGAAATGATTTTTCAGGTCATTTCGACAGATTTCAGGTTTCTAGAAAATCCATTTCTGAAATAAAGGGATGGCACAGTCAATTGCGACGACAATTTTCGTGGGGATGCACGACAGACTCTGTAAATAGACACATTTCCCGTTTGCATGCATTGCCGTAGTGTCAGCCCATCTTAAAACCCATTCTTCGACAAATTTGCGGGCTGACAGTGGTGCGCACTGGACTGATCAAAATCTCGCGAAATTCTATCGTAGGATCCTCTGGTACTTTGTCTCGCATACTTGTCCGATTCTTTTTGTATGAATCATGTTTCAAATACAGTACAGTATTATTGCTTTTGTGCACTTTCTTTGGGTTGTGGGTCGCCATTTGAAAGCCGCGTGATCGCCTCCGATATCATTTAAAAATTAGCATATCCCATCTATCAGTCAATGATCGTATAAGACGATTTTAAATAATGGTAGCTAGTTGTGGAGGCCCAGCATCGGCCGAGAAAAAAAGACACTTTCTACCCGACCCGTCGGTTATACTCTGCTTTTCTTAGAGATTCAATATGATCAACCCGTTGCATTTTCTGATCGATTATATCACAGTACTGATTCTGGCAACTTTGAATTTTCAAATTTTTTAAGAATGCGAGTCAAATTCATACATTTTGGGTAGGGTCAGGTCGGGTCATGTCGGAAGTGTTGGACCTGGGTCGGCAGATAGACAGGGTTTGTATCAATCATGTTTAACCCGTAGATCCAGGAGCTAGACCACCTGAGGGAATACATTGTTGTCTAGGTGTCGGTCAAGCCCTGGTGCTGCTATGATCATTTATTCAATAAAAAAGATTCGTGAATCGAGTAGCCAGCGGCACTCTAGCGCTCGATTCTTCTGCTTCTTCATCAAGGTCAAATGACTCATGAAATGTCTCACCTGGTCTTTCTGGTTTTCATCTCTTATATGACCTTTCCAAAGAAACCTAATTAACTGCCAATCATACTTATTGATCTTCCACGACCTTTATGTGAAGGTAATTACCTATTTCCTCTAGACTCAACGAAGAAATTCTGCTGGACAGGTCGACAGAATCGTAACAGCTGAGGTTGAATTACAGTACCAGTCACATTTCTTCATGGCCTCCAATATCACCTTTGTCTGCGACCCTTGGTACCGTTATGCTGGTTCTGCATTGGAAATGCCCGTTTATGAAATAGTTATGCCCTTGCATTTCGCACTCGGTCTGTTCAGTCATACCGTCTGTCTCGTGGCATTCTACAGGCAG
The DNA here is from genome assembly GCA_030248295.1 of Mesodorylaimus sp. YZB2_4. Classification (NCBI taxonomy): domain Eukaryota; kingdom Metazoa; phylum Nematoda; class Enoplea; order Dorylaimida; family Dorylaimidae; genus Mesodorylaimus; species Mesodorylaimus sp. YZB2_4. The sequence goes on along the minus strand of JASANH010000055.1, from coordinate 159,873 downwards.
TCAAAGAAAGAAGAAGCTTATTTTTTCCAAATCGCTCTTACTTTAGCCGAACTCATAAACATGCTTGCAGTGGCTGCCTATTCTGGAGTCATGGTTTTCTGCTGGGGTTACACAAGTTTTCGGTGGTATAGAACAAATTACAGCCTGATGTGGTATACCGCACATTTGGCCGTCCCTCTGCCAAATATGGCCAAGTTAATTTGCGTGCTGCTGGCGCTGTGCATGGCTGCTGATCGTTTGTTGGCTGTGTGGAAACCAATATCCTATAAGGCCATGAATCGCTGGGCGTATCAGATATGTACAGTCTGTGCTAGTGTCGTTTTGGGCATATTGTTTGGTCTTTTTGACTGTTTTCGTTATTTGAGTCCAGTTTTAGGAATGACGGGTACGTATAGAACGATGCTCAACCGGGCTTTCGTCGGCACATGGCTGGGTGAGGCTGTTTCATGGTTCAGAAATATTTTGCGTCTTTTCGCATTGGTTGCACTCGTTGTACTTAATTCGGCCATGACGCACCTGTATCGAAAGCGTGTGAAAGAAGTATCAGCACTTTTAGATCGAACATCAGAGATAAAGAGAGAGAAGCAATTGTTGAAAAACGAGGTGACCCTGGCGTTGTTGACTGCTTTTCAATGTCTGTTTTTGTCGATAGGCTCCATCTTTACTATTTCCTATTATGCTCTTACATACTCTAGAACGACTTTTGACTCTTGCGAGAGTGCGCTTTGGGCGCCTGTTCTTGACGCAACTCTTATGATCACTGACGTGGCAGAGTTTTATTGTATTATTATTGTTAGCAAGCGTTTTCGTCAGCTTCTAGCCGAGCATATACCTTTTTTGCGATTTTGGAAATAGCATATTTCTGTATTAGGTGCGTGTTGATTAGTTTGTTGTAAGATTTTTAGCTACATGCATATAAAACGATGCTTAGCTGGGCTTTCGTCAGCGGTCCATTGAACGAGGCTACTGCTTGGTTCAGAAATATCCTACGTCTTTTTGCACTGGTTGTTTGTATTGCATATTAAAGACAAGCTTATTTAAGACTACAGTATATTTTGTCAATCATACTGTTAACACTTACAACAGTTGGCTGCGAAGTTCGCGATTAAGACGAGGAAGAAGCGTCTCTTGCCTAAATCACGATACCTAAATGAAGGCACTAAATGCTAAACACTCAGTAGCCTAGATGCTACTGTCTTGAAATAATAGTGCGACCAAGGCGAATAAGGAAAGTCGTTCGAAAAAGTTGATGGCGAGATTTCATTACAGCCGCATGTAAGCAAGCCTGGCAGGCGTAGAAGGGAGTCAGCGGGACAAAAACTCCGACTGCAGTAGGCAAGTCTTGCGACTATATCTACGGCTGAAACATCAAGCCGAGAGGATGACGTCTCCCAGCTAGGGTAGAGTATCGATTACTCTCTCCTACTAAGCATGGCCTATCAGTTAGGGGCAACTTTCAAGTCTTGTGCTTATCAAATTGTAGATATTCGTTTGGTTGGTTTCCCTTTGGCTGAGAAGCATCCAACAAGAAGCAAATTTTGTTATAACCACCAAAAGTTCTGCTGGAGTAGCAGAGGGGCACTACAGTACCCCACTGCGGTGGCACATGCCGTATATATGGGCTTCACCCATTGAACCAGTTCCAGGAGGTTTTCTATAAGGAAAGTAAGAGGCTCTGCTCATCTAATCAACGTGGCAGGTGGTTTCGTCACCATGGCAGTGAACTCACAATCAGCCAGTCTTTTAGCTTATGACGCACAATGTGGAGCAGCACTCCTTGTCACACGCAAAACGTCCGCTAGGTCTGGATATTGTATTGTACAGTGGGCGCGCTCACTGCTACTGTACATCACAGCCAGGCACCTGCGGTGACTGAGATAACTGCGCCTGATTTGCACGTATTGGCAATAAAACGCTGTCTGCCTGGAATGAAGCAATCTCCTTGATTTTGCGCAATCACAGTTGCGGCAAAGGGAGAACGCAAATTTACTTTGGGGGGGGGGGGGGGCGGCTTAATTGCCACGTCGAGCAGGTGTGCTTATTGCAGGGGCCATATTTTAATGTTTTCTTATCGTCACGGTCGCTCTTCAATGACTGCATCTTATAAAAACATTCGGTCATTGTATTTCCATAGTGGTCAACTCATACAAGTCTTAACAGTATGTAATTATATCCTCACATTCAACCACGCTGGCCAACGGGGCCTTTGAGGCCCATGCACACTTCAAACAGGCGTCAGGTTCAACACCAAAGCCATCGAGAAGTAAAATCCTTTTGCTGGAATGCAAAGATAGAAGGACTGGATGACGCATTGCGGCCTTGAGTAGTTGGTCAGTATTAATTAATGGCTCCCTAAGCCCGGAGAGTGGAATGGAACTGCCTGACTACTGGGCGTAGCTCGCAGCCACATTGAAACGTCGAGCCATAAGACATCGCATATCAACCAATCGAATTTCGCTAGAGTCCATGCCATAAACGCTTTTTTGTGTTACGATTAGTTGGTCCGATTAAAATGATCAGTTGACTGATGGATCGTCCAATCATACTGATAAGTAAATCAGTCAACCGAATGACCGATCAAACGACTGATCAAAGTGACCAATTTGATCTATGGTACTTAATGTCGATAATTGCACCTCCACATAATTTCAAGAGGCATGATAGAACATTACATGTGATTCTGTCTATCACAACTGATTCCAAACTAGAGACTCTAGTTTGCTCTAGGCTCTTGGCAAACATTCTTGCTTCATGTCACCTGCGCTTATCTAAATCAGCATTCACCTTAACTTGAAGCTTATTTTCGTCCCGTCCTCTTACATTTAATCAACCTTTCTGCAGACATAGATTGAAAAATGGTTTTTTTTAGAAGCTCGTCACCTGAAAGTGTCAATTGTCGTATATGAACTATATGGAAGAAAGAGCCATTTATTTTTTCAAACCAACAATGCGCGGTTCTTTTGCCAATGATAGCTTGTCATGAACTGAAGAAGTTCAAGTATGTGGAAGGCATATTGCCTTTCCCTTTCCCGCAACTGCTGCTGAAGGTGGTTTCTAACACCAGCAATGAGCAACAGGCTACAAAAATCCCTCATTGCTGCACTCACAGCGATAGCCAACAGTTTCAAAAACCGACGCCTTGAATTCTTCTTGGGCGTTCAAGTTCCATAACCTGCTCCATGACGCAACTATGCGTTTACTTGGACTTTCAACAAAGTTTGTAAACTAACGTTAACGGTTTCGTGCGCCAGTCGTTGCTGATCGATTTCTCCGAAAGTGATCAAAGCAGATGGTAATGATAACCTGATAATTAAAAGCTAGAAAATAATTATTACAGGACACTTCTATTGCCGAGTTCAATCTTTAAAATTTGCTATTTTTAGATTAATTTAACCCATCGCGCTGAGCATTGGTTCATTAGGACGGAGACTGCGACAAATCCAAAGAATATCTTCGAATTCTCTGCTGTCACATACATTGCAGATAAGGCTATACAAAAAGGTGCCCGGACGTACTTTTCCCTTGCTGAGCTATGTTAAAATACTAATGAGATCCCGCGCTATTTGCACCTAGATTTGGAACAGCTATTCATTCACCTTCCTGTAACATCTAGCCTGGCAAAAGCTGTGTCAAGCCAGCTTTTGTCTTTCCGTTCACAAGTGCTACTAAAAGTGGCTTTGACCAGAGCCTAAAAGCCTGAACAGCTAAATTTTTTTTTCTTTTTTGTAGCTCGAGGACAAAAGACATTTTATTTTAATGTTTGAAGAAGCGACCGAATTCATACATTCTAACATGCCTGCACTTTTGGATGATAGGGCAATGAACAACACAACAACTCTTACCACGACCGCTTTACTCGATCCAACGATTGAAGAACGAATAATCATAAGCATCTACCACTTTACACTGAGCTTCGGGTGCGTGTGTCTTCACATTTTTGTGGCTTTTTGCATTGTGAAATCTCAGCTGAATACAGCACAGTCGAAAATATCACCGTTTTACACATTGACCTTGACTATGTACTTTAACGATTTTTTTGAATTAGCTTTGTATCTTTTCTACGCCTGTCCATGCATGTTTTTTGGCCACCAAGTTTATGGCACAGCGACTGGTCTGTATTTGGGCCGACTCCAAACTGTCAATTACATCAGCGTCATCACGGCGACAGCTTTTGTCTCACTAAACCGAGCTTTAAACATTGCACAGTGGGGACCAACAGAGTCATTTTTCACGAGGCGAATATGTCTCATCTACGGAGTTTTGGGATGGATCGTCGGAATTATTGTCACCTGGCTGAACCTTGCGGTCTCTCAATGCCAAACAGTTTTTGACGAAAACAAATTTTCGTTTTTGACATCTTGCAAAAACCGTGGGTGGATTGGTCGCACGCCCTCCTCCATCTTTGCTTATGTCGGCATATTTGGATTGGCTGTGTGCTACGCGTATGCTCTCGTTGCGATATGGAAATCAAAGAAAGCTGTGAGGGATCAGAATGTGGAAGATAGGCTGCACAAAAGACAACTCAAATTATTTCAGCAAGCGATGGTTATTTGGCTGGGACTAGTGGGCAATAATGTTGGTAAGTTAGCATTTATTTAGTGTGCAGAAACAGTTACCATGGGGCGACCGAAAACTTCGGTTGATGGAGTGGCTTGGTTGCCTCCCGTATTGCCATGGAGTATGTAAGCCGCTGGGCTTGGCGTGGCCTCAGTTACTATTGCCTAAGTCCACTTGGTAAAATCAAACTCCTTGACCATGCAGTAGAAATGAGAGACCTGGAGCAAAACAATCGAAGAAGGTGAACAAGATATTGAAAAGACGGCTAAACGATCAAATTCAGCGGTTTAATGCCCCCGCCCCCAACTCTGGGGTGAGTGTCGAACCCCTGCCTGCTGTAAGAATGCTAGAAGCGGATGGCTTCGCTCTGATGCTCAATCCGCAAAAATCAAGCTGCTTCGTCAACCACAGCTTTCTGGACAAGACTTACGCTCTATAGATAGGTACCAAGCCTGAGATGTGTTTGTTCGAAGTGAGCAACAATAATTCGAACAGATGGATTCAAGCCATACGCGCATGTCTTTACATTCTGTATTTCAGGTTTTCGAGTAATGTCAGTGTTCAGCTCTTACCGATGGGCAACTCCCATGATATACGGAGCACTGATAATTGGTCAAACATACATAACACCAATCTGCGCCCTAGTCTACGATAATCGCGTCAGAGATCAAGCGAAAAAGCAGATGCGCATGAGCTCGACGCCAACGGTGACGATTTAGTGGAGTGCAGGATTGTAAAGCATGTACCTGTACTGGTACTGTGCACAACTGTACGGGTACCGTACTGTATGCTCTGCTTGTTCACGTATGTATACAGTATACTGGGAAGCACAGATAAGCTATAATTTTAGCTATAATTTTAGTTTGTACTACAATTTGTATTTGAGCATCTTCATGTCGCCGCTAAATTTTCAGTGCGCTGATGTGTGCTGCTGTTATTATAATACCTCACACAGCGATATAGTGATACAAAAATGCGAAATCTTTTATCCGTGATATGACTCCAAAGCATTCAGCGTGTTGTGCTTTTTATAAAGTGAGCATTGACAATTAATTTTAGAGTTTAGGAAAATACTTGACCTTTTTGTGGGCACCGAGACTGTGACTTATATTTCAGTATTAACTGATTAGTGATTAGCCATATCGTGAATATGTTTTCCTTTTTGTACATGATATAGTGTTCATAAATGCACAGCAATTAACTTTTTTGTATGGCACCGCACCTGCCGTAAAAAAGCTATTAGTTAAAGCTGCCCTGAGAGTATGTAAAGAATTCTGATTAGAGAAAAGCTTGTTTTACTCTGTGAAAACACATTTGTCAAAAATGTAAAGGTGTGCGCAGATGTTCATATTGCAGCTGATGCAACCCAGAAATAACTGTGGTACAGTACATTAATCTGGTTCCGTTCATACGTTATTCTGTCTTAACCAGGTATCCATCAGCAAATCCTTTCGAAAAATATCCTCTCGTTTGATCATCTTCCTGAATTTCGTGAAGCCACCGCACACTGACTGTGAGAGTATCAGTACCCGTATCAGTCACCATCGTTGCCTTTGATAATGTTGGGTTGGCATCTAAAAGCACTTCTAAACAAAATTTTCATTACAGGTGAATATTTATCGCCTGGAAAACCTAGGGATACCTACTAGCAAATGCATCCAGCAAAATCTGTTTTGTACACCGTAGCAGATAGTTTTCTCCCTCACGCAGCAGACAGGGGGTGTCCGGAAAACTGTTGGTCGTCACCCCTAATCAGTGTGGCTTCAGGTAATCCCATATCTACAACTAAAGGTTCAGGATCTTTGTCAATTGTTCGCCTGCAGTTGTTCGCTGACAATTGTTCGTTTATGCAATGTTTCTCTATTAGTTATTCGCGTGTAAATTCTTCGCCGCAGCAAATATTTGTCATGCACTTTTATTCTCCAAGTACAATATTGTGAGTTATAAACAAAATTTTTTATCCAAGCTCACATTCGATGACATGGGGGGGGGGGGCTACGTAAGCTAACGATGAAAGCATTTTTATTTTATTGGGGCATTTTCAATCTGCTGAGATCGATGTGCTCTAATGAGAGATTATAATGGCGCTGGTGTCTTTGGCACAAATTCACCAACGTACTGCTACCAGACTCGACTATTTAGCTGCATGAATACTGCAAGTTCCCACCTCTTACCTGGAGTTGTAGGGCTCTTTGATAAGGGTTTCCAGGTTTTGAGTTTGGCCTTCATACTAATGTTGGTATGGATATCCATATCTCTATCTAATGAATATTCATATCTTTTGAGATATGAGTACCAATATCATATCTATATCTATATCGTATCTTCTTGAAGCCGGGATATGCATTTGAGATATGGATATCAAACAGTCCTGCGGCGGCCATCCAAAACGCGCGTATCTGCGCGCCACTTGCATCAGCTTAGCATGAATGTTTCAATATTTGCAAAAAGATGATTTTGTGCTGCTGGCGTGTTGCTGAAGGCGGATTCACATTGACATAGCAAACCAAGGAAACAGAGTCACATCATCGAGGTGGCTGACCTGGCCGCAGCTAAGCCAGCCCAGAATTTGAATGTTTGCTCATAGTTGCAGCTGATGCTGCCAGTATAGCTGGGGTGTGCCGCATTCACACTGATTTTGAGCTCGCGCGGTTGTAGAAGTTATAAAACTTGAGAGAATCTCATAGCACCGGCCTACATTGTGCTTTTTATGCACATCCGCAGTTACTGTGAGGCGCGTTCTGTCGTAGGAGCGAGAAAACCAACATCATATGAGATTCCTAGCCACTGCGAGCACAAGTGCACTGAATGGTCTAGGGGTTTTCACTTGTGATTCGTGGAAATCCAGTAGTTTGTTTCATGATTAAAATTTGAAACGCACTTGTATTCCCCCACCCCCCCCCCCCGCCCTCCCCCCCCCCCCCACGCTTACAAAACATGGCTAAGACTTATAAGAATTCTGCCAAGACTTACCAAGTTTCTTGCACAAAATTCTGATAAGAACACTTATAAGAAATTTGAAGAATGGCTGGATCTTTCTTATGTCTTGTAAGATTGGTTGTAAGAATCCATAAGATTCTTATCTAATCCCACATCATTGCTCTAGACCCTATCCCGACCCAATCCCTACTGTACCTTTAACAACAGCGTTTCTCCGTCCAACTATCCGCGTTTTACTGCCTAAAATCTTCCTGAATCCTCTCAACGTATGGTCCATTCAACGCTCAAATTCAAAATCGCATAAACAAGTGCAAAGCTGAATAGGCGGTAGCAATTTCTCTGATCATATCTTCATCATCGCCAGTATCGAATAATTCTTGAGCAACCTTGATAATTTCACTTTCTTCCTTCGCAGTAGCTTTTGCACAGATTTGTCGATAGACGCTATCTTCAAATGCTTCACTTTTCATTGTCCAATTTTGCGATGGAGTATGACCATCTTCGATCATCGCGTAGTACTGTGCTTTCCTTACCAAATGCCTGAAAGCATGAGAGTCAGTAACCTAGGAACAGTATCAGTCTGGTATCAGTATCATCTGCAGTTTGACTTACGATTAGCTATGCTTATCATGCAATACCCGCACAGTAAGCGGGCAATAAAAAAAAACGCATTTTTCAAATCATATATCCGTTGGTGTATTGTAGCTGTGCTATGTACACATAAAAAATTGCAGGCCCCATGGCATGCCACACACAGAAAACGCACCCCTGTGCACTTTTATACCAAAGAACCTTTGAGTTTACGAAAAAATTGATCAAAACTATTTTCTTCTGGTTTCAGTTTCTGCAATGCCACGATGTTGTATTGCAACTACAAAATATACAAGAAGCTATCAGATCACGCGTCTGTGAAAATGTTAAAAACCAACGTGGTCAGTCAGAACAGAGAAATTCTATATTTTCTTTTTGCTGACATGATCGCGCCTGTCGTATTCCACACCACATACCACTTGGCCAAGTTCATCCCCCACGATCGCACTGACATCGCCTCCAGACGCGCATTCGCTTGTGTTTATCTGATAAATTCAGCCGCGAGGGGTCTGATCACCTTGACCATGCTGCGTCCATATCGCCAAGGGGTTAAAACTTGCGCATATTTAAAAAACCCAGCTCTGTAACCCGAGTAGATCTAAAAGTTGTAGCTGGTCCTGCAAATGTATCGGGTGGGAAGGGGTCCAGTGGACAGCTGCTAGCACCACCTGCTCTTGTGGGTCGTGTTACGAAACCACAACCTGTTATAGCTAGTTTTTCATAACAAGCACTGCTGCATTTAATCAGCTGCACAGCGTACCGTGCTGTGAGGTAATTTTACTTTTCAGCTGATTTGCTGGGCCTGCCACGAGATGTACTGCAAGAGAAGACCAGATACAAGATAGTCATCTCATATACATACAAAGCTAGAGTCACTCTCTGGTCGTTCACATGAAACAAATCTTGCACATTCGTAGTTTTCCTCCCACCGCATTTCCCATCTTGCTAATTTCTTAGTGAGACATGATAAAATCTTGGCAATCGGCCATTTTCTTAGAAATATTCGATAAAATCTTGTGAAGGGAAAGTTTCTTAACAATTCTTAACAAGATCTTAGAAAATTTTTGCCATTTTCTTGATATTATATCACACTCTCCTGTTTAAATGTCGCTCGTTCTACTAATCGTAAGTGTATGTTTTGTGTTGTAGGGTATCTATGTAGTCTGATAAATAAGACCACCCATCTTTAATAAGGATTTTCGTTAACGATTCTTTTAAAGATCTTAGCAAGCCACAAGCAATCTTGACAAACTCTTGATAAAATCTTGACTACTAATCATAGCAAACTGCAAAAACTAATCACTGACTTGACTTAACTTAACTAATCACTGACTTGACTACTAATCATAGCAAAAAATCTTAACCACTACTAGCAAGATTCGTGCTAAGGCTTGCTAAGAATTTCAGCGAGATCTTCGTAAGATCTCGCTGAAATGGGAAGTGCAGGTAGCTTCAATTGCATCCTTCATTGTGTCCCCGCTCCCTCTTTTACGTGCTGTAAATCTTTTAGTATGAGATCGTTTCTGTTGACCCTGAACCTTTCTGTCATCTTGGTTTAAATCATCCCTCATTACCAGGCATTACCAGAACATCATCCTACTATCACGAGTCGTGTGTGTTGATAAGTCATTATCGCATTGTTGCTTCTAAAATTTTGTATGAATTGCATTCGCTGATATCTGTAACGAGAAGAAAATTTCAGCACTTGAGAATCACCAGAAACTTCTTACCATGCTTTTAGATAACTGTGCTTAAACAGAAGTTAGGGCTCAATTTTTAAATTTCTACTCTATTCTGAATTACTTTGTAGAAATGTAGAAATTGTTTATATAATATATCATAAATATGAGAGGATACCAAGGATTTCCACGAAGGAATGATAGATCTTATGTTGCAGTGCCTCGACAACAAAGTATTAGGAGGGACTGGCACTGAATCTGACTTGCAATTTGCAGTGCCTGAAGTGTGCACCTTTTAAATTTCCCGCAGGCAGGAAAAATTTGAATTTTGAGATTAGAGCAAGTGGAGCTGCTTGCTTTGGAAGTCGCGGGATATTATCCAACTTTTTCATTTTTCTCGATGTGTCGATCTAAGATTGCACTAGAAAATTTGTTTTTCGCGAAAAAAAGAGAAGTTATGACCTTATCCCGCGATTTCCAGAGTAGCAGCCAAAATCGCACTGTTGTCATAAGCAGCGCGAGGGGCGGGCTTCTTTTGACAAGAGTGCCGATGACGAGCGCTGCAACGCAGATCTACAATGTCAGTATGATTAAAATTTGCTTTGGGATAATAAGCATGGCCATTATACTGTAGTGTCGATAAAATTAAAGTAGCTTTTGATGTCTACGCTGGTCGGATAGCAATGGGAGTTTCTTTTGCAGTAAAGCTTCTTCGCATTCGATAATCCATTTATACGTACTTTATGTGGACCGAACAGGAAATTTTTGAGTGCTTTCTAATGCCGTAGTCGACTGTTTTGAGATCATAACGTAGCAGGCGCTTTGTGTCATTTTATGATGCCTAGCTAGGGCGTACTATATCTCTGTTCGTCTCGACCATCCGCTGGTAGCATGAACAAGTTTCATGCTAATACGATCCAAACATACATTTCGCAAGCCGCAAAGTCGCACATCGCCATAAGTTCTCGCTATAAGATGCCTAAGCATATGTACAGTAGATAAACTCCCTCATGCCAAGCCTCTGTGCCAGTTGTATTATACGGATGTACAGTGCCTACTGTAAGATGTCTTCATTTTGTTGACACACTTTCTACTGTAGATTGTGATCTTGATACATCTTTTATTTTTCTTGTGGGAAAGCATATGGAAAGCTTTTTCCTGTGGGAAAGCTTTCCTACATGAAAAAGCTTTGAATTGCGGGACGCGCAAAGGCTTTGTAGTGAAACTGCCGTAAGCGACTTGCTGCGGGAAATTCAAATTTTGAGCCATAAGAGGCTCAATTTCGCATCGATTCTAAGCGATATCAGTCAGCCCAAAACAAGGAAGGGGAGGTGCGGAACAGAATAAAATTGAAGTGAAAAACCTTAGTGCCCCCTAAGCAAAGCTATAACTGTTGCGTGGATGTCGTGATGAATGGCTTTCATTATCAGTCATCATAACAACTTCGCAGTCACCCGCCGCCCACTTTCACCTTGATCACACATGTATCAAGCCAATGAGAATGCAGGTAATAAGGGAACGATATTAAATTTAAAAATGCGTCTAATCAAAATGTGCTGTTTCACAGTCTACCCTAGACGAGACAGAAACCGAAAGTTATGGCAGGGGTATATTATTTTGAGCATTATTAATACGAATTCTCTGAGAAGCTCAACAGATTTTGTAGCCTTGCGTAACATGCTCGCTAAAGTTGCTTCATTCTTACAGGGAGCAGCTAATTGTTCGCATGTGGCTGGCATGCACATGCAAGGCGTATCGGGCTTCGCTTACTAAATTCCATAAACAGATTGATTCTGGCCATCCAGGGTATCAGTTTAAAAAAGCGTGTAACCCTAAAACGGCAGAAAAATAATTTTTATAATAATAAAAATAACCAATAGCAGAATAGTTTTTTCCACTTGTGAGAACATGTATGGTGTCTACATGCCGGGATGGAACCAGGCTTGGAGGCCAAACCAGGAATATTATAAGTTAATTGAGTAATCGGAAGGTATTCGTTCATACTTGCACCTCTTTCTTGTGTACACGTACACCTAATCCGTAGGTGCTCCGTCTGTCTAAGCAGCTTCTTTATGTATCCTGGGCGACTGCCTCGTGCAGGTTATTGACGGTTTATAATTAAGACAAGCGGACCTTCACGCAGCCAGTATCTGTCAGAGATTGAAGGGAGGCAGTCTGTTCCTGAGAATCGAGTCGGTCAGCATGGACGTAAATAATTCTACAATAGGGGCTGAACTAAGCTATACGGAGCGAATCAGCATCGGCGTTCTTTTCAGTCTGGTTTCTTACTTTGCAATCTTCTTGCATATTTTATCTTTGATCGCCGTTTTCCGCGCACCCGGAACTAAAAAATCAGCATTTCATATCATGTTGGGCAATATGTCGATGGCTGAAATGACTTTGTTTATTCTCTACGGCTTCTATGCTGCACCATGCGCTTTTACTGGTGAAAAAATTCTAGGCGACATATTCAACGAGATGATAGGTCACTTGCAAGAATGGGCATATTTTCCAACCAGTTACACAACTATGATGATGGCAGTGAATCGGGCGGCTGCCATAGCACGATTCGACTTGCCAATACACTCTGATAAGCAGCTCACCTGCTTGTACCTGGCCTTGTTGGGCACGTGGGTCGTGTCCATCGCCCTGACCACTTTCAACATGTATTTCTACAATTGTTGGACCACGTTCGATGGCACCAACAGTTTCATATTCAAGCAAGTGTGCACCGATGGCAACCGACCACCTGTCTCGCCATCCATAATCATAGATTATTTCGTCATTTATGGAGTGGCTGTATTGTATGCCTACTGCGTTTGGAAGATTTGGCTTCAACGCAACCAAGTACAGGAAGTGGGTATACAAGCTCGAATCAGCGAAAGACAGAAGAGGCTGTTCTATCAATGCGCTTTCATATGGGTGCCAACTATGATCAATCCGATTGGTGAGGCTGAGTGATTCTTCGCGTTTTCATCAAAAATTCTTCTGAATCTCGCACTCTAGGCTCTCTTAAAGACACACTTCTTAGACGTTGTTGAGCCTAAAAAACCTTTCTGAAACCCCAAAATCCTGTTTTGCAGGTTTCAATAGCTTATTCTTTTTCAGCATTCATAGTAATCCCATTATTGCTCCGCGGCTTCGCGGCAGCCATGGTGATCGTCGTCGCTGTCCTGTTTAGATTTTTTGTGACCCCGATTTCTATTCTGCTTTTTTCACGTGGCGCTCGAAGACGCGCGGTGGCGATGCTCAAGTGTAAGCATATCGACGATGGCGACAAGGCTCAAACTGCTGGTCCAATCAGCCACGTTGCTTCGATTAACAGAACAACTAGTTTTCGGCCGGGAGGCAACTAGATAGGTCTGGTTGATAAGGGTCCTATGGTAGGTCAAACCAACAACACGGCTTTGTTTCTCTGAAATGACAAGCGCACTTATTTATTCGAAGTTTTTGAATCAGGACTGAGCACAAGGGACCCAATTAGTTATCATACAATATCTCTAAATGCACTTCTGTGTGAAACAATTGTCACTAGTATCTATTTGTCTTAGGAAGCAGCATGATGTCGTTATGATACAGTGCTAAAGATAGATTTAAAATTTGTATGGTGTCAACAATATTTCTACTAATGCCACCCACGGACTTCACCCATGACGATGAATACTCATGCTGCTAACTAACCACCCCCACATTTGGCCAACACTAGTATTTCCTAAGAGCTGTGTTTCTGAGCAGGCTCACCGTAGAAGCGCACAATCCGTCAACCAGTTCAGATGTCAACGTCAAAAGAAGTTGAACACAGATGCTATCGGATATACCGTATGGTTCCCAGCATGCACAGGGGAAAAAATAATTGCTCTCACCAGATCAACCGCAAAAATAAAACTTTGCACACGGCAGTTTTTTTAATACGACTGGGGTTCAAACAACTATGTAATTTTTCATGATCTGCCCAATCTGATAATAAAACCTGTTCAATGGCGGTGCATATTTCCATGGTTTTAAGGCGATTTTCTACTAAGGGAAGAGAAAGATTAGAACAGCTGCCTATGTCGACGATTACGTCTACAGACGAGCCTACTGAGCCGAGATAGCGCTCGCTAAGGAACCATCAGTCAGAACCTAAATGTAAGAAAGGAAAGATGAAAAAGACGACGGCGAGATGGAATAGGCTCAACACACCTTGCTTCTGGCTTCAACATAAAACAGCCCCGTCTGAGCTTCAAAGAGCATCATCCTCTCCCCTCCTCTAGTCTAAAGGAACAGACAGACTGGAAGACCCGCTTTCGGGCCAGTTGAAAGCTAATAGGGAATAAAAAATGCGCATGTCCTATTGATCAAGGCGGGATGGACAGAGATTTCATGGCTGCACTTGTTTTTTTTCGATTCAAAATGATTATTCTTGGTCGACGTATCAGCGGGGAAGACTGACTTATTTGAAGCATTGACGTATTGCTTTTATCTTTTGGCAAAGTGGTTCGGAAATATTCAAATTATGCGAAAGTGAGAAAAACCATAATTCGAGTGCTTTGGTTTTTATCTTAGCTTTCAGTTTTTGAATGTTGTGTTTTATGTGCTAGACCTGAGGCATCTCTGCTTGCTGAAAAGCAGAGCCGACATATTTCCTTGTGATTTAGTGGCCCTAATCACAAATTACAAAATATACAACAGTGCTGCATGCCTACACAGAAAAGATGTCAAAATCAATTAAAAACAGGCATCAGTTTTCCGACGCAGCAGCCAACTCTTATTGGTTAGAGCATAGAAGAGGGCAGTGCCAAAGGCCCAGGATCTAGAAACCGCATAATACAGGCACAATGCCAACATTTTTCAAGTTTTCAAACATTCAATTTTAAATTTTGTCAATCCTTGAAACTATTTCATTAATACTCCTTTTTTCTATTTTGGCAAACCAACTATCAGCAGGTTGTTGTTGTTCGCCTACAGGCCTTTCTTTGTTCTTGCTGTAACAAGCTCTTGAAACGGTGGAAAGGGAAGAATTCTAGTGTCAACAACTTTTTAACACCCCCACAAGCTCAAGACAATTTGTTTCAGAATGTGTCCCAAACACTTTTTTTATTTCACGAAAATAGGGAAGTGATTTTTTAAACGTAACTAGTTTTTGAACCAGTCTTCAGAAATGTTGAAGACGTCATTTCGTATTTGTGTTTCTGTTTTCCTGACGATCATCTTTGGTGCGCGAGGGCTGATCGTGAGGCTGACGATCTGAGAAACAAATTAAGGACAATAAGGGCAGTGGCGGAGTGGGGAGTGCTTGATGGTGTGCCGGGTTTTGCGGGTCTGCTGATTCAATTTTCGAGCCCCAAACCCCCGGTTTGGCGCAATCCGAGTCGGGGCGGATTGTTGATTGAGGTTTATTGGTCGTGCTTGATGGGTTCCCTTGGGAGTTTTTGCTCCTCTCCTCGCTTTTGCTCTTCGTTCGTTTCCTCGTTTGCTATCTATTTGGTTCCTTGGCTAAGCCTAGTCATTTTCGAGTTTTCTTCATCTCACGTCCTCTGCTCGCACCGTTTTTTTATTGTTCTTTACTCAAAGGCGCTATTGATGGCGATCAGGATACGAGACATCGTATGCAGTTTTTTCCACCTCGTTTCTTCACTCTTGGGATAAACAATGATAATTTTTTTCAAAAAGCGGTTTCGACAGCAAATTTAGTCTGTGAAAAAGTCAATGGTGTCACAGTGAAAATTATAATTTTGTCATAATGCTTGGTGCATTCACAAATAATAATTCTTCGAATGATTATTTCGACGATGAGGAGCAAGAAGCCTTGGCTCAATTATATTTGGGCACAACTGGGCCACCACAGAAAAGTGAAATTAACGAGAATGGTCGAAAAGGAGAGAAAGGGTGAATTTTCCTGGCCATTACTTTTTACATTTTCTGATGCATTTCTTACTGATGCCTCTAAAATCGACAATAGACTTTGTCCTAGATGACTGTGTAGCTTCCACTGTTTCCGTGCTCCGAATCTCATCTATTGTAAATTCGCAGGAGGGGCCCAAATTTAATTAAGCACAAACATTTTTAATAGGATTCCCCAAATTTTAATCAACCAAAATCAGAGTCCTCTTCTCTCCTCCATACTCAATGTGGTCATTGGGGACTGCGGGAAAAGGTCATGCGGTGTATTGTATGGAAAGGAAACAATTATAGATTGACTTCATGCTTACGTCTTGTTTTTGACTGTTTTCAAGCACTTTCTATTTTCTATTTTCTCTTTCGCATTAAGCCTAAAGACTTCTCTTTTTCATTCCTTGGAACACGGCTCATTGCCGTCAACACGAGTCGTGCTCAGTCAGCTAGCATCGACCTCAGTAATTAATGCACCCAGTACCGCTGGGACTCTGGTCTTGGTAGCCATTACGAGATCCTCTGCTCTCGGAGCCTCTTTTTTTCTAAGCTAAAGGAAATAAAAGGGTGGAAAGCTGTGTCTAGGTCCACTCGTACACAGCCGCCCATATGCGCATTTGTAGGCCGAGCCATTGGCGTAGTCGTTTAGTATGTGCCTGCGCCTTTTCCTTATTTGGCTCGCATTAGCTCAATACCTAGCGCATTGACTGACGCCTGTCGGTTGAAGAGCAAACGGAAAACTAAGGTCTTCGTCGACATCTTCATAATTGCTGTGTCGACGTCTTAGGTAGAATTTCCATCGTGGTAGTCCCCAGTTGAACTGTCATTTTCGACCTTGTCGACAGCCGACTTCGTAATTTAGGACGAACATTAGCTAAGAATTTCTTACAATTTTACTTTTTAAGTTGTTTAAGACAACACGAGAGTCCTAATTCAGCCTTTTCTTATACCACTAATTTACAAAGTGAAGGTTGCCGTGATTCGAATTGATTCGATTGGATAAAAAGAAAAATGTTTACATTTTTGGAAAAACATCCGATTTATGAAAAAGTATATGTTGTTCCATCGTCAGCAGCGACTATGGGACCGCAAACGGCTCCGAGAGCGCCGATCACTCGATCGCCTTCCTCGCTCAAGAGCCGGAGTCCACAGAGAGCGTAATATTTTTTTTTATTGGGGAAGAGGGTCTGGTTAAAGTTGAGTGGGTGGTGCTTTTACTCTGGCCACATCGTTCCGTCATTGTCAGCAGGATACTTGCCCAAAAGACAGATCTGGGTCTAATTGGCATAGATTGCCCTGTAAGCTGGCTACATCTGACCTTTGTCTATTTGAATCACGCAACAGCAGCATGACTGATGCCTAATTTGGATGAGCCTTCACGGAACAAATTTTCTTAATTAGCGTGGGCAGAGATTTCTCTCAGCCACATGACGTACGAGCACTGTATTCGATGATCAGCCTTGAAGAGCACTTGGTAATGTCATTTGAATAGTGATCGCAAACTCAGTTTGTCGATACAGTAGATTGTCATTAGAGTAATGGCGCTTGAATATTGGCGGGAAACGAAACTCTAGTTTCATTTCTCTTTAACGATCTGCTCAGAAGACACTCTGGTACAAGAGGCATATACGAGTATGGTATTTAGTCATTGACCAATGTTTTACGTCATCAGCTATCAATTATAGCATCACGCCTTTTGTACACCTCCTGAAATATAACCTTATCACGCACTGTCCCATGTCCTAGTAGATTATGTTCTTCTTCACGACATGTGCGCAGTTAACGGCAAGTGTTCGACTCCCGGCCGGGCATTTCATTTGGTCTATAATAAGTCCCTTCGCTCTTAAGTGTGCATACTTGGGCTAGGTGATGTGGTGATTATTAGTATTAAGATCGGTAACTTTTGAGAAAATAGTCCAAACGAATCATAGCCCTGAAGGAAAATTTCAAGCTAGCTGTACCTCACTGTGAGTGTCATTTTTCTGCGACCTGAGGCAGTAGAGTAACCTGTCTGCACTGTCACGTTAAGCTGATAATGTCCTCTCAAATGATTTACCTGATGATGAGATGCCCGGGTCTGTAGCCTAGCGGTTAAAGGCGTCTCTCACGCTAAGCGCGCATTGACAGGGGGGTTCGACTCCCGCCTGGGTAAAAAATGATTGTCAAATATGTGTTCCTTAGCCCTCGAGTGCGCCGTAAGGTGGGGCTATGGATAAAGTATGACATGACATGACATGAACATGAGATATAGCATCAGCTGACATCGTGGCATGTCTTACTGTCACAGTTCAGTATGAGTAATCGCATCATATTGTCTTTGATAGAAGGAATACAGAATTAAAGATCTACAGTACACTAAACTCTGTGCTTCGATCATTTCTGACATTTTTGTAGCCATCTGGGTATATGTATGTGATTGCTGATGACACGCAACACTAGTTGCTGCGACAACCGACTGATACGGGTTCGATTCCCTGTCAGGACTAAAGTTTCTCATATCTTAATTCCTAAATTTACAGTATATATGTGTTCTTGACTATGCGCCGAGAATCGGACGAAATGTACTATCTGTTTTCTTTGGGAATGCACACGCGGCCAATGCGGTAACGTGGAGAGCGTGTGTATTCCCAAAGAAAACAGGTTATATGTGAGACGAGCTGAATTCCCTAACCCAATAAAACCCAGGCTTAGTGCACTAAAAAGACCTCTTCATTTTGCTGTCTCGAGACTGGAAAAGCTATGGTAGAACAGAGTGTATGGACAGCGAGACGTGCACTCAAACCAGCTGCCTGCTTCCTGCTAAAAGCCAAGTCGTATAGACACCCGCTTGTTTTTACTGTTCCAACATTCCTGGGCGGAGATTTCGAGAGAGCTTTCGATAAGCAACGCACATTTACTGACACCACTCTGAGCCTCGTATGATGTCTGAAGTGGATCCCCTACTTCAACATTGCAGGACCAGCGGCAACGCGCATCCGATGGCCACCAGTTGCAGTGTGGATTGCGATATGATGCTGGATACTGTCCAACTGCAATCGCCCGGCAACGGCAACGCTTCGGTCGACTTGTGTCCAGGACGAGGTGGAACAGGCACGGACAACCAATCAAAAACACGAGCCACATCGATCGATAATGCGGGGTTGCCACCAGCGTACCCGAACAGGGAGCCAGCACCTCTGGTTATGCTACCAGATCCATTCAACATAGTCACATTGAACGTGAGTGGACTTCGGTTTCAAACTCATGTCGAAACATTGGAACGTTTTCCAAACACCTTATTGGGCAACCCATTAAAAAGAAATCAATACTATAATTCGAAATTGGGTGAATATTTCTTCGATCGTCATCGATCAAGTTTTGAAGCCATCATTTACTATTATCAAAGTCAGGGTAAACGCTTAAAAAGACCCCCTTCGGTGCCATTGGATATTTTTGTCTCGGAATTAAAACATTTCGAAATGGGCGAAGAAGTTATCAAAAAATTATGGACATCCGAAGGCTACGTTCAACCTAAAGAAACCATCTTACCAACAAATCATTTCCAAAAACAAGTCTGGCTAACAATGGAACATCCAGATTCATCTTTGCTCGCTCGAATTCTGGCATTTTTCTCCGTTTTTGTTATCATAATCAGCACAATGTCATTTTGTCTCGAGACTATACCTGAACTGAAACCAGACAGGAGAGAAGTTGCGTATTCGAACGAAGACGAGAATACAACTTCCGCGAACGGAGCCATCACTGAAGGCGGAGAAAGTTTTGAGAATCCATTTTTCATCGTCGAATTTTCGTGCATGTGTTGGTTCACTCTAGAATTTTTACTAAGATTTACAAGTTCGCCATCGAAAGTTGAATTTTCGAAAAGTTTTCTGAATGTAATTGATTTTGTGGCAATTGTACCATTTTTTGTCAATTTGGCCATGGCTGGTGCCCGAGCAGGGGGCACCCCACCATTCGCCGTCCTTCGAGTATTTCGTTTGGTTCGTGTATTTCGTATTTTCAAACTTAGTCGTCATTCGCGTGGGTTACAAATTTTGGGCAAAACATTCAAAGCTAGTGTTCAAGAATTATGTTTATTAGTATTTTTCTTATGTTTAGGTCTAGTTTTATTCTCCAGCGCTATGTACATTGCAGAAAACAGCTATGCTGACACGAAATTCGTCAGTATACCCGCTTCGTTTTGGTACGTTATCATCACTATGACCACAGTGGGTTATGGGGATATGACACCCACTGGCACGTTTGGCAAATTGGTGGGCGGCACGTGCGCCATCATGGGCGTGCTGGTGTTGGCATTGCCAGTGCCCGTCATCGTGGCCAATTTCAAACATTATTACAAACAAGAAAGGCACTTGGCGCGAATGAGGGCCATCGAAGGCGATGATGCTGCCGATGAAGAATTCTGTGACGATGATAGCAGGTCTTCCTAAACAATGTCACATGCAGCAACTATGCGCAGTAGTACATTTTGATTCAGCGTGGGATAAACAGTGATGCCACTTTCAGACCTTACGTGTACAAAAAAATATATTTGTTATCCAGCGCTTTGAAATGAGTTTCAAACTTTAGAGATACCTACTCATATATCGAACCAAAAAATTTTGGTTCCAAGAGAGTTCAGATTCGTAGTCGTATAGAACTTACGTGGCGTGGCTGAGGTGGACTGCATTTCTGCAGCAGGCTGAAGGGTCGTACATTGGAGAACCGCGGAGAGCGCAGTCTCAAAAACACTCCTGTCCATACAACATTTCCCGCAGGCAACACGCACATTACATTTCTCACTGAACCACACAGTGGCTCTCACTCGTGGCCAGTGGGCCAGCATGTCACCGCCATCGCACACAACTTTGCGTAGCGCATATTGTGTAAGAAAATAAATGCAAAGAAGAATGTTAGGATTAGCAATCAGGGAATTTAGAAATTGTACAGAAGTGTTCCAATGACCTGGGTTTTTCACTGTCTGACCTAACACTGACCTTGACCGACCCCTTGAAAAATTCTTCTGACCTGACCCCGACCATGACCAGCCCCCAAAAGTTGATGGCGGGTAGTGACACGATTTTCATTTTCATGCAGTTTCATAGAAGGATCTAATGAGCAACCAGATCCAAGCCTATGATTCATTGTCAGCTGCGCCCTGCTGTAGTGTTGGGAAACTTGGTGATTGACGTTTACTAAATAGGATTTGCTCAGCGCGACTCTTGCGAACGGCGCAAAACCAAATAATTGTGTCTTGAGATCAGATTTTCTAGTTTATTTCTCTTCATGGTGTGAGTTAACAAATATAAACAAATAACATATTTTAGATCGCGGCGCGCGCCGCGATGCACCATTTATTATGATGACGCGGTTTTAAAAAGCCATTGCGTTGGGCTTCCGAGACGGTTTTGGAAGACCGGCGTTGCGCCGGGTTGCACCAATGATGTTGGCTTCAATCAGATTGGGAAGTCCGATGGCCTCACTCATCGCCGATTGGGCTGGCAAACAAGAAAAGTACGTTGGGGGCATCTCCGGAAACGACAAACGGAGCACTTTGTGTAGCAGTGCGTTGTATGTGCCAGAAGGCTCAAGGATGTCCATAAGAAGGGCAAGGCCCTTTTACAGCCAATACCTCTTGCTGGACCATGGAAGAGAATCAGGGTGGGGTTCTGCAGGCTCCACTGCCAGATTGGGATGCTGGGCTGCCGCTTATAATGTTCGCGTATCGCTCGTCGGTGCAAGCAACTGTGGGGTATTAATCGCATCGAGTCTTGCATGGCAGAGAGCCTAAACTGTCAGGTGAACTTTGAGTGATGCCCACTAACGAGAAACAAGTCATAGTATGCAACAGATATGATCTACCAGTTGACGATCATGAAGCGATTTATTTCAATAACCTCCGTGAGATTCAGGGCAGACAGAAGGGTCATCACGATCTTAAGTCTAGGATAGCCAAATATGAGGTGAACAATTAGGTGTGGTTGCTGGAAAGGCGAGGTGTGGGAGCCAAGTCGAGACCCAGGTAGAGCGGTCCATTGGCCTTAGCCACCCCGACGCCTGTGAATGTTTTTATTCGTCAGTGGAGGGTGCTGACTGCGCCCAGGTTACTGGTCCATGTGGATCGAGTAAAAAAAGGGGGAGGGGCTCAGTAGTTCGGTCGACCCAGTATTGTTGCGCGCTCGACTCGCAGCCAAGTAAATAAGTTCTTCAATCAGTTCGGTGAAACTGTGGACACTAACAATGAATGAAAACACTGCAGCAAGAAAACCTGGATGCTGTAGCCTGATCAGACCATGAGCCAGTTCAAATTTTGCTCACGCCCAAATTTGTCTGCGGCCAATGAACAAGCATCCAACTAGGCCAAGCTATAAAGGTTTGAACAGCGTCAGAGCGTACTGTATAAAGCACATGTCCCAGCTCTAAATGCACCTTATATGCGCGCAAAGATATTATTCCAAGCTGACGATGAGTGCGACCTGTTTTGAGTAAGATTCTGGGCTTGAGATCGGTTCTTGACAAACAGTCCTGGGCCTACATAGGCGAGGTCAGATTCCGCGACTAGAGCCTAGATGCGATCGCGGCCTAAGCAAGCTGCACTTGTTTATATTCTTCGCGGTCCTGGTTCTCTTCAATCCTGTCCTACACGACAGACAAAACGAACCTGCTCATCGTTGGACGCTGCTGTGTGTTGCCATTTGCAAAACAGCACAGAGGATTGGTCGGTTTTCATTGTCTGCCTCCATGGATGAACCTTGCACCGAAAATCAGAAATCTGGCCTCTTTCGGAGCAGCATGAAATCTGGTTTTTCTGGACCGGAACGCGCATTGTTGGACTGTCTGGTTGGGTAGGTGGGACCATCATTCAGTAGTTGGATACGGTCGCGAGCAGTCGATTCTTTTTCGTTTCTTCCGGTAAGATTAGTGATGCAGTGATTTGGAAGTAAGCTCTTGGCCCCACCCAATGGCTCTTGGGATTATCCGTCCTCCTGCTCTTCATAACTTCGTGTCGTCCCTCGCCCCTTCTAGACATCAACAGCGTCAGTTCAGGAATGGCGTTTTCCAGCATTTTTCGAAATGTCGGCCATGCGTGCGTGCAAACTGCTTCTAACCAATTCTGTAAATTATCCACGGATAACTCATGAGGGGTTTAAGTGGAGGGTGGGTCCGTGAATAAAAAATGTACTCGTACTACGTAGAAAATAATCAGTGGGCTGCGATGTTTTCTATTAAGGGCCTTGCATATTTTCTCCCCAAACCCATCGCTTTACTACTAATAAATTGTGCTTGCTTTATTCCACAGGATCGAGTAAACGCGCTCTGACAACAAGGAGATCGAAATCTTCGCGCAACATCTGACGACTGCTCGGCGATTGGCGCAGAGCAAAATTTCAACGAAGGTGCTGAAGCAAATGTACAACACCAACGGCACGAGTACTCGAGCCACGATCAATTGGTTCATGTTGTGGCACTTTTGCTGTTTGGTCCCCAACATAGGAATTTGCTTAGGCTAATATTAAGCTTAGGCAGGTATATGGCTTAGGCGAAGGCTTAGTGTGGTATAAGACCAGCTTAGGCTGATATAAAGTTTGAGCCAGCCTTAAAACGTTACGAGTATCAGCCTTTGCCTGGGTACCAAATGGCAAAAGCGCCCATGTTGTTCCACAGCGAAATTTTTGGTGGCTTTAAGCGGTGCTGATGGCGATGAGGCGGCTCTTCGTTAACTGGGCGGTGAAATCGAAGCGAGAGAAGAGTGCGGTTGGCTCTTTCTGGAGCTAATGCGCTCCATGTCGGTGAATCAGTTTTCGGCTTCTGCGATGACAGCTGACGAAGAGGATGATGAGTGAAAACCTAATCCGGCGAACATGGTTTTTGGGAAAGTTTTCGAAACTTGATTTTATTAACGTTACTAGAATTTTTTCATTCTCAATCCATTTTGCGCAGAATGACTTTTTAATTTGTGATGTGACTGTTAGCATTTTGAACTTCGCGCTCACAGTTAGCTGTTAGCACGCCCATGGTTAGCACGCCTATTGCAGTCAGCTCAGCAGGCCTTAGCAACGTTCTGGCACCAAAAGTGAACCCTTATTCCTTTCCCTTTCACCGGACATCCCTTTCACTGGACATTTACTTTAGTGATAAAATAATGTAGCTACTAATTGATTCCTAACCAGTGCGTACTATGCATATAATCATGTTTCATAATTTCAGAGATTTGGGTTTTTTATCTACTACGTTGGATTTAATCAGGAATAATAATTTGCACTTAAACGGGGTTGGAGTCTTTGCGCAATCTAGTAGCCATAATTAAAGCTGGGAACATAAGAATTCGGCATATATAGATGTCATTAAACTTTTTTGAAACAGATACGATTGCCTGTTTCTAAGTGTAAGTGGTCACCTAATCGTTCTATTGCTCTTCTTACGATCAGTATCGCGTAGATCTGTTCTTCGACCCTCTTTGCCATGGCAATTGTCGCTAGTGATCATGGAATTCGGACAGGAATGTCGGACGTTTTGGGCAAAAAGATTACCGCATTGAGTTAATGCAGAGACAAGCATGGTAGGTACACTCTGATCCATCATATCTGCGATGAAGCAGTAGAGGAAGAGGCAACAGCAACATCGGCTCAATTCGGTAATGATAGCAACACTGATTTTACTTATTATTAGTCTCGGCTGACCTTGCTGGACGCGTATCGAAACGGCGAATGTACCCATCAATTTCATCTTATTTATAATGACAGAAACTCGACCTGATAAAAACCTTAAAGAACCTGGATGACTAAAGTGTGCTTTAGTGAGGAAAATAGACTCATCTCCTTCGTGTGTGCAAACAATATACGACCTCAAACAGAAAATCCCGATCCTGATCGGGCTTGCCCTGATCCCGATCCCAGAAAAAGGTGATCCCGATCCCAGAAAAAGGTGATCCCGATCCCAGAAAAAGGTGATCCCGATCCCAGAAAAAGGTGATCCCGATCCCAGAAAAAGGTGATCCCGATCCCAGAAAAAGGTGATCCCGACCTATCCTTAGAGGTGACCAGGTCTAACGGCAGGCTCCCTGTGTCTTCACTGGGCTGGGAGCATCCCTACACGAGGGCATGCTGGGTAAGAAGGGACTTAGGCTTAGCTTAGGGACCTTCGCGACAGGTGCAACCCCCATCCCTTGATGAGGGTTCCTTCTCCGTTCGGTGCAGACCACGCGGCGACACGTGTGTCTCGTGCACGGAGTGTCCTTCCATAGGCCTCTTTGATGAGAGCAGAGCGAGCCCAGATATAACCGGTTCGATCTGGTTATGTTCCGCGCCCGGATCGGTCCTCTGACCGGCCCGCCTGACTGCTCGTCAGTCATCATCTACTCGTCGATCCGTGCGGTTGGGTCTATTCCCCCAGCTGCCCTTCCCTCGTAAGTGCTCTTCACTTGGCTGGTTGTACCAGCGTAGACGTGTCCGCCTGTCGGCCTAATAAAGGTGTATCTCTATTAGTGTCCGTTTCAGTAGGGACCGCGCAGGGTAGATTCGAACCTTAGTACGCGTGTAGGTATTCCGATCCACACACGGGGAGGATACCACACAGGTATTCGAGGACAGTTACCCGATTCTCTGCTCCTTGGGTGGGCGTCTGCCACGACGGTACCAGGAGAGTCGCCCAGAGCCAGGTGTCCAAAGCCAGCGACAAGCGATGCACTAAACTGCCGTCCTCGGAGTAGAACCTCAGCCTTCCAGTCAGGGTTGCCGGCCAGCAAGGCGGGGTCAACGCCTTGACCAGCTGAGCCATTGCCTTCCAACTTTTCCCTTTCGAACCGAATGTCATTCTAGTTGGGAATAAGAGTCCTGATAAACCCGAAATTGCATTGTCGAGAATGAACGACCGAAAAAAATCTTCAATTCGAGTTGAAAGAGAGAGAGCAAAGATCAGGCGCGCACACCACGTGACTTTCATCTTTTATCTGCCACGCTTCCACAACTCCAACTCCCCTGGAAAACCCACCACAATAAGGCAACCACCTCTATAGACTTCTCGCACTTCCACAACCGCACAAACATACCGAAGTCTGAACAAGCCTTCACTTACAATTAGACAAGCCCTCGATGCTCCCTGCGGACCCGCTCTGTCCCCATCCCTCTGACGACAGAAAACTTTATATGTAAACCCACAATGCGTATGCGTATTGCGCAATACGCAAATTGGGCATGATACTCTAAAAAGTGTGCCTACAAGTTTGCCTCATTGCGTATTTTTCCTCTAGTACTGTAGGTCAGTGCATACTATATCCAGTCCCATACTGTAACTAATCATGTGACCGTGTCAGCAAATCAATATCGATTCCGATGACCATGAAAGCGTCCTAGACTCGAAGTATTGCTGGACTTTAATCATGAATTCCGATGTTTAGCAATACCAAAATCATGTTTCGCATGCATACAGCCCAGTGAAATCAACCTAAAAGGGTTACAATAAGAAAACGAAATTTTAGTAGCTCAACGCACGACTGATCTCAGCATCTGTAAAGAAAATTGCGATTATCGCGAGTGGCAGAACAGTACGTCTTTGGCGAATTTTCCAGACATATTGGCGAAATAAACTAGAGATCTCAAACTGAAATATTGAACCAAGCCGAAACCGAAAGAGCCGAAAACCTAACCGATTAGCAAGACCCGGAACTGAAGCTAAACTGAAACATATAGAACCGATCCGGCCATGACCAGCAGTCAAACCGTTTACGAGCCGTCAGACACTGGCCAATCAACAACTTTCCTCTCGTTGAACCCGAGACGTGTTGAGCCACTCGCTCCCAAGCAGGTAGACGAATGCGAACTGCTGCACCTTTGCGGCCACCAATAACCTGAGTTTATATCAGCGACAATTAGCAGATGTAATTTCATGTCATTCTTTTCTTGTTTTTTTTTTGAAATTTCCTCATCGAATTGCAGTTCAATGTTTTTAGAAAGTTTTCTAAACCCTTTTTGGGCAATAAAAACGCCAGATATCGCTCAAGCGCTGTTTTTTAAATCAGTTTTTTAGCACTGAAATACCTGGTTTTCTGGGCGTAGTAGAAACTGAACATTGAAATTCTAGGAGAAAAAAAACAGATTTTGCTCATCTTTCACGCTGGCCCACCTGTTACAGCACCTAAAGGATAAATTTCTCTCTTTACTCTTATTATTTCTTGCTGTTTTGACCTTGGATATTGCTGTTGTCCACTGTCTGACTAAACCAATCGATCCCGCAAGAAGCTACGTCCATTGTAGGTGATTATATCGCGAAGACACTGGAATCTATGCCGGAAGCGGTGGCAGTGAGAACGTCGCAAGAGTTACAAGAAGCTTTGGTTCGATCTCAAGGAGCATTGTTGAATGAATAAGGCGAACTGTACCTGGCAGTGTACGATTAATGAGCCTGCCTGTATTACTTCTTCCTGGCTCCCTTTTCGAGGAAGATTGAATCGTGTGCCAAAAAGGTGCTTGATCAATTCAGGGAATGTAAACTTGAATGACAGTCGTCCACTGGCACCTCCTGGATAGAGAAGCGATTGAACAGGAACATTTTGCAGTACGGACTCGCTTGTATTCGGTTAAGGTCTAGTAATCGCATCAGATCGATATACAGATAAACAGAATTGAATGTAGGTTACAGTATACAAAAAAAAAGAAGTCGCGATAGTATTTTGCAGTCGTTCTATATTCAAAACTTGCCGCAACATTTGTATAAAACATGACGACTGTCATTCCTGTGTATTTGATATACTACTACAAGATATATTTGGGAGGAGGTGGGGTGGGATAGTCATGATTTAACCTCCCGACCTGGATCTGCTGTGCTGGGCTGATCAAAGTTCCCGAAGTCTGTTAAATCAAAAATACGAGTAGGTTTAGGAGGCAAAAGGACCAGTCTGTTGCGAACAGAGCACGTAGTCTTCCTCTTTTACCACATCACCAAACGCGTATGCGCAGGCGAGGGTGAAAACCACATAACACAAAATGATTTACTGGGCCGCGAGGCGAATACTCGCTAGTGACTGCGCATCTGGCGTGAGAGGCAGACGCCTACCCATTAGGCCACGAGCCTGGTGAACAGGTTGGTAGAGCGGCTGATGGTGTTTGGATTAGTGAACAACAACGACCATTATTTCCAATGACGACGAAGGAGCTAGACAGGGGCGAGGCATACGGTACGACCATGTAACTAATACAGGACCCACAGGACTAGCACGAAAGCAATGAACAGACATCGAGCTCCAATCAACGAGGGAGCATCCAGTACTCCTATTATAAATGTAATTAGGTACTACACGCACAAACACGGGCCTCGATGACCGATATCGAGAAATCGATCGATCGATACATTGATCAATTCTGATCCAGCATACGCAGATTAACGACGGCGTTTCCTTCTTTTCGGTGGAGCACTTTTCGGGTTAAAAAATGTGACCAGATTATAGCAACTGAGCGCCAGCAGCGTGACCAGACATAAAGTCCGAGTGTAGCCATCGGCTGTCTGAAAAAGGTTTCATGAGGTGGAGGGAATCAGGGACGTCGGGCAATGACCTCTGTAGGAAATCTGGTTTCTTGAGTTCTGATAGAGGAGTTCAGCACTATTAGAAGTGAGGTTGAGATGAAGATCTGGCATTTTCATCCTCAGGTTGGAAAATGAAAAGGAAAGCGCGAGAATAACATCCCTCATAGGGAGTATACGTCCCGACATACTGTACCTCTTCGAAAGTGATCTTAGCCAATATGCGATTCATATCGCCTTTCAAACCGTCAGTAAACGGATCGAAACTGTAGATGCGATCTCCGATCAGATCATTCATGACCGTAGCGATCTTGGCTCCGTTGCAGAAATATGACATTTCGTACTCGCTGTTGGTCACTGTGCCCACGCAACACAGCCGACATTGCTCGCTGGTGCCCATCAGGTAGCTGGCGATCTCCTGCCCATCGATAGTATTCATCCAAATTCCCCAGGCCTTGCGATTGAACTCGGCCAACGGATTGGCCATATCGAGCGGGCGGAGACTGGCGAACGAATGCTCGTACGAGTACATGGTGGCCAGGGCCAGTTGGATGGCGCATATGTTCTTTGTAGTATTGCCTTCCAACACCTTGGAGATGGTGCAAATGCCCTTGCTATTCATTGTGGCCACAACGATGGGACGATGATGGTCCGGATCTTCGGCCACCATTTGCCACAGGCTATTGCCGTTGTGATCGAGGACTGCTTGAGTGAATTCAATAAAGACGCGTTTGCTGGCCAGCATATCTGTCAACCCCATTGATTCGATGAATGCTTGAACAGGATTCAAGTAGTCGATAGGCTGGTCCACGATAACAGTCGTCATTTCTGCCTTGTACGAGACCCACGAACACAATGCGAGTGACAAAGTCGGAGTCTCGTTGGCGATGTTGTCTGGTTTGGTTGAAGAAGGCCATGGATACGGATGGCAACGATTACCCGCGAGGGGTCGTTGTTGGTGCCAAGTACAGGCGGAGGGCCATGAAGGACCGCGAATTACGAAGACCCTGTGTGCCTCTACGGCGACTCGGGAGCTCTGACTACGCTCTGCTGGCTGCGTATTATTATAATCGTAGCCCCACAAACAGGGCAGTTCACTTGTCTTTCGATCGAACTTGCTTCGTCATCAGCAACACTAGGCGTATTAGCAGCATCCGCAAGCGGTTCCTGGGAGGAGAATCGAACCAGGAAATGTAAAGACACTACAGTCCATGATCACGAGGAGTGACCAGTCCTGAAGGACGCTCGGGTCTGGGTCTAAGTTACTTGAGGAAGGACTTGAGGAGGTTCAGCGAGCTGTCTGGAGCAACGTTTTCGGATCGAATCTCGTCTGAAGGCTTGAAATACCATGGTGTAAACAGCCCCCCCCCCCCCCCACAGGCGGCGGGAAAGAGTAGAAACCAAAGCCTCTTGAGCCAAATACTCGTAGGTACGACGAGTCTCTGGCTATACCTGCCACAGAAACATCAACCGGAGAGGTTTACGTCTCCCAGCAAGGGGAGGTATCGATCTTCCAACCGCCAGGGATGCTGGTTACAATGGGAAATACAGGTTTCAGGCCGACGATGCTGTGCAACCGCGGCTTTTGCAACCCTAGTTCTGTGATGGGGGTTTCCTTCCCCGTTCGGTGCAGACCGCCCGGCTGCACGTGCCCTTGCACAGGTGCTCTTCCATAGGCCTGACTGAGCAAAGAGAGTCCAGATCAAACCGGATCTAACTGGTTATGTTCCTCGCCCGGATCGGTCCTTCTGACCGGCCCGCCTAGACTGCTCGTCAGTCATCATCCACTCGTCGATCGGTGCGGTTGGGTCTATTCCCCCAGCTGCCCTTCTCCTATAAGTGCTCTTCACTTGGTTGGTTGTACCAGCGTAGAGGTGTCCGCCTGTCGGCCTAATAAAGGTGTATCTCTATTAGTGTCCGTTTCAGTAGGGACCGCGCAGGGTAGATTCGAACCTTAGTACGCGTGTAGGTATCCCGATCCATACACGGGGAGGGTACCACACTTTTGACATGCCCTGGGGGTTACTCTATGTCAAAAGCCGCGCTTTCTTGTCAGGTTTCTTTCCAGATGGATTGTTATCGTTTTTGATGCGATTCGCTCTTGTTGGTGTATGTCAGTGATTGAAGTGAAACTATGAAGAAAATGGAGAGACACGTTCAAGCATTTGTATTGGAACAGTGTCAGTACGAATACCAATGGTACTGTGTGTACGGGGGGGGGGGGTTCGAAAAGTTCTTCCAACTGGCATATAAATGACAACGAATCAGGCCAATACCTTACACTTTTTGACATAATCACCAGCTAAGTTATAACATTTCTCCCATCTCTCTCGAAGCTCTTTCATTACGCCATGCCAGTAACTTTTTGACTGGCTATCCAGCCACTCAATAACAGATGATTGCAACTCATGGCGTGGTGGGTTAGTCGTCTGCCTCTCACGCCAGGTGCGCAGTTACGGGCGAGTGTTCGACTCGCGGGCTGGTAAATCATTTCGTGTAAAATGTGTCCCTTCACCCTCAAGTGCGCATAAGCGTTTGGTGATGTGGTAAAACAGGAACATGAACTCATTCTCATCAACGAATCTCTTCCCTTTCACGGTTTTCTTCAAATCTTTGAACACCTTGAAGTCGGAGGGTGTCAGGTCTGGTGAATAGGGTGGGGGATTCAATTGGGTCCAGAGCACGTCATGGAGGGCGTCCAAACCAACATCCGCGCGATGAAGTGGCGCATTGTCATCCAGAAGCAGCACACCCTTTCTCAATTTTCCTCGCCGTTTTTCTTTTATGGCTGCGCGTAGTTTCTCCATGAAATGGGCATAATACTGGCCATTAATGGTCTCAACCTTTCCCAAAAAGTCGGCCAGCAGCCAGCCTTCAGAATCGGAAAACAATGTCAACATTGTCTTTCCAGCTGATCGGACCGCCTTCGCCTTGACGGGTGGATTCGATTCTTTCTGGAGCCACTGCTTGGACATTTCTTTCGTTTCTGGATCATACCAAAAAACCCAGCACTCATCGCCCGTCACGATCCTATCGCAACGCACATCGTTTTTGAACTCCCCTTGTATGTCCCAATCGGATTAGTCTCTTCCTTCACGTGTCTTCTTTAGTCTCCGTTCCGTTTAAAAAAACAGCCCAGTGCCTTATTTGAGAGTCCGAGCACAGTATACTGTAAGGGCGAATGAATTCTCGGGGCACATATTTCGCAGTCTCTCGAGTTTGGCTTTTTCGCGGGGTAAAAATTTTGCAGTTCCAGATGAAATGCCCGAAATCGAGAAATTTTCTTTTTTCCTGTGGAGATAAAGTGCTGGCTCAGTCATTGCATGTCACATACGATTAGGGACCAACCATAAAAAAACGTCCACACTATTTCTGAACTTGTTGACCCCTTTCCTCTGTATATCAGCCATTTGTCCGCATAATAGAACCTCAATAAAAGCGCAACTTAACCAAAGATCCCCGAAAAAAACCCGCTAAGTCTACAATGGGAGCTCTTATATCAAAAGGGCAAAAGCATACCGCGAAATCAGCGGGGATCACGCTAACATATTTCCTGAAGGCGAGTCGAAGAACTGACAGATGAGTAATGCGATGCGTCAAATAAGCGTGCGATGCGACGTTTTTGGGTCAACTGACCATGTGAAAAGGTGCCTAAAACGTCGCATCGCAAGCTTATTTGACGCATCGGATCGAACTATACTTCCAGCTTAACAATGCTTGCCAACATGACTTTCCCGGTCATCTGCGACAGAAAATCCACGATAGGCCGATGTGCTTAGGGTTTCGCCTTCCTACGCGGACACATGATTTTGGACAGTCTGATTGTGAGAATCCCCACCAGCCAGGGTCAGCTTCCGAGGATATCCTTTGAAGGGCTTCCCAGCTTGGTGGATAACTGAGCACCACGCACATCAGGCTAGCCGGCACTCTGTCGAATAGAGAAGTTGCAGGCAGGAACTCATCGTCATTAGTGGCAAATGAAGATGGTTTTTCATTTGACTTTGGGTTTGACCCAAAATTGACCTCTTCTGAACTCAGAAGCGGACCTCCTCGTTTCGCCGCTCTCGCCACTACCCTTGTCCGTTTTTTGTCAAAAATCCTACAACGCACCCCTCCTGACGCAAAGTGGCACACGTTCTTCATTGATGGCCGTTATCGCTTTATGCCGCCTTGCCTGTTGTACTGTAGTGTTAGAAATCACCTCAAGGTCAAGGTCAGAATTCTGTCAAAACCCTGATTGATCGACCCTTGGTCAAAGTCAGGGTCAGGTCAGAATTTCTTGCGCCTGGTCAGAGAATTCGGACAGCGAAAGGAAGTAAAATCAGTTAAATGTTGGTGAAAAACACTTCAAGGGCCCGCCTTCGTGTGTTGGGATCAGGGGGCAGTTTCACAGTTCTAAATTCTAAGACATGTCCTGAATTCTAGGACAGTCCCAAGTCGTTTCACAATCAACTTGGGGTCCCACCCAAGGACACCAAGCTGTCTTAAAAGAATGGAACCACACAGCATTTGGTATCCATAACTTCTAAGAGCAAGAAAAACGAGACGCACTTCGCTCTCTCCAAAGAGAACGACGAATTTATCATCTTGTGCATGAAGTGCTGCGCACGTACGGGTCTTTGATGTGAAAATTCGTATTGCGGAAACTGAATCAGACGATTTTCAAGAGCGCTTCTTTGTGACTTCCGATCGTGAGCGGGACAGAGTTTTTTGCAACCCCCACTATCTGTTTCCTTTGAGTATGTACAGCAGCACGATGCGCATGTGAAGGGCATGTGCCCGTATATTCCCAGAGAGAATAGGTTGAGCTACGCGTTGAGAATGCTTCACTATTTCATTCCATTTCCACGCTAGTTTATTCCAACCTCCAACCTCACAAGATAATCCAACAATTCTACTTGCTTATGAAGATACTGCATGGGTTCTTCAATAAAATGTGCACTCTCCTCACTCATTACCCAGTATTCACTGTTTCGTCGACATGAGTAAGGCGCTGATTAAGCCGTACATGCCCAAGACCATAGCGAATCCAGTCAGGAGGACGACGTTCATGTAAATCTGCGGTCTGATACCAGTCGCCTTTGTGCAACTGTCGCCAATAACACCAATGGCACATCCCCCGGCTAACCCGCAAAAACCCATCGTCATTCCTGCACCCAAGTGAGCAAAACCACTGAAATCGGCAGATGAAAGCTTTCGATTACCCAAGTCATACCCCTTGGAGAAAGCCGTTTTACCTCAGCATGCTATAGTTAGGTGGTTTTTCGATACGACCGGCGATGATAATAGCAATGACCAATCCATAAATGGCTAGCACGCCCGCCATGACCACGTGAACTGAAAAGGAGTAACTGCAATCCAGTACGGTGCTTCCAAAGCGGTAAAGCTCTTTACCAATGGACTTCATTATCATAGCTGGGCGCACTAAGGCCACTTCTGTTATCCCCAACATCGATCTCGCCGTGCCATAAGCAGCACCAAAGGCTGAAATAGATATCGAGATGTTGGCTAGTGTTCTAGAATCTACCACAGTGTCTTACTTGTGAAGACGATCGATGCCACGGCACCCATGAATCCGATAAATGGGGCCACTACAGGAGCGTAATCTAACTCATTTTCTCGAACCATTTTCCTGCTAAAGACTTTTGTCTTAATTTTGCATCATCGAGTGTGTGCCGCGATTGATTTGTTGGTACGGTTGCACAGAGGTACCATAACATAGCTAAAGAAGGTTGCAATAACTACCAGTCCCTTCCATTTTGAGTAAGCTGCCATTTTGAATGAGGCGTTTGGTGGGGGCAAACATGACCGACAGACTCTAATTACTGTTATGTTTGCAGAGAAAAGCTATTGGGTGCCTCATAAAGACCTGCGCAAGAGCTTACAGCTGCCAGTTCTTCGCACCCTTGGGCCTAGACCTGAATTCTCCTGTGGAACCACTCTTCCAGATCGGATTGGCTATCACAGACATAAAGGTCACGTGACATACTGTAGTAGTACGACTAATATCTGATTCTTATTTGTTACAGTATGCGGTGTTCGATGTTTTGCGCTGACACAATATTGGAAACAAGAGCTCCAAGGAAAACTGATCTAAATACTACTTTTAATCTTCGAATGATCATTTTGTACTATCAGTTTTAGCAGGTGAAACCAATGCAGAAATGTAAGATATTCGTGCATACTAGCCCACAATTCATTTTTACCAGAAAGCAATGTGCCGTCCGGTTTTCTTCTTCACATATCGTAACGGCGATGCAGGACTAACAAGAAGTGGGCGTGAAGAGGGAGACCAGAAAAACTAAAAGTGCTGCACTTCCTAAGCTTAAAGAATGCACTGTAGAATGGATGCCAGAATATTGAAAAAGGAGTGTTCAGATTCAGCACTTAGCGTTTTACAGTATACGAGGTGGCCAAAATTTTGGATCGCAGTCATATCGAAATTGCGGTCAAGTCAAAATTGCCATTTCGCAAGGATTCCTCTCTGCAATCAAGAATTTAGACTTTTCTCACATCTAGGCGCTGGAGTTGGCGACTTTCCTGGAATTTCGGCTACCTTACTATAACGTGGGCGCTGAATCTGAATATAAACTTTTTTTTCAATATTCTGACGTCGATTCTACAGTGCACTTTGCCTGAGTGCACAGACAAAATGAATTTTAGTGGCGATGTAACAATGCAAGAAGGTATTCTCGTCATAGACTCTATGATTTCAAAAATGCGCAAATTCCGAATCTCACTCTTTTTCATGCGCGCAAATCTGATAGAATAACTCATAAAGATAGTAGTGGCATTGCTTAAGTACTCTGACTGCCCCATCATTCCTATGACAAATCGCGCGATTTTTAAAATTAAGAATTCAGTTTGGCTGACTCGGCGCACAAGATCTGGGGCCCAGTCTAAAACGGCCTATTTCTGCTAAATCGGGTCGCTCATTGTCAGATTGTTCCTGTTCAGTGTAAAAAAAGGGTTGCTTGATTTTAGTATACTAGGTGCAAAGTTACAGTTGCGCACCCCCGAGTGAACAAAATTTGCATGATCACCACGTTTGGGCGATTTTTCTTGAAATTCTCAATGTGAGGTAATGCCAGCGACAATTTCGTTAAGAAAAAGGTGCCTCGACGAAGCAAAGATGATCCATGCTAAGGTATCATAAAATACTGAAACATTGGAGCACCACAACAACGGAATCAACAGCTCATTCTCGAACCGTTTTTCTGCTAAAAAAGCTGCAGTTCTGATACAACATGAAATGTGTACACGCAAGAGATGTGATGGTATCAGATTAATATGGATCGAAAGCTTGATTCTGCCCCATCAACTTTTTACATTGGTTTTATGTGAATTATTTAAATACAAGAAGAAAATTTTTTAAAATCACACAAAAGGAGTTTAGGCAAAACAAAGACATCCAGCGAATAGAGCACATTTTTCTGTACAATTTTTTTTGCTGACTAAGAGACGTTACCGCTAAAAAATTCCAAATAAATTGAGGGAGAGGAGGGGGAAAGGCGCGGAATCACATTCGAATACATAAGAGTGCTCATTTCACTGTAATCAGGTCTTATAGCCCTCAGCTCGCGATTTGACCTACAGTAATTTCCACGTCGCGCCTGTGAGCGTTGTCTATAAATTGGTCAGAAAAAAGGGGTGTTGGTGGGTAAAGCTTTGACTGTTAAACATATGCGAACTAATGTTTCAGCCCACCACCTCAGCGAATCATTTCCCTCTTCATCAAGTCATTGTGATATATTTTCATACTGTACTGTAAGTAGCTGGTAAATGGTGTGATGGGTTCTAAAGGCTATCAAAACGACGAACAGACAGCATTGCAGAGGCAGAAAGTGAGCGTCGTTAGGGAACGTGAACATTCTGCCAAGAAAGTGAACAGTGCCGGAAGGAAATAATCGTAAGTGGGAAACATTTTCTTGCAAACGAACATAAAACATAAAAACGAACATACATACAATGCCAATAGGTACCCAGCTTTCGAAGTGTTTTCCTGGTAGCCATTAGCTCGACATTTCTAGCTGAGCTGCAATCTTTCTCACGGGGCCAAGTCATGATTACAGCATCTTTTTCCCGCCCCTTTAGTCCTACCTGAGTAGCACAACTAACGATAAGAGTAAAAACAAATCAGAAAAGGAATCCACGGTGTACAGAAAACTTACAGAAGTGAATGTCCTCTGCACTCACTACAGTCATTTATAAGCATCTTTGCAGTAGGAGTGGCCCAGTCCAACTGATCAAAATTCATTAGCATATCCGCGTTCCATGGGACCGATGACACCACTACGATTCGAAGCCAGCATCCGAAACTGGGGGGGGGGGGGGGGGGGGGTGAAGCCCCCGTGACCCCCCTCTACGCTAGGTTTCGGATGCTGTTCGAAGCCGTCAACACATTCCAGTCTGCCATCATCATACCACTTCACCAGACCAGACTACTCCCCAACAAATTTAGCCCACCCACCCCTACAGTAGATTACAGCACCTTTCATCGGTATCATTCACCACACTATTCATCCTCATCCCCTGACTTCCACGCCTAAGTTCGTCGAAAGGGGACATTTCTTACTCGAACGAGCATCCGCGTCAAAATCAACACGAAAGTGTGACTCTCAATAAAGGCTTCCATTTTTATCCACTTGGCAATGGTGTGTCACGCGGGCACTATTTTATTCTAAAGACTTCCACGCCAGGTGCTCACTTAGGCTGCAAAGTTTCAGTCCTCGCCTTCGCATCTTTACTTGAACTTTCATGCTCATTGTTCGACCAACCAAATGAACACATTGAAAAAGACGAGTTTGACAAAGTATTATTGAAATGAAGTCATTTTGAAATTTTCAAGTCAGAAACGAGTTTTTTTCACCTAAATATGGTCTCAGACTACGAGTAGTATAGAAGACAGGCTAAAATGAGGACGGAATTACTGAATCTAGTTCTGGCCCGGATTCAAAGACACGTCAGCAACAAAGAACTGTCGGGTACCGTCCATCACACTGCGAATACCACTTTTTGTCCAAGAAGGAAGTGCACAGTAGTTGGGCGACATCTTACTGTTAATCGAGGCGAAGACATAGTTTTTTGATCACCTCAAATTAGTGTTCGACCGGGGCCCCGACCCCGATCCCCGTCCCCGCGGGGATGGCCATCGCCGTCCCCGTCCCCGTCCCCCTAAAAGATGTGGCGGGGATTCACCCCCGAAAACTTTCCCGCCTTCGACAGTCGAAAAGACCCACTAAACATAGCGTCAGAATTTTGTGCTGTGTTGTGGGATGGTTACTTTTAAAAAAATACTGCTTTCTGTGTGGTGTGACCTGTGACCTTGTGCAAAGCGCAGATATTGGTCTGTGAGATCAGGTCAGTGCTGGAAAAATGCAGGGTAAACTGCATGAAGTTTTTAGAACATGTCAAGAAATTAACATATATGCAGACTTTGACTTTCTGAAAGCCTTTTTTCATCCTCATTCCCGTCCCCGTCCCCGTCCCCGACTCCGAACGGGGGAAGACTGACCACGTCCCCGTCCCCGGAAAAATCACCCCTGGTCGAACGCTACCTCAAATACTATCTCAGGGAAATAAATGGCAACGCATTTTGGCAACTTTCCCAAATACCGGTGCCCACAAAAACCCCCCCCCCCCCCCCCCCCAACACCCTTGCAGTACATTCAACAGGCAGGATGGCCATATGTAAGTACACCACACTCATTGCCCCCAGTGAAACCACAGTATAACTCCTAGTATATGAGGGGACTAAATGATAACTTGCAACATCTAACGAAAACCACCATTCTACTCCTGTGTCACCAAAATCTGGTGCGACAGAGCGATCAAGACACCGCACACATGACACTACAATAAAGGAAATGCTTAACCAATCAAATCAGGCCACAAATACAAATAAGAATTAGCAGAAAAGATAATCCACCTGTTCGCGCAAAAAAATCAAATGTCAAAGCCTATTGGGAAATATACACACACGCGCTCGTTAGGGATCAAGATTTAGTCAATCCTGGTCGGGATCGGGACTAGTTCTGTACCTACTGTACTGTGATATTGGGATCTTTGGCAGGGCAGTTTAAACAAAAACTGCAGTGCGAAGTTTCATCTGAACTTACACCGGTTAGGCAAGATTATACCAGCAACATCACAAGGAAATAATTGCAGCACATTCTGGCATCGATGCTCTCACCATCACCCCCCCCCCCACCGACACTCTTGCAATGTTTTGTACGACCGTATGTAGGTCGACTCGAGGCATGCAAGATATATTTCACTCACAAGTCACAAACAATATGAGCCCCCTTTATTTTGGATTAGCAGAAATATACTCTAAAAAGCAACGAAAGTTAGTCTATTAAGCTGATTTATACGCCTGATATAGTCAGTTACAGAATCAACTTCACATTGCCTTCTACATACATCTTAAACAAACTTGACATTGACCTACACAAGACCCATAATCCCTTATTTTGCCCGCCCATGTGCCATAGATGGCCTGGCATTAGTCCAAACGTGGCTTAAGGTTTTTGGAATCTCGACCCATTCTTAACGCGATCGGGATCCCGCACGAACGCTACTTTACACTATCATCTTGGAAGCAGCCCCCTGCGCTCGTTCATCCTCTCTTCTATACTTATCGTACTTTTTGCTCGGATCGAACGGTTCCCATCGACTGGCCGGATAAATATGCTTGTTCCTCTCGTACCAATTCCGCAACACCACTTTTGCCGGATGTGACTCAGCGCTATCCACAGCGGCGTCTTGTCGAATGCGCAACTCGCCGGCAGCATCGAACTCGAACAACGGCCCACTCTTTCCCATAGCTTTCGTAACGATAAAATCGTAAAAAGTGTAGAAATGAGGAATGATTAAATCTTCTTTAATAAACATTAAATTATCGGCAGAAGCAGCTTTTAATTCGTTAAAATCTTTACGGAGGACTTCCAATGCTTTTTGTAAAAACTGATGAATCGTATTCCCTTTGTTCATTTTAAAATCGCGTCGATGGCCACTTCCATCCCAATAGCTAAAGGCGATGTTGATTGGCTCATTTTTAACACGTTCTTGTTCGGCCACCCATTCTTGGCGCAGTTGTTCGCGAAGTCTAAAATGGTGATTACTCCCGTATACAATATAGTAGACAGCGAGTTGGAAAGAAACACAAATCAACTTGGAAAGCCCTCTAAATTCAGACGCAGATCATGAATGCGCAGGATTTGAATTCCATACTCAAAAAAGGAATTTGGAAACATTTGAATGCTGGCATGAATCATTTTTATGGGGCTGCAGAGGCTACAGGCTGACTTTTTATAGGGCTGCGACACCCTCGCACGGGTCTGGCCGCGACCCTGCGCACAGAGCAAGCAGCTGAGACCGTCACCCGCGCGGGGCAGTATACTTACTTATTCTCCTCTTCTTCGCGCTCTTTATCGGGCAGAAAACTCGTATCGACAGTTGGGTCCTTGCCGATCTTTCGTTTCTTGAAAACTACAGCTGTCTCATCCGTTGAAGACGTTGATGATGAACGCGACGCATCGTCCGTTGCGCAAGCATTGTTTAATCCTGACGGTCCACTTTTCTCTTCATCGCTGGAATCGTCTTCTTCTAATTCTTCGTCCGGATCAAATGATAAAACACATTTCTGAAAAAGTTGTTTTTCCTTTGTAGTTTCGAACAATAAGACAGCGGAAGAGACCGTATAGCCTCCAAGATCAGTGGTGCAGGAATTTTGACGAGCCAGTTGAATGATTACAAGACCAACATGGCTGGTCATTTAAAATCAAGGGATCCGAGGCATGAACCCAGCGTTTTTTTCGGTGTTGTGACGATTCCCCCACTGCGTCGTTTTCCCACTGTGCCTGGTGGGGGAATCGACTCACTGAGACATGTGACGTTTCCCCACCATAATTTCTCGCCTGATGTGCAGACACGACTTGGGTTGCAACAGGCAGTACGAGTGTGATAGGCTTGTAGAACGTGGGCAGCGTAAAGTAAAATTTCGGTGCTGCAGCTCATGTGCAAAGTTCTGAGGCTACGAACTTTTTGAACTCCTTAGAGTATTTCAGGAAGGATATTTGACACGCTGCCACTACGAGTTAGTGTAAGACCAGGCCAGTTCTCTCTGCTAATCAAGGCAGGGTTCAAATTGCAAATGTTTGTAAAAACCGATCTGAGGGGTGGATCAGTTTCCGATGCGATACGACTGCTTGATCGGCAGGATTGGCAACTAAAATTTTTCGCTCCGTATCTGCTGAAGAATGATAAGGTGTGGCATTCTATGATGAGAAAATCCCGTTTTTTCTCTCAAATCAGCATTCAATCCCACTTTAGGCGCTGCTTATCTCTCCTGTGTCCTTTGGAGTAGATTGACAGAGTGACAGCGAGGAAACATAAGAGGTTGGCGAGGAGCAGTGCCAAGTACGTCATCCCCATCAATCAAAAATTTCTTGAAGCGGATCGGATTGACCAGATCGGTCGATGCTGCCCTTGGACCGGGCGAGAGTGACCCAAGGAGCAAACGTTTTAAGGCCGGTATTACAACATGGCACTAGCATGGCAGTCGAATAATAAAACAACAAGATCGTGAACCATTAGAGGCATATTTCATATCTTTTAGGAGTGATGATGACAATTTGCGCATGAGTGCTTTATTCTTAGACGGAGGCTCAGAATTTTGAATAGCCGCAGTTTCTCAAAACTGATGGTGGGGGAAAAGACACGGTGGGGGAACAGTCAAAGTGGGGTAAACGTCTCACAATCTTTTTTCATAAGGAGAGAGGCTACGCCAAGCGAAGTCACCGTGCCTGAATATCGTAAGTCTTGCAAGTCGTTTTCGCAGATATGAACAGCTATGAAATACACAAAACTTACTTTCTCACGCTCTTGAATCTTCCTTTTTCGTTCAAGCTCTTCCGCTTCCCGAGCTTCCCTCAACTCGGTTTCCAATCGTCTATGAGCCAACTGTTTCTCACGTTCTTTCACGATGTCTTCTTGTTTAGCTTTCATTTCGTTCAACGTAACCAAACCTATAAAATTTAGAGGCATGTGAATCACAGCACAATCTGAAATCGAACTTGCCTAGTTTGTTGAAATTTCCTATTCGAAGCGGAAACAATGAGAAACCAGAAACAGAACATAGCTTTAAAAAACGATCGGAGTTCAACTTACCAACAGTACTCGACTTTAACTGATGTTCAATAGCGTCGTAATGAGCTTGAAATTTGGATCCTATCTTTTTCACTTGAGCCATACTTTCAGCTTGAATCTTCTGTTTTTGCTTTTCAATATCCTCCTTGTGACGCTCACGACGCTTGGCGATATGAATCAAACGACCAGCATCGGCTATCGAGCCCGTGTAACTGGCCATTTTTAGGTTAACAAACTTCCGGAAGGTCAACTTGATGGGTTCGAATCGAGAGAATTTTTCGGACTTTTCTTGTCTTCGTCGACAACGTGCGTCTAATCCTGCAACGTAACGCGCACAATTTTTCCAACGGTCGCAGGCTGCAATGCATACTTACTGCAAATTGCGGGTAATTCAAATTGAAGTGTAATGCGTACGTCTCAATGTGCGTCATAAGTGCTTCTAAATTTTGCGTGCGCTCCTATAATTAAAAGTGCCACAAGGTGCAAAAACTCTTGCTTTATTCTAATTCACTATTTTCTACAAGCGTATTAGCAACAGTTCTTACATATAAAAGAAGAAAAAGCCCCCGAAAGTGCGACACATTTTTGATGGTACCAATTCTGACAAGCGTCACAGTCCACCCAGTCGATGTCTTCATCATTCCCCAATGGTGCCTCCAAAAAACAAGAAGCGCAAACTCGCGATTCCATACTCTCATAATTCTTTCGAATCGCAGTAGCTGTAGCTGTAGCTGCATCTGGACGGGCAAGTGTGTTTTGCGCAGGTTTCTTTTTCTTCCGGACTTGAAAAAGCCGAGGCTGTTCGCTTGTTCGGAGCCACGCTTTGCCTCGCGTTTCCCAAATTACAGCTTACCGCCCGAATATCTTGCTCTCTGTGAAGGCCAACATACGAATTCAATGTCGAAATCTGCCTGACGCACTCGTTTATAGTATCGAGATTCTCAATCGTTTCAATTTGAGAACCAATTGATTTCAGAAGAGTGCGAAATTTTTCTTTTTGTTCTTCCAACGTATCGCGCGGGGTGCCAAAAAGGAATTCCTTCAAATTAATAACCATGGGTTCTGGCCCTGACT
Organism: Mesodorylaimus sp. YZB2_4; assembly: GCA_030248295.1. NCBI lineage: Eukaryota > Metazoa > Nematoda > Enoplea > Dorylaimida > Dorylaimidae > Mesodorylaimus > Mesodorylaimus sp. YZB2_4. The sequence goes on along the minus strand of JASANH010000055.1, from coordinate 117,517 downwards.
CGATAAAATTGGATGCTATTTCGAGATCGTTTCGCGGAGTTGTTGACTCACTATTCTCAGTGCATCGGTCCACGTCTGCTTTGTCAATAACGGAAATGCAATGGGCATGCTTGCAAGCTATCGAGCCGAATAATGCGTTAGGACAAGAGCAGTCGTACATATCTGGACAGACATTGCAATAGCGGCATCGAACTTGACATTCGCAATGATCTTTGACCAGAATGACATCATATTGAGTCCCATCTTTTGATGACGCCTTAATTTTCCAATGATGCGGGGTGATCAGAGTTATGTCAGCAGGTTCGAATTTAGCAGACTTTCGATGGCGATCATGAGACTCCTGAATTCGATGATTGTTTTCATGACCGCCCCGCTCCAAAGCTACTAAATATTCTTGCAGATACCAAACAGCTGCCTCCAATAATTTTGTAAGCAGAAAGTCCAATCGATTGTTTTCATTCCTGTTCAAAAATTTCTTTTTGAGCGTACGATGGAACGCCTCCAAATACATATTCACGTTCACAACTGAACCTTTCCTCGCCCACAGCGCCCATTCTTTAATTCGTGTTTCGGAAGCATATTCACGTCGAAAGTAGGCACCAAATTCAGGTTCCGATTCATAAAGTTCAGTAAGAAGTTTGGTAAGAAGACAATGAAACGATGCCCTGTCTTGCTCGCGCAATAAGATCGCCAATCTAGCCCACACCTTGGCGGCATTTTCTTTTCGCACCTTTGACAAAATCTGTTTCCTCCAATTTCGCAGAACGTGCCAGGTGCAGAGCAGTTTACGGGGAATCGAGGCAGAATCATCGCAGCAGAAGGCAGCCTTCCATGAATTGAAGTACTGAGGAGCGTCGTCAGACATGAATACATCGGATTCCATGGGACCAGTTCTGGAACACAAAAGGACATAATAGCCCCATAGTACTTGTTGAATGTTTTTACCTTTCTCTTAGCGAAGAAAAAAACTTCGTCAGAAGCGCTTCACTCTCGTTCGAGGTGATGAACCAGGCTGCAGGAAAGCCTTTGCCATAATCGTCGACGACCAGCACAGTGACCAACAAAAACTGGTAACGTTGAGTACTATGCGTCGCGTCGACGCAAACTGCTCGTCTTCCAAACTTTTTGAGCATTTCTAGCTGAAATGTCGTTTGAATTCCTGAAATATGCATAAATAAATACAAGGAACATGCATGAGTAAACTCATGTCTGGTAGTACTGTACCCAAAGTGAATATGCCACTGTCGGCATCCTGTTGCTGATAACAAAAAAATGGCGGAAGTTCACCGATGTCGGCCGCCTTGGAATTACGCTCTTTAATCAAAAGTTCGACGCTAGCACCATCGTTGTCAGCGTATCGCTCCTGCCGTATTCCTAGCTGAACAATTATGTTGTACACTTCTTTACACGTAATAATATTGTGCCGATCTATCTCCAGCGCGCCTTCGGCCAAGTCGTCTGAAAACTGCGTGTTACACAGTACACCCTTATCATTACAGTTTAATGTCTGTACATGTGCTGGTAAGCTGGTATGTATGGTACAGCAGTCTCTCAAAACTGACGATGAGTACTATAGCTTACTTCGTAGCTTGTTAACAATCCAAGTTGCAGATCTTCCATCAATGTAGTACTGCGCGACTTGAAACCGCATTTTCTCTGGAATACGAAGACGAGCTAAGTAGTTGTCGTGCAAACAGTGATCCAGACAGCATTTGACCATCACGTTGTCGCTTTCCTTATAAGTCTTGACCACTGCGAAAGCTGAGCAAGAGAACCCAATCTTGATAGATCCCAATTTCTTTGGTGCACGCTTTCCTTCAGACACTGTTCCGCCAATCCCACTTCGATGACAGTACAGATATTCTGTCGTTGCTGTTTGACTATTTCGCAAAGCTCGACGAATAAACTTGAATCTACCTTCAGCTTCGACACTGTGCTTCCACTCTTCGTAATCATTCATGGTTAGAAATGATAACTCTTGAATATGCGCTGATTGACCATGCGATTTCTGCAAGTGATTGCATAAACCTTCCATTGTGGGAATGAAGGAATCACAGTAGCCACATTGGATATCGCTTTGCTGAACAGTTGTTGATTGTTCTTCAGTATTTTCATTTAGACATTTGTGCCTATATCGAGCTTGCCGGTTCTTGAAGACATCATCGCACGTCAAGCATGGAAAACCATCGTTTGGATGGAAAGATTTGCAATGACGTCCGAGAGATCTTCGATCGGAAAACGTACTGGCACAAAATTTGCAAGGAATCATCTCAAAGATCGAAAGACAAGAAACTAATATCGAAGATCAGACATATTAGTGTCGTAAAGCAAAGTGAACCGCAACTAGCAGACGACAGCACAAAGTGTAAGCAAAATTTGAATTACCCGCAATTTGCAGTAAGTATGCATTGCAGCCTGCGACTGTTGGAAAAATTGTGCGCGTTACGTTGCAGGATTAGACGCACGTTCGTCGACAGGGCAGGCACGAATCAGCACGAACGAACGAGGTTTTCGAGAAAATTCAGCTGTGTCAACGTATTTCGTACCTTTTAAAAAACCTTTTTTTTAGACCATACAGCAATTACTGAACATTATTTGAACCAGTCAAAACGACTTAAAATATTCATAAAATTCATGACAATTATTCCGCTTTGTTGCTTTAACTTCCCAAGTTTTTTGTTTAAGCAAGTTAGGTATAGTTGCAAATTTTTGTGCGTGGCTTCACGCACGCTGGCTGGCCGCCCCGTTCGAAATGACAGTAAGTCTGATGTTGTATCGCACATACAGTATGCATGCAGACATCCTCGGTTTCACGAGTAGATGACACCAATAATAGCATCCCTGACAGACTACTGTGCGTAGTCACTCTTACAAAATTCTTGATTAGATGCAAGGTTGGAAACGATTGAGTGATTAAATTTTGACAAGGGAGGTATACGAAGTGCAGGATCGCTATCATTAAAAATTCGGATGATTACTACAGCAAGGTTCAAACGTTCGGAAAAATTTCCAGCTCGTCTTTGGCCGCTGACCACGCAAACGAGGACAAGCAATCTTGCTGTTGCTTCGGACCTGTAATTATCCAAATTCTCAACACGATAGCGAGATTGCATCTTGTAGCTCCCTTATGCATTTACATTCGAGATTGCGGGATACTTGCAGTATGACGTCAAATGTTGCAAGAGCACGGGACCTATTCTTCGCACTAACAATATATACCTTTGTGAAGACGCCATGGTTCCAGGGTCAATTGCCGTTGAATGAGGAGACACCAAATCCTACTCGCTACCGCTGGCTGAATGGAACATAAACGTATACTGAGATACAGTAGATAACGTGAACCACTTTCTCTTCATACATTGTTGCCAGCAATGTGCAACAGAGATGTCTGAAAGATTTCATCAAAGCCGCAATCAAAGGTCCAGCTGTATCTGCATAATGTTTAGATATTATTATCCGTACTAAATGTGCAAGCACATCTACCTCTGGCGAAATCGAACGTTTACCGTAAATATGTTGCCGTTCACGAAGCATACTGTTGTTGTAACAGTATGTACACCGGGAATAGACCATGGCCCGGAGCCGGAGTATGTACACCTGGAATAGACCATGGATCCGGAGCCATTCCAGCCGCCGCGTTCCTGGACGCTCTGCGAGAGATCTACAGTAAGGGGCCGTACAAATACGACGTCGTGCGCCAGGGTAGGGTGGTCTCCTAAGAAACGATCTTGTACGAGAGGGGGAGAGGCGGCGGGTCAGGCCAAATACGACGTCGTTTATGCACTGGATATTCCAAGGTCATACTGCCGCCTGTGCAGACTGCAAGCTACTGATAGCAACGCCAACCCAGGTCCAGCAATTGGTCCCAAACCCACACAGACCCAGGTGGGTTTTAGGCATTCGGACACTCCGTCGCCGCCATTTCGAGCTCGCCTTTTCGTCCCTGCCGTTTCGTCCCTGACCCATTTCGTCCACAGCCAATATACGAGTACTCATAAATAACTTCAGTGCTCTGATGCAATGTCTTTTTTATTGTATCGAACTCATAGTCAGGGGTACGGTGGATTTTTCCTCATCAAATTTCTTCGAAGATTTGTGCGTTGGCCTTTCTCAGTCATCACGAAAATGGCGGAACGTGTCGTTTCAGTTCGTAACAAACGGAAACTGATCCATACGTCCCAAACGATCCATCCGACACGAATATGCGGTACTAGTTCTGCCAAGAGAGCGATATATCTAATTGCTTTTCGGCATCTGTTCAGGCAACATGTTGATCGTATGTGCCTGCGCGACATAGGGTCACTTACTTGTCAGACGAATCTTACATTCAAACATGTTTGCTCAGGCTGCGTGGCAACAATGTGGAACAGACAGAGATGTCAAACAGCCACTGGCGGAACATTACCTGCGCCTTCGATGAATCCAAAGCCGCATACAGTCGCATGTATAATTAGAGGTCTAACTATATAAGCAAGGATGTAACGCTAGATGTATCATTGCCTACTTCTGACAGTAACTCAGTCACAGTCTGTTAACTACAGTATACAACCAACACAGGACCAAGATGGCTCACCTAAGCATAGCTGTTTTGGCTCTGTTTGTATCAATCGCTCTTTGTCAAACATTTTTCGAAGTGGAAAATCAATTAGAAAAAGGAAGCCAGGTTTTTCAAGCTTACGGCCGTTTCCTGGCTGTATTGGACTCAAATAATGAAGATATTGAGTATTACCGGGTAAGTGCGCAAATACTCGTATAGGGCACATGATAACTTTTTCCCAAAAATCCTTAATCAGAAGTCTTGGATGGCCTGTTTGCGGCCATGCTCCACAAATATTTGAATTCACCGAAAGTGCTTGCGCAGACGAGAGAGACCGCTCCTGATAACTAATCGACTCCTGTTTTTTGAATTTCCCGCAGGTGGCGCTACAAATCTTTATCGCAGATTCAACAATCTCCCTCCTCAGACAACAGTGGCAAATGTCTATTGACGCTTTACAAAAGTTTTAAAAACTGTAAACGGTCAGTTTTTCAGGATGCAATTTACAACCTTCTTCCAACAATCCGTTCTCTCCATCCCATCTACGTCTTCGCCAGTACCTACTTCCTCGACGATGCCTTCAGACTCGATCCAGTCAAGGAAGGGTTCCATCTAATGAACAAGCAAATCAGCTCAATCGAAATCGCGCTTAGTCAATTGCTTCTCGAGCAACCCCCATCCGACAACAGTACCATCCTCAAATGGTACACAGCTCAACGTGCTCCCATTTCTGCCGTCGAGGAGAACGTTGGTTTGTTCGCGAGTGCCACCAAACCTCGAGAACGGCAATATTTTCTGAGAATCTTGCGTGAGGAGTGCCAAAAAAGCAATCCAGCACAGTTTTTTGAGGACTATCCTCGCTCCACTCGTTCTAGTCGCTCGGAAACTGTTTCTGTATTGTCGTCGGGCAATGAACATGAAAAGTTTATCAAATGGGTGAAAGTGATTGCAGGTGATGCGGTACGTGCATTGACCATGACTCAAGTTTGCCTGGCTGTGTCTGCTCCTCCAGTCCCTGAGTCCCGAGCAGGCCAATATGAGGAGAACGAATGGACGAAGATTCAGGAAATTTTCCAAGATTTAAAGAAAGAAGGGGATCGTTTGAAAGGACAAATCTGGTCAAAATTAGGTGGCCAGGTTGGATTCGATGTGCAAAGTGAACTTGCAGCAAGATTTGGCCCGAATGATGATAATGTTATGATCGCACGCGGATTGCAACAGTTTCTGCTCGCCAAGTACCCATCTAGATTTTTCGGAGTATTCGCTTTGAAAGGGGGCTTCGACAAATTGATTTTCGATAAGAACCACGCCATCGAGATTCCATTTGGTGATACAACCATTCTAGTCTTTTGGGTTGAGCAAAGACCGGCAAGAAAAGATCAAGGCGGTAATTGAGAGTGTGGATTGTGTGCCTGATACACGAGCTGCAACTTACCGTTCTGAAACACTGGACTCCTTGGGCGAACCTTTGCGTCAGCTGGGCGTCAAAGCCGTCTATGTCACCGATGGCAACTATGGTAGCAGTACGTACCCTCAAGCTGGGTTCCGAAAGTCGTGCATTGGCGTCGAAGAAATTCCACGTCGGCGTGCCTGGACCTACGTGCGAGGTGTGCTTGTTGCTTACTGATCGTGAGCTGGACATTGTTTATAAGTTCAAAGAATCAGACAGATATTTAGATCCAACATGTATGTTAACAAATATATTCAAAAAAGGCATGCTCATCGCCTTCTTCCTGCAGCTGCTAGGCCGCAGTCTGTCAACTGTAAGCTCTCAACGCTGTACTGGCAGGATAAGAGGGTGGAATATGAGGCGGCAACAAAGCGCATGACGATTGCTGGGTGAAACAAGGCACATCAACCTCAAAACAAGTGCTTCTTCTGGGAAATTCTGTGTTCGTATTCGTGTGATCATGTTTATTTTATTTCACTCGCGCCACACGGAGTCTGTTGTAATAGCGCTGCCGAAGGATGGGAGAAACCCAATTATCAAGGGTACAAAATACCTACGACGAGGTCGAACCTGAGAGGCGGCTGAAACAAAATGGTCTGATGTATCTACGCTGGGCAATCGACCTGAGACTGCCCGAGTGCACTGGCTGCTGTGTACATACCTACACCAGAGACATTGGTCCAAGTAGGCCCTACTAGAGAAAGCGGGCAGGGGATACCAGGCAGGTACCGAAGTATGACATGACATGACGTTTCTCAATCTGAAAAAGGACCTGCATTGACTGATAAGCCTGTCTTCCTCCAGCAGACACCTTCGCATGGTTTCTGTACGGCCTCGAATGCTACTTTGGAAAACTATATAATTTATAGTCATGTGATAAGGTCAGGTCAGGTGGCTGGAGCAACATCCAAATGGAAAAAATATTGTTTCATGAAACGTGAATTACACACTGTGTAAACAAGCGGGGCTTCCCATGTTTGCATTCACATGTGCCATCCGATGCAACATATTGTAAGGGCGACAATTATTCACGGGGAAGGGGGGGGGGGGGGATTTTGTGTTTACAATTTCCGCAAAAATTTTTGCCCCGCGACATTTATTTGTTAAAACATAACAGTTTGTAGCCGCGCTTCAATTCCATAGGAAAAGAGCAGCTTCATCGCAAAAGAGCACACTTGCTGTTCTTCCAAGGAATAGTGTTCCAATGACCTGGGTATTTCACTGTCTGACCTCCGTTGAGCTGCGAGGAATTGTAAATTTTCTGGCTCTGACTTTGGCATTGATCGAACAGAAATTCTTGCTTATAATCGGCGCCAGAACGAGCTTCTCTGTGTTTGTCTGGGAACAGAGAAATTTTACTACAACTGACAATTTCGTGGCACTACCGTGAAATTTAACGTGCAGCCCAAGAAACTGAATTTTTATCAAGCTCAAAAAGATACGGTGTGTAAAGCTGTTTTCTTTTCTTTTAAAAAATTTTTGTGGGTTTGTCCTCGTGCCAGAGTCCCCACGGGACTTCCAACCCGTTTTGCCTATAGCCGGCCAGCAGTCATGATATGATAAGCGAGGCCGTGAGGCGACCAGCTCTCACGGCAGCACCCCTCTGTGCGTCTCCACTAGGACCACCTCCACGCGAGGGCATCCTGTGCCAGCACCAGCATCCCAGGATGATACTGGACGAGAAGGGAGGGACCTTCCCAATTGATGTTTAGGAACCTTCCTGATTCCCTACTCGTTGGGCGTCCACATGATGGTACCCGGTGAGTCGCCCAGAGGCAGGTGTGCAAGGCCAGCGACGGACTTACTAAACTGCCGTCCCCAGCCGGAACACACCTGCGGCCTCTCGGTCAGGTTGCTAACCCATGACCGAGAGGCAGGCATACGCAAGCAAGCACTACGCTGGCACGCAATAGTCTATGCAGCTGGGCTGGTACGGGACTGTACGAGTAAGACAGCTGCAATAGCACAAGACTCACAATAAGCAGGGGCCAGTTTCACAGTGCGATCCTAATTTTTCACAGTTCGAATTCAGGGCACTATTTAGGACTGCAATTTGCTGTTTTGGGACAACGCTGAGACACTAATTTAGGACGTGTCACAATAGCCGTCCCAGAGGTGTCTTATCCGTAGATTTAGGCGCGTCCTAAGACAGGTCTCATCTTGTTTCACAATCAAAAAAGGATGACTTGAGACATTTAAGCAGACCACGAAATTTAACGCCGGAAATACATACTGTGCGTGTAAGCTAGGCACCCATTACTAGTCGAAGTTTGCTGTGCGATTGTGTTTCAATAATTTTATCATGTCTTACGAAGACACCTCGGCTAAGGCAGGCTGGTCCACATTATATGAGTGCTGTAAATCTGCCAAATCGGCTTTATTTTATAAGCTTAACCATGGGGTTCAATGAGTTTTTGGAATTCCCGTTTTATACACAAAATTTGTCATGTTGGTAGGCGGCTCTCTGAACCACATCATTTGGTTTTTCCAAGTCATAATTTTGAGTCCTACAAACAGAATTTCGTGTTTTCTGCGAATGTTTTACGGGATTCCGTACCATGGAATCATGCTTGGCAGTAACTTGATCAAGCGTATAAGTTAATCGTATGGCGAAGTTGCAACCAAAATTAGAAGGACCTTACATTGTTCTGGCCAAGCCAACTGTGGTGGACAGCGTCATTCGCCTGTGGGATCAGCCCCAAGGGCAGAATAAGCTAGTGCATAAAATCGCTTACAGAAGTGCCATGCGCCCCGGCAATTACCGCCCAACGAAGACGATGAGGATGAAGACATGATTTTAGGAAAGGAAACTACCGCTGGTGCCAACCATAGAGTGTCGGCGTAAGCGATACCAGAACCTACGAATGTCGAACATGGCCCGCCCAAGTATGCTACAAAAGAACCCACTCAGTGCCACAGGGTAGCCACCCACTCCCCGCAGCCCCCACTTACAGCATCACCAATAATTCGAACAACGGCCGAGCAATCAGTGGTGCCGTCAACTGTCACTGCGGGAGTGCCTGTTCGTCAATCCCCGCTTCTTCCAGAACCAGCAGAAGATGTAGAGCCTACAGGTAGCCCCACCCAGCCCGCGGCCAGTAAGTCTCCAGCGGCGGCCTCATCCACAACGACTAACGCTCAAGCTTTTCGTACACGCGGACACGGACTGCGGGCCAGTCCAACCAAGACTGTACGATACCAACCCGAACCGTGGACGAGGACGAAGACATGACGATCGAGGTCGATTCGTCTTGATTGCCGGGCGTGTGCGACAACGTTCCCAGTCAAGATTGCCAGTCTGCATCAGGCGGATTGGATTCCGCGAATCCTCTAACATGTGTTTTGCATAATTGTCTATCGACAGTCCTAACCCTTCTGATCGACCTTGGATTGTTTCTACTGTTTAATGTGACAATATCCGGACTGTGACTTAAGCCGAAGTACACACTAACATGGCCAAAACTTTACTTTTATGAGTTTTACCGCCATTTCATACCATTTTCGTGTGTACATATTCTTAACCTTTTGAAAGACGAAACGCTTTTCAGACAGTTTTTGTAATCAAAGAATTCAAAATTATGAGGATCAGACAAATCAAAGCTGAAGCATGGGGCGTCATGCGCCTTCATGCAAGCGTTTTCTTGCGAGAAATCTTAGTTTTTGACGATTTTGCTCTTGTTTCAGACTGCCAAGAGTGTAAATGTGATGGTTTCTTAATACTTATCTCGCCCTGCCAAGAAATTTATGTGTCAATAAGCGGACTGGGACAAATTCAGCGTGATAATAAACGAGCTCAAAATACGCACAAAGTATAGAGAAAAAATTCGGGACTTCGACAACCTGTGATAATAATCGGACTGTGACATTATCCGGTGTGACTATAAGTGGACTCGACTGTAGCCGTTAGGCGAACATAACCTAACGCACAAAGAAAAGTACCTAAACCTTCAACTACTGGTCAGACCCATTACTTTTACAGTCATTACCCATAATGTAAATCCAGCCCCTGTAAATTTTCATTGTCACTTTTTTCATTTTTATACTTCTCACTTTATTTTATTCTTAATTGTTTTTAATCTTTTTACTTCATTTTTTTCCGCCTCGTGCTGACGACTCAGAAATACTGCAGGCCTTTGATAGAAAAATTCATTTTTCAGAAATTCTATTAAACGATGTTGAAGAGCAGCTCATTGCTTCGTTGTGACTTCTGAGGATCAGACAAGACAATTTTTGAAGCATTTTGTTTTCCTCTACAAGAAAGGCTACGTCCAAGGTCTATGTTTGCTCGCGTTTGGATGTTACATGCCTCAAAAGACAAAAATGACTCAAACAAGATGCTAAAAATTCTGTTTTTTTGCAATATTTTTTCCAATGTACACTTAATGAATGCGAGCAGCTGGGCGTCAAGCATGAGCGCACATTTTTAAACTTACTTATATCGCACACGTCACTGTAGATAACCCAGCATTTTTTTCGCTCTCATGTATCGTTTATGCTATAGGTGAGCTGGCCGTTGTCGCTGACTTTTAATCTCTTAAATTTTGACAGCTTGGCGTACGCACTAATTTTCAGAGATCTGTGTGTCTAACGATCAGTGAAACAGCCAATTTTCATCCGATCCAATTCAACCAAATTGTGAACAGACAATCATGAGAAAATATGGTACCTTCCATTAGGAATTTTGATCAGCATTATGAATGCTAAGCAGAAGTTCGAAAAATGGCACTTTTTCAATTCACCAATCGTACACAAGATGATTCGGTATGGTGCACGTGAATGCGCGCGATTGTAGTCAGCACCAAGAGTCACTCCCGCCCTCCACGTCGAGAACGGATATCCACTTTGTCTCGTGGATCCCATCCATCATTTTCCTTCCTCAGCGCCCCGCCGTGCGCGCTAAACTGACTGTGAATAGCATGTGATAAACTGGATCTGATAGAGTAGGCATTATCTCATTGTGCCTGTTGTGCATAAACATCAGTCAGGAGGGATAAGCTACAGAGGCGTTAAATAAAGGTGTAAAGTCAGGTTGGATTTCGTATCTTCCTGTGGCTGAGGCACACCATGGCGGACGAAAATCAACTTGAGTACTATCCTATTGTTGCCCCTTTGATCGGGTTCCTGGGTGCTGTGGCGTCCATAGTTTTCAGCGGTAAGTTGCTATTGTCAAGGTGACTTCAGCGCAAAGTTTTTCAATTACGGTGCAAAATTACGGGTATGTCTTATTTAGCATTCGGAGCAGCCTATGGCACAGCTCGGTCTATGTTGGGAATTGCAGAAGTGGCCTTGGTCAGACCATCCATGATAATGAAATCGATTGGTATGATGACTCCCAGAAGATCTAACTGACAGATCAATCCAGATTGTTCTTTGTAGTGCACGTCGTTATGGCAGGTGTATTGGCCATTTACGGCTTGGTCATCGCAATTATCATTGCTGGACGCATCGAGAAGCCGCCGGGTTATAGTTTGCTGAGGTAAATTGAAAAAGCAAAGCGCAACCGCAAGTCCCCTCAGTGCGGTAGGTGAACATGACGATGCTTCCAGAGAGTCAGTCGGGAGAAATGTGAGGCTCTCTCATTGGGTTCGGAGCTAAATTAAGGCGTCCTGTTTGAGTTTCTGATATTTTCAAAGTAGAAATTGTTGATGGAAAAATAAATATTCTTAACCACTAAAATCGTTCTGAATCAAAAAAGAAAATGTGTGGCTCGCAAAACGCACAGCTAAAATTAGTCCCTCTACATGAGGCACAACCTGTTTGGCCCCTTGGCACTAGTTATTCTTACAAACTCTTATTTTCATACATCATTCTAGTGGCTTTTCGCATCTCGCCGCTGGTTTGACGATGGGTCTTTCTGGATTAGCAGGTGGCTGTTGCATCGGTGTGATCGGTGATTGCTGCACGAGAGCAACCGGTATAAGACCCCAGATTTACATGAACGTGGTGCTGTTGACAGGTTTTGCCATGGTTTTAGGCATGTATGGTCTAATCAGCGCGTTACTTATGACCACGAAAGGGTAGGGGGATGGTGCAGTTTGTAACGGTATCTGATATCCAAGTGTGTGTTCCTGTGAGAAGTATTAGGACGTCGAGTGCGTCATATACCGCATCAAATAAAAGGACATACAGGTCAACGAGTTGTAAAGCTTTTATAGCCACCCATTACTTTAGTGTCACATGCTACGCCTAAGTTTTGCACTGGTCCGAACGGGATGGACCAAGCGCGTGATCCAGTGGAAACTGTCACAATAGAACAGGTAATCCAGTCAACTATTGCTTTGTTGTAAAGAAACCAATTCTGACGGCCTGATGGATTATCGAGGCGATCAGATCAATCAGCCGGGCAAATTCACGTGATAAAACTACTCCAGCCATATAACTTGCAAGAACAGTACGCGCAAACTAGTTTGTGATTGAGCACGCAAGGTGTCGCGACATGTCAAATCGCGCAGTTCCCAGCGCTTTTTCACTTATGTGATTCTTGTTTGGGAGATGTTTGTCATCACGTTCTACTGTACATGCCCCCGTGAAATGTGCAACATGGGACCTGTTGACTGTAATGCATATCAAAACTTAGGAATCACCCATTGTTTCCCTTGAACTACCAGGGTGACCGCGTGAGAAAGAATTAGGACGCAGAGTGTGTCGTATTCATCATCAGATAAAGCGATTGGAAGTTTTATAGCCAACAATCACTTTTGTACTAGTTAAACCTCCTCTGGAGAAGTGTGGGTACCTTCGTCCAGCGCTAGTGGTTTTTGTGGAGATGGGCGATGAAGATGACTTTGAGTGAGTTCTATTTAGTGCAATGGCTTTCAGGCTGATTCGAAAGTAGAATCATTACTTTTTTCTGTTACAGATTTTTTTCCCCTCGAATATTTCACCACCCCTGGAACCGTTAAAAATAATTTCTGGGATGCTTTTGGTCTACTCGCTGTTCGTACTGTAAATCTTGCCAAAGGGATATATTCTAAGCCGAGGGCTGATCCAAATGTCGAATTCACCAGATGTACGTACCTCCAACGAGTAGCATGCAAAAACTTTGACCTTCGTTTAGTTGCAAAGTTAAAAAGCGGATGCGCGAAGTGCGGGATGTTGGAAAGATACTATTCGACAAGTCGGAGAAGTATGTATTTTTATCGTGGCGCCACTCGAGCTCTTTGCGCCATGATCCTATGTGGCTCCACCTGCAAGTATTGAGTTCCACGCCTCAAACGCACCGCCTGGGCGGCCAGTCTACATCTTTTGCATGTGCGTTCCATGTCATCCGCGTGAATTCGTAAATGGAATGAAATGGAATCCAGCTGGAAACGCATGAACCCCACTGCGGAATTCTATATTGCTATCATGACAGGAATGATTGAATCTGGGTCAGCCATTTTTCTGTTACTTTTGCATTATAAGGAGAAGGATTGTAGTACTGCTGCGAAGACATATGAAGAATGGCAAGGGGCTTTTTTGTCAAGAGATGGAGTAGAAATGTTAGAAGTTACAAAATTGGAAACCCTGTCCCACGCTACCCGGAACAGATATGGGTTTATGTGATTTCCCACATGGTGCACAAATCTTGCATTTCAAAAGAAACCATCATGGAAATCAAGATCATGTATTTTCAAAATTATGCAACTGCGCTCCTTATTTGCAAGCCTACATGTTCGCTTCGCCCCGCCATCAAACTTTAGCCAAGGTTTGATCAACTATTGACAACCTCGTTTGATATTTACAGTATAACCGATGTGTGCTGAGATGGTCATTCTGTCAGGGAACGAATAAAGCAACTGACATGAGTTTTTCCAAAACCTGCTTTGCCCAGCTAACTAGTATTGTATTTCAAGGAATACATAAATTCTCTCTTAACGCCGATCAAGCATAAAAATTATCAGCCCTGGATGCGGCAATTATCAAAGTCCTGATCCTCACCAGTGGATCCCGCAGATTACTACACGAATACTTCTCTCTCTAGTCCAACTCTGGAAAGTGAAAGCTTTTGAAAGGTGGAAGGGCGAAATCAGGTTCTTCTTGGCCAGGGGGATTCCACTTGAACGGTGTTCCTGGGGGTATTTCAACATCGGACAATTCGATTTCTGGTTGTGGATAGTCCGCTACCGCTACCCATTCGCGAGCTCCGGGTGAGAGTGGAATACGGTAAGTATCAAAATGCTTGGTCAAATCGACTCCAATTATATCACTCAATGTTTCGTAGACGGCGTCGAATTTGCCTTGATCGTCGCCTCGGCACATTGGATCTGAAGGGTCGATAAATCTTTCGCGAAAACGACGATTCATTTCACGTAATGGCATGAAACCGTACGTGGCGTAAATTTGCATCCAAAAAAGGAAGCTACCTCGATTTCCGATATAAACAGTTCTGTTTCCATCTCCGTAGATTTTCCCCTCCGCCAATTCCGCCTTCGTTTCGACCATGTCGTGGATAAAGTCAATCGTCGGAGTATGCGGATTTTTGCATTGTATTGTATGCTTGCCATCGTTGCAAAAGTAAGCCGTATGAAACGAACTGTACACGTTGTTTGTTACTTCACCGCTATGAAATGCGGACGAGAAACAGCTGGTTTGGAAATTATGTCCAAATTCATGAGCAAATCCCCAAGTGCTAAAATGTTTATTTTTAAATGTAAAATAAGCTGTGCTAAACGTGTTTTCCTCTTACCTTAGGCCTTTAGGTAGCGTTGATACAGTTTTGGAAAAAAGATTCAGTTTCAGTTTCAGTTAAGTTAACTGAATCTCCGAATAGTTTCAGTTTCAGTTACAGCTAACTGGATCTCAAAAGATTCAGTTGACTGAATTTGACTGAATGATTCAGTTTTTCCATCTAAGTATTTCACATCTAGGTGTGAACACTTGACGAGAACAATCTCCACTTTTCTGTATTCAAATAACCACTCTTCCGCATTTACGACTTTAAACAGCTCACAAGGCGCAGTAAAGACCAAAGTCAGCACCAGAGGGTCCTTTGAGAGCACAGCGATGCACGACCGTGTCTCAACAGTCCACCCACCAACAAATCCGCAGACAGACCAGGTACCTGAGCCTTGTAACCGTCCTAATTCGAACTTGCCATAGCTCATGATTGTAATTTCTTGAGGTCCAAAAGAAAGCTCTGCGCAAAATATTTAGCTCGTTTGGGCAACTACTCAGCAGAGGTCAGCGGCCGATGTCCTGCAAATTTTTGGAAACATTCTCGCTTAGTCAGGTCTTCTGTGCAAAAAAATTCAGAACCAGAAGCCTGGAAGACGGAACCAAGGCCCATAACAGCGGGTTCAGAAGAGCCCTGCGAGTCTTTCTCAACTTTCTGTCGCCTCGCAACACACGAATTTAAGAAACCCGCAAGATTTTAGGAGCTGACCGCTGCTGACCAGCTGGCCATAAGGGCCAAATATTTTCAGTAGAGCTTTCTTCCACACCAGGAATTTGGGAATTATCGAATAAGCATGTCAAGTTCAACTTACTGGTTGGTAAAGCTTTCCAAGATCAAGAAGATGTAACTTTAAAATGTTTGTAATAAAATGATTGAAACTGAAGAAACCCTTTTTCATAAACTGTAGTTACTTTTATTTGATGTTACTGTACCGACTGCTTTCCAACTCTGACCTCGCATAGCTTATAACTCTTTCACTCGGCGCTAGCCTGCAGGAAATGATGAAGCAGTTCAATATTCGTGAAGATTTTGCAACTTCTCTCTACATTTGGACTAAAATTCGAATCGTCGATTTTTTTAAGATAACTAGCGTTTTAAGGATAACAAAATACACCTCCAACTCGCGATTAGGATGATTCGAACCAGCAATTCGTCTAGCTGCGTTTCGTTTCTCTTTGAGATCTGCTCGAACATCCGCAAACAGATTACTAATTTTCAAAAGCGTAGTAACTCGAAAACTGAATTTAAATGATTCTAAAAAGATTCAGTTACAGTTAGATTCAGTTTTGGCGAGGAGATTCAGTTTCAGTTTCAGTTACAGTTGACTGAATTAAAAAGATTCAGTTAACTGATAGATTCAGTTTCAGTTTCAGTCGACTGTAACAACGCTACCTTTTGGACACACTTGTCAGCAGGCAATTATTACAACAAGGGTGAGGGGAGAGTGGAACCACACATTTTTAAAATACATGAAGGAAGTGATTTTTGGATATTCGAAATAACTCTATTCTGATAACGTGCATTCACGAATTTTTGACTTTGCGAATTCATTTTTGATATGTATATGACTACTATTGCTTCGAAGAGGACTTGCTTACTTGTAATATTTCACAAAAAAAGATTTTACCGATTCTTCTTCTCACATATGCTCTATTTTTGGAAGCCTATTTTTCGCCTAGCCCAGCCTGTGCCACATGACACATGCGCATGTCATTTCAGCCGCTTATGACAAATTATTTGCGATATCTTGGAGTGATCCGGAGAAAACATCTAACCAATTAAAATATGGCATCAAAAAATGATTCCCTGGAACTTGAAACTCCTCCTCTCTTCGACTCATGTCATCGCCTCTTGTTGTGGCAGACAAGAGTCATTTGCATGTTTCGCTAAATTGAAAATTTTTTTAGCTTTGCTTCTTCAGCTGTGCTGCAGGCTAGTTTCTCTGCTCCCAACTTTAAGAACTGCACGGCTAATAGGAAAACTGAAACGAGATGATCTGGCTTACTTTGTATCAACCCCATTTCTAACCATAAAATCTTCGACTGATCTGAACCAAGCCATTTTGACTGGATTGCCAGCATACAAACCAGAATAGGCTGAGTCTCTAATTACCCATTGCCAGCCCTCGGGTACTGCATGTAGCGTTCCGGGTTCAGCGTCGAAATCGTATCCACTAAGCAGAAATGTATTTTTTAATAATAGATCCATTTTCTGGACTGCTGCTTCCATTTGTTCGAAGTTGACAGTCGTGTAAGGAATCTTAATGTCGAACCATCGTATATACTCGCCTTGGGCACCTATCCACCGCGGCTCCTTCTCCAACTCCGCAATCCAATCATCAGCGGCTGTTTGCCCGAGGATGAATGTGGTCATGGGGGCCGCATTGGATATGCGAACATAGACTGAAGGACTGAAAGGATCAGTTCCAAAGACTTGCAGCGATATCGGCCCTCCGTAAGGTGACCAAATCCTGTTCATACCAGGCTTCAATACCTGTTTGACAGTTATTTGGCCTGGGCGCCACAAGTCGAATACTGGAAAATATGATTATTACTAATTTAGCAAAGCGCGAAACCAAAATAAGAATTTCAAGGAGACATGAAAAGTAACATTTACAAATACACAAGGCTCTGATGAGAGTGAAAATTTAAATTTTGTGTAGGGAAGGTAATCAGTTGTGCTTGTCTAGACCCAATAGAAAATGGACTTACCATTAGGATTACCGTGAAGAAACAAGGAGGCAGTGATTGAAGCCTTGCTGTTATCGTACTCTTCTGTCTCAATTATAACCGCCTCTCCAGGTTTTGCATACATTCCAGTCAGAACGCGGTTGATGTTAGAAAAGCTGTCGTATCCGACACCACCAGCCTTCATGCTCAGATCAAGTGTAACTGCAGTCGAGTCGAGGTAGGTCAAATCGTAATCAGTTGGGAACCAGTCCTCATACGAGTCACACTTTGATTGTCCAGTAGACCAGCAAAGCTGTTCATCATACTTGATCGGGGGATACATTTCTTCAGTAAGTAGCTGATCGAAATATCCAAGAACATATTGCCTCGTTAAATTATTATGCGTCATATTTTTGACGGGAAATATGTACGAAGTGCCTCGGATAGCGTCAGCCTTCTTTATCTGTTCGGAAACCCAATACCAACGATAGCACTGTACGGCGTTGGGTTTGGCGTCACTGCCTTTGTTCAGTTCATCCCGCCAAATGTCGTAGTTCAAGTAGGTACCTGTGCTTCGACTGCGCACATCCAAATTTGAGTTATCATGCAGATTAAAGCTTATACTTTGTTCGGGAACGTGTGCGACGTCGCATTGACTGAGCCTGGCGACAGGAGGGGTGTCGTGGATTGATAAGCATTGGCCGGGATCGTGTTTTAAGCTTAGAGTGGTGTGACCATCAACAGTGCTCACCACCCAAAGGCTCTCGAATGGCTGGGAATTGCACGGAACAAGAAATGCTTCGCCAGACTTGCGTACTCGCCCTTGTTCGTCAATTATGTCAGTGCTGGTGGCTGCCAAGCAGAGCGGAGTGTAACCATGCCCAATCACTTCGTAGCAGAACAAGGAATCGCCGTCCGGGTTTTGCAAGTTACCTGAAATACAGGATTATCTGTCGGTAGCAGCTTTTAAAAAGGTGACGTCTTAAAAGGAGGAAAATACTGGTAGAAAGCATTGGAAAGGAAAGCATTGGCTGTGGCTACTCGTGTGTTTTATATGAAGGCGTAAAATCAAGACTGCCTGGCTGCATGGCTATACTATATGTGATAAATCACTTGCTCGCACCAACGCTCGCGCCCCCTAAAGGTATGAATCAGTGAGGCCGGCATTCTCCATGACAGCCCGGAAAGAAAAGACAACAAATGAACAGTGCCAGAGGCATGAAATGAGTAAGACGTGATCAATTTGAACAGTCATCAGGTTTTGGCGGAAACACCGCTATTTTGAATTTGCCGCCAATCAGGCTCCTATTCGTTCCGTCTGCTAGAATGAGGCAAGCTGACAATGTTGAGCACCTGTGTACTGTACAGTAGGCCTTCAAACCTGATTGACGAAAAATTCAAAATAATTATGTTTCCGCCAAATTGTGATGACTGTTTAAATCATTCACATTTGGCTGATTTCATCCCTCTTGGCACTGCTCGTTTGTTATCATGCCCTGACAGTACGCAACAGACCCTCATATTCGCTAGACTGTTCCAACGTGGTCATGCGATACGGGTCAAGCGTTTGAGCTGAGTTAGTCAGTCTACATCATGTTTGGGATGCCCCCGAACATTCCTAATAGGTATGTGAAGTTTGAACTTCAGCCAACCGCCTATACAATATGCACTTGCAGCGTGACCATAGTTGAACTCCGCATATTCGGCTGTTCATTTATCGACTCCATGGCTGGCTTTTAAACGCGCCAACCGAATGCACTTCAAACTGTCTAAAATATACATATTATAAGTGCGAACAGAAATTCTACTTCTGTCGATCGATGCGCGGGTGTGTATGTGGTGCCTAGATTACTGCTCGCACACTACTTTGTTGTCTGATGCATCATTGACGAACCAATGTCGGGGCTTAGGACTAAAGAAGGTTGTGGAAAGGTGAAGGTTTCCATTCAATTTCTTAGGAAAAAAGTTTGGGTTTTTAAGTCCTAAGCTACTATGTCTAGGTCCATTTTATGAACCTTTTTAGGGGGCCGGCAGAACTGGCTTGCTTGGCACGCGAAGACGGCCTAGCAGCACTAAAACACAGCATCAACTTAAATCCAGAGGGAAAAATATGCAAGCGACCGGTTTCTATGTTCATCATCTCATAAGACCCAGCAGTAATCTGCGTTCCTGCAAATGTTGTAATCGCGACCATGGCTAGCGTCAACATAAAACGAAATGCTCTCACCACTTAACTACTCCCTTGCTTGAGCACGTCTAAGCGGTGCTATTGCATTTTGGTGATACACCACGCCCATCAAACGGAATGCACTGTATCCAAGAAAGATTCCCTTCATCCATGCAACAGGTAACTAAACTCTGCATACAAAATTTCTGAACCTCCGGCAATTCTTTTCCAGAAAATTCATCGCCCAAGGAACCAAAATAGGAACGAAGTGAAAGAAAACTTTTGCGCACAGCAATGACAAAAACTTGTCTTGTGAATCTTCATTGATTGTCCAAAATTGTTACCATAAAATCACTACGGACTCCAACAAACAAGACTACACTAATCTTCGTGCTTAAATCAAAAGAAAAAGTGACCCGGAAGCAATTAACGAATTGGCAGAAAGAACTATTGAGCTGAAAACATGCGCAAAGGAAGGAACCGAACTCGAGATCCATATAGAGGCTCGAGGAACAGCATCCTAACCACCCACAAAATCGTAAGTGCGCTCTTTCAATTTCTAAAAAACAGTCAAGAAAATTTCCTTGAAGGCTAATTAATCTGAAGTCACCATCCTTACGTTAAGCGCGAAATTCTCTACAAAATTCACGTCTAAAATGCTTATGTCATCACTGAAAATTTCGAGAAAACTCCGATCATAAAATCGCACTTGCACCGCCATCCTCCACTACAAGTCCACTACATCCTCCACTCCAAATGGGATGCAAACATACATGATAAAACTAAACTCTAAAAAGTGACAGTTGAAGGTAAATTAGGTGGAAATGGCACAACCATGTCAGAGATTTAAAGTCTTAAAGCTACCATACCGCAGGAATATTTATTCGTCATGCAAGAGCCGTTTGTGTCCTTCGTCTGCAGTTACACGCATTGGTACCCGCTACAGTAATCTCTCCCCTGCACCGCGCACACGATATTCCAACCTATCCCGCGCAGTTTTTGTCCGGTACTGTATCTTTTCTACACGGCTCACACGCAAACCATACGGCCTCTCCCCTCGCCCATAGACGTAGTCTCTAGTCCTAAGGTACAGCGCTTACGATTCATCATCCCGTAGTGCATAGCTTTATCTCAGGATGGGACGGCACTTCTAAAGGATACGGAATTTTTCTTTTTGCTTAGTTTTTTTCTACAAGTTTGTCCTCCATTTTTCTTACCATGACTGAGGGAAGTCTCATTAGGGCCTGATACTTGGTTCTCTTGTTAAGAAACATACAGCGGGCTATCCTAATGAATACCGAATAAATACGAACATGTTGCCGTGGCGGAAGAACGATAGAAGACTTAAGGATTTTGCTAGCTAGGCCTTCATCAGACCACTGAACTGACCACTGGTCCGAATACAAGTACTGTAGGATACCGAGGAAGCAGGCACCATTCAAGCCTGTGCAACAAGCAATTGACTCAATAATACTGTAACAGGATCGAGGCAACCGAAACACGAGCACCCTCGCTTCTGTTCTAAAGATAAGTAGCAGTCTGTTCACATCACATAGAATGACTGCTGGCCGACTGTAGGCAAAAACGGGCTGGAAGCGCTGTGGGGAAACTGGACAGGCGAGGCCAAACCCGCTAACTCTTTTAAAAAAGATTAATTGAATGTTGCATCTTCTCGATAGCAATAGCTGTCTGGCATTGCTATGCCGCATTTGTGGTGCATTTGCAGGACAAATGTGTACAACAACGTTTTTTCCTTCATTCGTGGCTCGATATAGCTCATGTAAGTTCGACGAGACAAACCAGTTGAAAGATGAGGCTAGCGCAGGGATGTCGATTAGATCCTTAGTTTGGCTGTACCTAAATGTCCCCCTCTGGCATCCTCTCGGTCAGACCCCTCTAAAATTCTTTCGCTGCTGTACAGAGTAACAAGCGAGGATTTACAGTATGCCCCGCCCCGCTAGGACCCCGCCTGAGCACTAAAGTCAGTACAAGCATACCTGCACCAATCATGCAGAGCACTGTGAAAAATGTCTTCATAGAATGCGCCATGGCAGCGATCGTTGTATCGATGATGAAAGCAAGTGCTTTGCTGCCAGGCTGGGCCAGTGAATTGATGGTAAGTGCGTTGTTGATCCTTTTTAAATCCTGCTATCGATAGTCATGATGAGTATTTTTCATTTTATCGAGATGACTTTCTTTTAAAAATCGATTTCTTTTCTCGCTGGTGAAAAAAGTCAGTCATTTGCATTTTGATTAGATTATTACAGTTCGTGGATTAGGTTTTTTGATGAAATGGCTTCATGGGCTTTTACAGAAGACCTAACCAAGTTCAGATCACGCCACATTTTGTCCAGTCTGATAACTTAACCCTATGAGTAAGCAGACATGCTTCCCACGAGTAGTCAGCTTCAGGAAATCTAAATCTAAAGGGAATTCTAAAACTTCAGCTAAAGCTTCGGTCGCGATTTTTAGATCCTCCTTCGCCTAGATTTTTAAAAAAAGGTTTTGAGGGCTGATAAGAAACATTTTTTGGCGAGTTAGAATTATAGTAGAGCGAGACGCGGCGCACAGAAGGTCTTGTACAAGCGTTGCTCTTTTCTTTCTCATTTTGCAGCTAAGTAAGCATGACAGTAAGCCTGAATCTGTGCCCTGGAAAAGGAGCCTAGCTTGCGCCTTTCTTGACCTTGCGCTGTCAGTCTCCTTTGGGCTCAGAAGTTTACTCCCGACCTTTAACCTAGCCGACAGGTTTTAGACGGCATATTGATGTTCTTGTGGTAAGCAGCTTAAACCTTCCAAACGATCAGAAACTCCCGCGTCAACTAAGTTTTGACCCGTCGATATGTCTCGAGATCTGTAGGGGGGCGGGGAAACTTTTCTGTACGGTAAGGTTGGTGTTTTCATTCAATTCATGGCATCTTTTGCAAAATTTGCTGCAATGGCTTCTGAAGGTGCAGCATGTGAATTGCACAGTGATAAGTCTTTTTCCAGGTTTTGCTTGGGTCGGAAAAAGCAAACTTAATCAAACTGTTAATCCGCTACATACACTGCATCAAACTGTATTACTGAAAGAGGTCAAAAAGGTTGAAAAAGACCAGTGACATTCCATTGGCAATTCGTCATCCACTGGGTTTTTCCACAAATAAAATTTTCCAAGTGTGCGATATAGTGTTTTCGTCATTTCATAATATGTTCCCAGTGACTTTTTGCTGCAGGGCCACATGCTTGAAGCTGTGAGCCCACATCTGCTCATGCAGCGTCCATGACTAGAATGAAGAATGCGCGTGACAGCACACAGCTTTTGCTACTAAAAAATCTTACCCGCAAATTGTTTTGAGTTTTTTGAATGTCAAGAAGTTTTCATCGTAAATAATTCTTTTATGTGGTTCTGCGCCAGGGTATTCGCATCTGTTCAGCTTTTTGCATTGTTCAGAGGCAGGCCTAGCTGCTATAACGCATGGAACAGCTTCTGATAAAGCTAAAATACAAACCGCATCCTCATTACTGTTACCAAATTTTTGTAACAGTATTAATCTACCTTTCTGGTTACTGCTAATATGTTTCATGGGCTCAATCAGTTCGCTCAGAATGGTTTTCAGATCGCCGTCAGGGCAATACGATAGACTTCGAATAGTACTGTTGTAGTTTAAACTTACACGGGAAAAGAAATTATTCATCCAGGCGACCAGATGCTGGTGCGAAAAATCAGAGAAACTGTTGATAAGTGCATACGCAGTCTCATTCAGGACACCGTATGCGCATTTGTAGGAAGTATCATTTGAATCAGCCAAGGACGCGATTGCATGGACGACGGCAGCAGCTAAATCGATTTGTTCTTCTGTGGCATTCAGCCTGCTTTCCGACAGTGCTAAAAATTGAAAACTCTGTAGGTCTGTACAGCATGAGCAATTCACGACTTACCGAATAAAAGAACAAGAAGGAACATGAAATAAATTGATTTCATGCTGTAGCAATATCGAACTATCAAGAATGCATAGGATAGATGATTCTGAACCGACTGATTTCTATGCGGCGTGACCAGATATGTCGCTGGTTTTCCCGAATATATGTCAAGGTTTTCATGAACCTTTTTGTAAGACTTATGAAAAATACGATGACGCAGTTCAATGTTTCTTTCAGACACTGATATGACCTACAGTATGCAAATTTCGCACACATTTTATAAATGTTAGCTTGTCTGAGCCACATGATTGCACATCAGATCATTCGTCAGAGTCAACTGTGTAGGTGCCAGTGTTCGCAACAGGTCTCTGTAAAAACGCGTAAAGGAAAAATATCTATTCAAAAATTCTTGATAACATGAAGAGGGCGGGCTAGTAGGCGGATGGGATTTATTTTATCCATATAACTAGGACCGCTATTTCCCATCTCACTTACATTAGTTCTCACAGACTGGCCAATCCATCAGTACCAGCGTGCAATCTCGGAAAAGCCTTGCTGTTTTCTCAGATAGTTTTGTTAGTGACATTTCTTTCTATGATCTAAGACCTGGGTAAGAACGCGAAGTCTAATGTCGAGGAGTCAGAAACTACTGTACATACGTTTTTCGTAATGCTCCCTAGTCTTTGACAAAATCCAGGTAAGATCTACGGTTATACTTTTTAAAATGACCTAGACGGAACTTAAAAGACGAGAGAGCCTGCATGATAGTCCGCCTGCACTTGATGGTGCAGTTCAGTTTTTATTGAAAATGAAACAGACAGGAAATGAGGAGAAGAGCTAACTTGCTATCAAGAGCTTTACACCCGCGCGCATGGAGACATCCGCGGCAAATTGAAAAGTTTATGCTGGCAAAAACTGTTAATCGATCTCAGGAGTCCGTGCTCGGTTCCCGCTCGGCCCTAATTTTTTCCATGCTGTTTTAACTGTCTTTTTCGAATCAAAAAGCAGTCACAGGTATTACTTTTGGTTTTTTTGATTGCTTTCTGCACTGTAAAGCTGCAGGAGCCGCGGGGATTTTCCTGTTCCTGTTTATGGCGTTGACCAGTGGCGTCAGTGCTCTTCGGCACTGCTGCATAATATGATAATGCTATGAACATGTCAAAGCTAATCGTAACGAATACTCTGTGTCGTACATAGTGAGTACTTGAAAATGGAGCCAGAGTCGAAAAATAGCAAATGAAAAAGCTCTTTGTTTGCATAAGTTCAACATAATGTACCTGCGTCGCCTTTCACCATTCTCAAGCGGCGTCCACATTGCACCTCGGCTGATCGGCTGCCGAGCTGTCAGCTGAGCTGACGTGTTTTCACATTGCATACCTCAGTTGGCTCAGCTTGCGGCTGGCTCAGTTTGCGGCTTGCGGTCATCTCAGCTCGGTTGGGTCGTTCACATTAGAAGCCGCGACGCGACAAACTGAACCAACCGCAAGCCACAAACCGAGCCAGCCGCAAACCGAGCCGACCGCGGGCTGAGCTGATAGTCGCAATGTGAACGACACCTCAGCTGACAAGCTCGGCTTGCTCGGCTCGCGGCTGGCTCAGCTCGGCTGGCTCGGCAATGAGGTGCAATGTGGACAGCCCTTCAGGCTTCCATTTTAACATGGTCATATCAGCGAGACTGGAATAAAGTGGTCCTTCATAACCGAACGTGCTCCCTGGATGGGAGGGTTTTACGAAAGGCTGATGCGACTTATCAAGCAGGCTTTGCAGAAGTCCATTCAACGCGTGCGTTTGTCGTTCCTCCAACTTCAAACGCTTGTAACAGAAATCGAGGCCATAATTAATTCCCGACCATTGGTTTATGTGGGATCCGATTTAGATGATGTGATTGCGCTATCCCCATCACACTTTCTTTTTCCGAATCAGAAGACTGGAATTCCAATAACCGAAGTGGATGATCCAATGGACCCGGAATACATCGATCGTATTAGTTCGCAGAAGGCATTATTAGCAACGTGGAAGAAGGGTAAACATCATCTGCATTCGTTTTGGGGCGTTTGGAGGAACGACTATTTGCTGAGCCTGAGAGAAAGAATGAACCAACAACTTAAGTTTCCGAAAGGATCCCAAAATCGTTTCCCACAGATTGGGGATGTCGTTCTGGTCAAAAGCGATTTGCCCAGGGGCTCCTGGCAATTGGGTCGTATCATAGAATTGATTGAAGGTTCAGATGGTAGAATACGGACAGCAAGGGTCTCTGTCTCTTCTGGTAAAACGTTGACTCGATCCATTATGCATTTGTATCCGTTGGAAGTGGCCTCCGAGGAAGCTAAGCAGCCAGAATCATCCGTTGAAAATCTGCCAGAACAGAAAAGTCGGGCCGAGGATATGCCTAATGTGGCTCGCTTACAGAGAAAAGCTGCTGGGATGGCTCGTGAGCGAATACAAGCGATTGCGGCGGAAGAATCGAAGGTCGGCAATCAACGCAGTATGCCTAGAATTCCCGACACACTTCATTTGCCCTCGCTTGTGGCATGATCTTTCTTCTGAGTTTAATGACACCAGGAAGTGGGTTGAAACCACTTCTATGCGAAAAGGGACGTGCGAAGTTGGCGATCAAGTTGACCGATGTCACAAACTGCACCTTCAAACATAACCAATCTACAGAGAAGGTTTCTATGGCTGCAATCATGATTTACAAACGTAATATAGCCACGCATAGCACCACAGCTCATAAATGCCACAAAATCAAAACAAGGGTAGAAGCATGGACTAACTTCGCAAAAGCGGGATCATATACTCGGACCTTCGAGAAATCTATTCTCGTTTCGAAGTCTGAGTGCCTTTCCATGATTCGAGATCGCCGTTGCAAGGAAGGCCCACTATTGGGAGGAGATACGGCTTATACTGAGAACCATGTGGACCCACCTCATACATCCGGAAACGCGTGGGACTGCAATGAGTGGAGATCAAGAGAAGTCATAAATTGTTCTCTAGAAAAGGGAAAGGTGTATCAAACATTTCACGGTCAAATGGAGTCAAATCTATGAAACGTTGGCGACTGCTCTTATGAGAAGGAAAGCTGTATGCTTCATGACCAGAGCACTCTCATTTGGACTCGAAACAAGACCGCGGAATGCGAATTTGTGGACTGGAAAACAATGAAGGGTAAGCTTTGGACCCAGAGATTCCTCAGTGACGATTACGATATCGCTTTTACATGGAACGATTTTCCTGTAACGAAGAAGCTTTGCGATGGGACGATGGCCACGCCTACAGATCAAGGCGTGCCAATAGTCATCTTCCCAACATGGGAAACCGTGTTTGACAGCCAGATCCGTCAGAAACGGGAAAATGAAGAGGTGCCTTTCGATTTAGTTTCCATGCGCCTTCAAGCGGTGGAGACGCGCCTCGAGTAACTTTTTCGAGAATCACTGGATCGTGCGTTTTACTCAGTGTGTAGAGCGCTGCAAGAGCTTCGTCAAGTTGACCTGCTGTTAGCTCACGCTGAACCTACACTCGTGGCGCGAAGACTGCTAAACGACACCAATATTATGGCTCGGCTTCATGGACAAGTATTGGAGATTTAATCGTGCAATCCAGTCGAAAATTTCAAGTTCCTACGGATGGACGAAAGGTGCACAGAAGGAATTCCTCTTAACTACACGGTCAATGGACAACGGTCTTCTGGGTACATGGTGCCGAAAACGAGAATAATCTATGCAAATTCGGCGCCAGCGAACTGTGACACGGTTCAAGAAACGTATATCACGGACAAATACGGCCAAATATTCAAATATGCGGCCCACGAAGGGGCAGTACGGACAGCAGAAGCACCATCGACGGGGCGTTCTCTCTACACAGTCAATTTGGACATATATTCGGACTTCCGTACAGTGATCCACAAACCGCTTCAGTAATACAACCAGCGGGAACTACGGGGTCAAGTAAGTTTGAATGACCTCTTTTCCGCTCTAGACAATCATGCCACCATCATTCAACAACTGAGTCACGCAGTGGAGTCACCAACAAACCCAACAGCAAAGGCTATCCTCGACACAGCTTCACGGTACACACCATTAGGATTATAGAGTCAATTCACCAGTCACCTCCATTGGGCTTGGGTTCAGTTATGCTGCACTTAAGTAACAATTCAAATCATTTGGTGGATCTTACGAGCAGTCATCAAACGGGCGGCCCCAAATATTTTACATCAGTCACATGCCACGCAAACGCAACAGGGCCTGCCTAGCAACAAGCCTCAAACCATGAACCATACCAAGCCTAGTCCTCTGGTTTCACTCGTTGCGGAAATTACTGTATGCAAGAAGGCGTGAAACATTATTAAATCCGGCAACATATGTACTTCTCTTCACGGCGGACTATCGCGGAAACCGCGAGTTAACATTTCCCTTTTGACTGCCGTGAGAAACTTTGCAGTGATTAATCATGCTTTAGTTTACGCTTCGCTCTTCTATCGCTAGGATTCGGCTCTGAGCTTTTGCTACGTGAATAAACGATGAAAGGTGGCTGTTTGGTAATTTAGTTCGAGTAGGTGAGATAGCACGCCTAAGCATAACGTGGTAACCTTATCCAGGGCAGATTTGGCCAGTTAAATAGTTCGTTCTTTACAGAAACAAATCAGCGGTAAGTAATTCAGCGTTGCCAGATGCGGAAAAAGAACTCCACTGGCAGGACACCTGAAATCCACTACCAGCCACTACACATCTTTCCAAAATCCACTACAGCAGCCACTAAAAATTTTCATCGCAACAGAGCGATAATGCAATATTTTTGTTCCGCCCTTGATAAAAAATGGCTTTCAATCAATCAAGATTTCGAGTTTAGGTGGGCTGATTGATAAATCGATCAGCGTACGTGCGTGATGCCGCGCAGATATTTAGCACCCTACCTTGAAAAGTTCTGCTTACGCGCTTCGATTCATGAAAAGGGAAATACCTAATCATGATCATAAATTATGAATCTGATGATAACTGAGGAAATCTTCCCGGAGCAATCTCCCAATAAGTTGGGTAAAATGCCCTAATCCGGAACAGTTCCGAAACCAGAACACCTCGATTGCCCATCTAATCCGATGCCTTACTGTTTTTGACGAGGCTTTTCGGGTGGCGTAGCAGGTGAGCATCCTTGTTTACAGGAAAAAATTGCCATATACGGCAACGGCCATGTGATCTGGTCGGTCATGGCAACGTCATATTTATGTTTGCACAAAAAAAGCGAAGGCGTAGAAGATAGTTTTGTTTTTTTAAAAGCGATGTTAAATTCGGTTTTGGTCAAAAAAGAAGACAGAAACGGTGTTGTTTCAATCTTGGCTTTTCAAAAAACTACAACGTATCCATTCTCCTAAGATCGACTAAACCCCCCAAACCTATGTGTGGTCCGGATTCGGACCAAAGTGAGCCTAAAGCGGAACGAGTGCGCAGTTTTAAAAATACCCTTGGCGAGCGTGTAGCTTCAACCAAAATTTGGCGCAGTTTTGGTCGCGGGGGATTCTGCTGAGTCAAACAAAATCAAAAAAACACCGCTCTCTTGTTAATTTTTAGGCAATAAGAGGACTTGAGTGTTAGGACTTCCGGATTTGGGCACTTTACCCTAACAACTACAATTCATTGCCTGGCCATTACACATGAAAAACCACCATTGTGGCCACGACGCTACTACGGACACCCCAAATCCACCAAAGTAGTGGAATTCCACTACGTCTGGCAACAATAAAAAAAAAAAAAAAATAAAAAATTCTGATCAAAAAAGAGGTGGGGTCGGAGGGGAGGGGAGGGGGAGGCGGAGCCAAAGAAAGAGGAGAACGAGAGACGACGGGGTGTAGGAGAAGGAGAAAGGGAGGGGGGCAGCACGGCCCGCCGATGTAATTCGAAACGAAGAAAAAATAAAGCCACGCAAAAGTGTGAAAACTGCCGCGCAAGCTGAAAACTTTGAATTTACCAACGCCGTCTTGAAATAGGAAGCTGCAGTGCCTGAGCATCAAGTGAATGCACGCATGTTTCCCGCGCTTGCATTTCGGTTTTTTCCTACTTCTTTGGAAAGTAAGAAGAATGAGTGCTTTCAATCATTCTTTCGCTTTAAGAACTATGCCATTATTGATTTATGTGTCACTTATTTACTAAGAGAAGAAAAATTTGCGCCTCAAAACAAAACTTTTTGAAAGCCGACCACATTTTTGTTATATACATAAACTGTAGGGTAATGGTCTGAATGACCTGAAATAAAATGAAAATTAGCTGTTAGTTTTCATTCAGTAGGTTTTAAGACTTCTCGACATTTTTGAATTTTCAAATTTTTTTTTTTAAAACGAGTTTGTGAATGAATACTGCTGAAACATTGTTTCCGTTCAGTTAAACGCTTCAGAGCTCGAAATCTCGTGAAGAAATATTTGGGCCGAACGAACCCTCAGCATGACTCCATTCGGACCCCTTATCGGCCGATCGTCAAGCTCCTGACGGTAAACTCAAAAAAAGCTACATTTTTCCGATTGGGTCGAGTCTGCCACGAATACTATCTTAATCGGATTAGTTAGTTGTTTGATCCTAACAATGACAGATGCCGCGGCTGCGCGCAAACATAATGCTATAAACTCGAACCTACCTGAGCATCCTGAACGGTGCGAGCGGGACTCGCACTCGCACTCGCACCACTCGCACTCGCGCCGTTTAGTTGAGACCCCTGTTCGCCAGCGTGGTCACCTGAGGACCGGGTTCTGTTTGTGTTTTGTGTTCTGTGTGTGTCTGTGTCCTGTGTCTGTTTTGTGCTTTTGTCCCTGCATCTTTCCCACAAACTATTTTAGGATAAACGCGATTAAGCTGACAAAAAGAGACGCGATAATCTGGGTCCAGATGGGGACCAACTGACTTATTTGAACGTTTATGACAACTGGAGTGCGAGTTCGCCCGAAGAGGAATGGTGTAAGAAAAATTTTATCAACGCAGACGTCCTTAAAAATGCGAAAGTAAGAACCGTGAGAAGTAAACTAATGCACGCAAATAAGGATCTGACAAGAAGTCGTTAACCCAAACCCGGTTTTCCGTCGAACCTAACCCATCAGGTGGTGAAGGAAAAATTTAAAACAAAAAAAACGAGCAATGCTGATACTAAACTGATACAAAGCGATACTTCTGTTTGTTGTGAGAAGATATTCATTATTTTGCGGACTTATCACAAGCCAGGTCCAACATGGGGCCCTGTGCACTCTACTCTGCTAATATCTGCTATTGTAGTACAGTATATGTAATTCCTTTTTGGCTAGGGTAGGGTGGGTAGGGCGAGTGGGGCATTTTTGCATTACCTATGACCCAGTGTGTTTCCTCGGCACCCAAGCATCAAAGCCCACTAAACGCGATGACGCGCATTCAGGACATAATAACTTAAAACGCATATGATAATCAGGAGAGCAAAATTTATCAGTCGGACGAAAATCAAACGTCTTTATAAACTAAATCCACCGCTACATACTGTAGTTATTTCGCCAGCCAGCTGCCTGATATCACCGCTAGATCTGAATTTAAATTTCAGAAACTTAGCATCTGAATTTATGCTTCAACTGGTGCTTATACAGCTATAAAATTAGGGTAGAGTGAGGGTGGTCTTTCTCCC
The DNA here is from genome assembly GCA_030248295.1 of Mesodorylaimus sp. YZB2_4. NCBI lineage: Eukaryota > Metazoa > Nematoda > Enoplea > Dorylaimida > Dorylaimidae > Mesodorylaimus > Mesodorylaimus sp. YZB2_4. The sequence goes on along the minus strand of JASANH010000055.1, from coordinate 86,515 downwards.
CGTTCAAATAGGTTGGAATAGGTTCAAGTAGGTGGTGATACATGTGCTAAATCTAAATCAGTATTTCGGTGTTCAAAGACCAAGTGAAGTGATCGATTATCATGCTAGAATGTGTTTGATAAGTGATCTCAAAAATAGATGAGAAAGTACATTAAAAAAACTCTGGTTTCCCAGTCAGGCTAGGGTCGGTTAGTTGCTGTAGTCGGATTCGGGTTTTGATTTTTTGGTCGGGCCTAGTTTGGGTCAGCCTCTAGTCCTGATTGTCTTTCTGCGGTATGCAGCTGAACGCCACCCGGCGAAACCCTTTTTGAGTTGTTTGACTTGACACAGAAAAACTAATTTGGCAAAAAAACGAAAAATAGGCGGGTGTTCGGACATACGTTTAATGCTCTGAGTTTTATGAGATCCGCACTTATTTATTGGTCATTATATGGCGTAGCAAATGTGAAATAATATCTTGCCACAACGACCTAGAGAGGGTTCAAGAATCTCTCTGCTCTGGTTACTTCTACAATGCAGCCTACTGTTATAATAAAGGCTACAAATTATGTGATCGTAGGTTAAGGGAGTAAGAAGTATTTATCCATCCGCTAGCGCTCTAAATAACAAATCTGGTCCTCCATTGGTAATTTGCCAAGAAATTTACAAAACGTCGACGAGCTCGAAAACTTATATGCGTGAGGTGAGGTGCACTGCCATCCAACATACGGAGGCAGTTCAAAAAGTTCGTAGCCTGACTACATTCCGCATGAGCTGCGGCATTGAAATTTGGACTTGACAATGCCACACATCTCACTAAAATCCCTACAAAAAATCACGCTGATTCATTCATGCGTTCTTGAGATATGGTTATCTATTTGGAAGTGGGTCAGAGAAATTACAAATTTGACGAAGTTTGCGCATAAGTCTGTCATCAAGTTTTTAACAAAAGAAGGCTTGAAGCCCACAGAAATCAGCGATCGGATTGTCTTAGTGTACGGCAATAATGCACCTAAATTGCCGTCAGTGAAAAAGCGGTCTGCTTCGCTCAAACATGGGAGAATCGATTGAAGATGATGCAAGATCTGGACGACCAACTGAGGCGACACCTGACAACAAATGTGATGTTGTGGCAAAGTTTCTGAAAGAAGGCCTTCGAAAAAGCGCTGCCTACGTAGCGGAGGACATTAGCATTTCAGAGGGTAGCGTTGAAACAATTTTACAAGAGAAATTGAATTTATTCAAGGTCTGCGCGAGATGTGTGCCAAAAAACCTGGCAAACGCGCGAAGAACTGTCAGAGTTCAAACGTCAATGGAGCTTTTTGGCAAGGATCGCGGAGGATCCAGATGATTTTTATGAAAGAACGGTTGCCACTTTGAAGCCAGGACTCATGACTTTGATCTGAGTCAAAACACGAATCGATGCAGTGGCTGCCAAAGGGTACACATCCGCCAAAAAATTTTGCGTTCAGCAGTCATCAGGCGAGGTCACGACAACAACTTTTTCTTAACTGCAATGAAATGATAGTGATTGATATTATGCCAGTCAAGACCTTAATCACTGGGCAATATTTTGCTGATGTTATCCGCCGATTGCTTGAAGAGATCAAATCGAAACGGCGCGGGATGTGATGAAAGAGAAGGTGCTGCTGCTGATTGACGACGAGCCAGTCCACAAAGCACGCGTTGCTCAGGCTACCATCGATGAACGGGGATCCAAACAAACTGATCATGCACCTTACAGTCCAGACCTGGCACCCAGCGATTACTACCTATTCGGAAAATCCAAAAAAAGTTTGAGGAGACAGATTTTCGGGTGACGAGGAAGTGAAACCAGCGACTGAAGCGTTTTTGAGGGGTATGAGTAATATTTTTTTTTACGGGTATGCAAGCGGTGCCCCAAAGTTTGAACAAGCGCATTGGTCTTGGGGGATGTTACGTCGAAAATGAGTAAGCATGGCATTGTACAGTTTCAATTAAAATGTGGTCAGGCTACGAACTTTTTGAACTCCCCTCGTACTCTCCATAGAAGACGTGTATTTTAAAGTTGCATATTTAGGTGTGTGCGATCGATGAAGCCATGTTGAAACGAAGGTCGGCTCTTTATTAGGTTTGAATCGCGGAGAATGAAAATACATTCAATCCTGATGCCAATTAGCGCGCAAACTAGTCGATGTAATGCTTGTTAAATGAAATATGGTTGTTCGAAAGCTTTTAATTAACTGAACATGAGTCATAAAAGCAAAGCTGTACTCGACTTTTTTCTAATATGGCGTCTGCTGAGACTGTTTATGGAGGTGTTTCGCGTTTTCATACCGACATTTTTGCAAATGCACTTTTAGTCTTTGTATGTTTATGCTGTGTCTCTCGCTCCTACTGTAGAATGCATGTCTTTACTTAGGCCATAAGCAAAAATTTCAGTACGAGTATGAATATGAAATGTCACATATAGATAGATGTTTTAGCACCAATAATCTGCACTCATTTTTGGTATTTTATTAGTCTGGGTTTGGTTAGATTTGTTTGATTAACCTCCTCTACCGGTTTCTTTTCCTACTATTTTTGGAGTCCTGACGTGTTTACTGAATCTACAGTAGAAGATAGAATGAATTTTTAAGGCAGAAGACTACGTTATCGTTAGAAAACGTGCGATGTGATCGTGTAGTGTTTGGTAATGAACTTGTTTTCGTCAAAACTACGACAGAAATTTAATTGACAATCAGACACAGAACCTCCAAGACTATACCGTGTCTTCCACGACAGCAATGCCCTTTTATCGACTTGTCATTTCCTCCACCAGATGGCGCTCCCGATGCCAGTGCCCTTTACCCCTGCCATTCAAATACGCCGGCGCACACTCGGCGTTGTGAGACATGCGCAGCCTGTCTCGACTTGGGGCAAATGGTTTGGATTTGATGTGCGCAATGTTGGAATTTATTTTCCTGCCAAACTGGGCGAAAGTAATACGCGTGACGGCTTTACTCTCGCTTTGACGACTTCGACTGGCCGCGTTTGTCAGCTGAAGTTGTACATACATGCGCTCTAATGTTATTTATTGTGTCTTATTTTGAACAAATATCGCGTGAATTTGTGACGGAAGTCTCGAAAAAAAAAACCTAGTTTAGCTTAACTCTTTGTAGAAACTTTGATCAATGGCACCTTACACGCCAGAATTGCGTCGACAGGCAACGACATCTTCTTCAACCATGGAATCTTCGTCTTCTGCATCGACTCATCGACCGACTCGCAACAACATGCAAATGCTGCCGCCTAGATTCGATTTTCTCAATCGTTCTTCGGACGAATCGCAACCATCCTCTTCATTTGCCTCAACTGCTGATGATCCGAGTGATCATTGGAAACGTGTCAAATGTGTGGTTGTGGGAGATGCAGCTGTCGGAAAGACCAGCCTAATTGTCAGTTACACGACCGATGGATACCCGCAGGAATACGTGCCCACTGCATTCGATAACTACTCAGGTAAGTTGAACATACTGTTCACACAATGTTCGAGATTGCAATTTTACCTTGACTATCTGACGCTGGATATGCTAGAAGTACGGGTACTGTAGAGCGCTGTTTTCGGTACCTGTTCAAGTCACGGGCCTGCCACTAGGGACAGAAATAGATTCATGAAACATGTCATAACTCGAAAATTTCTTTGTCATTTTTGCTATCCGTTTTCTTTCGACTCTTCTCCCTTGCTACACTCTTGACGTCACATAGTTCCAGTGGATGCTGACGGAGCATGGAATCTATACGACTCGTAGGCATCCCATATTTCTCAAGTAGACCCATTCCATAATCTAGCCTTTTAACCATCGTATTTATTCTAGCACCGGTTCTTCAAACACTCGATTTTCTATTGGCTAGAGGACAGCGGCTCATCGAGAAATCCGTTCCTTTTTCGCCACTTACATAAAACTTTGCCGGTTTTTCGTTAGCTTTGCACCTGCTGTCCAAGTTACTACGTAAAAGACGTCCAAGCGCGAGTGACGATGTCGAGCGAAACGAATTAGATTTCGCGGCGTCAAACTATCCACTCAACCACGAAGAACTTTTTTATGCCAACTTATCTTATTCATTTTCAATTTTCAAGTCCTTGAGTCGGGTTGTTTACCTCCTTCCCCCCCCCCCCTCCCGGGATTAGGACGGATATATTCGCCTTGCACAACATGGACTACCGCATTGCCAACATGATTTGCGGAATTTTCAATTTCTTTACGCACTGCGGAAAATGATTTTCTAGAGAGGCAGGAGTAGAAATATCACCTGTGCATGTATAATTATCGTATTGGCTACGAGCAATTAAGAAAATGTGGTTTTGCCTTTTTACAAATATTTCAACCTCAACACTGACACATTCTTTGGGAATCGTTTATGTGCATCGTAGGTAAACTGCAGGTGACAAATCCTCGTCTAAAAATATGTTTTAGAAAGTTGATATTTTTAGCCAATGGCACACGATTTCACGCATTCCAGTTTTAATCCTTTCCATAGCCCTACTAAACCCGAGACATTCTTTTTTGTACGAAAACTGACAATAGGCACGTAAAGGTTGGACAACAAATCTCGAGGGGTGGTCGAAGCAGCAAAGATGGCGGAAACAGAATCGAGAAAACGCTTCTTTATTCTATTGGGACTCTTGAAGACTTTAGATAACGTAATATTTCATTTTCTACAAACCAGACCACGAGATAGGAATACTTCGTTTCTAACCTGCCAAACGTGGGGCTGGTTTTTAGCTTTTCTCTCCATCCTAGACACCACATAATACAGTAGATAGGATGAAAAGAAAAAATTTGCTCAACTGAAGGAGACGGAAATGAGAAATTGACTTTTGGCCATAAATAGTGAGCAGGATGGAAAAACCTTTGTCAGATTGCCAACGTGTCAAACGCGCGTTTCGTAATCGATTCTTTTGTTGGTGTTTGAGAAGCAAAAAAAATCGAACTCGATGGCGTTTAAAGATTTTGTGTAATAGAATTTGTCTTCAAGGTCTTTCCTTCTTAGTGCGTTATTGTTCCTTTTTTTAGTTTTGGTTCGTGTTGATGGTCAGCCAGTGAAAGTTCAGTTGTGCGATACGGCTGGACAGGTATGTTGGAGTGTTTGCGCTTTGCTTTTTTTAAGATTAGGTGCAAGTGGGCGGCTGTGCACTGCTTTCTCAATAGACCATTTCACAGTTTCCAAAAAATTTTAAAAAATTTGTGAATTCAAGAAAGCAAAAACTGTGAGTTGCTGTATTAGAGGAAGTCTCGGAAAAACTCGCCACGTTGCCTCACGTGCCTCAAGTAAACTACAGGTCATAGACAAACTTTGACGCACCTAGGCTGGTGCATGTTCTCTAAATGTTGGAAGATAAGGTATGACGCGCGAAAACCATTGTTGCATCGTGTTATCAGTCGAGTGGATGCCTCACTAAAAAAATATAGGTCCTCCTTTTGATCAATCACGCATGCTGCTCGTCACTGCTCCTTCAAAATGTAGCAATGATTTTTGTTCGTCGTAGAAACTGTTTTCTTGAATATTGTGTGTGATAACTCTGATCATATAAATATGCTGGTTTTTTAAATTTATGGTATGCCATAGACATTTTACGCTCGAGAACACCATTTGCCGCTTTTAGATTTCTTGAAACAAATTGCACGTCTAAAAGAAAGGGGAGAATGGGTTTTCACTCAACTTTTAGGGGTAGTACCTCCTGAAATAGCTATGCCGGCAATTCGTCAACACAGGACAATTTTCCTGACTTTCGGATACTTCTTGCAGTAAAAGCTTTGAGTTTTTTGCTTATTTGTACATCTATACGTGCACGATAATACCGGATTTCCAGTGCTTACTTGTTTGTATAGTTGCTGCTAGCTAGCTGCTTTCATACAATTTTGCAGCCTCGGTTGTAATCGGCTCTCTCAAATTTAGTCCTATTCAAGCTCGGTGCACGGCACGGCTGCATGCAGTGGCTTGTTTACTCAGTCTCAATTGTTGTTTCTTCCTCATTTCGCTTATCGAATTTTAGGTTTTGCCTGGAAGGGAGCATTTATAAAAGCGTGTAGGACTTCCCGAATTGGGCATCTTTTGGAGTTTCTGAAGGGAATAGATCCTTGCGTTTGACGGATCAGCTTTCATTTATAGTCTGAGCTTGCGCCTTAACAGTAGTTCTCACCTTTTTCTCATGCAAATTGCCAACGTACAAACTTACGCCGAAATTTTCCTTTTTCGCTTCTTTTTAGCAACAGAATTTGCGACACTAAAAAAAAAAAAACAGGTTTATAATGTGGAAATTGCATGTAGGAGTGCAGGATATACACTTTCTTGTGCACTTGAGGCTAGACGTTGGAAGTCATCGCTTTGTGTTTGGTACCGTCACGCACCAAAGCACTGCCTGCATATTCAATGAGAACAATTGGGACCTCAAAGAATGATTTCTAAGTGGCAACACTCACAAAAGCAATGCACATGACTTGCAGCGGCTCACAAACTACCAGTAGACGCGTGGATAACTTTGTTCGAAACTTTGTTACAGAATGCAAATAAAAACCATGATGCCATAATCTAAAGAACAAATCTTATTTTAAGGATGATTTCGACACTTTACGACCATTGTGCTATCCAAACGCGGACATCTTTCTGCTGTGCTTCAGTGTGGTCAATCCGACATCGTTTTACAATATTGGTCAACGTTGGGTACCAGAAATTCGTCGATTCGCTCCAAACACACCCTTTCTCCTAATCGGTACTGAGTCCGATTTACGCACTAATATAAAAATCCTGATCGATTTAAGTCGTCACAATCGCGCTCCAATTGCGTCGTCGCAAGCTCGTAGTTTGGCCGCAGAGATTGGAGCAATGGGCTACACTGAATGCTCGTCATTGACTCAACTAAATTTGAAAGAAGTCTTCGATGCGGCCATATTAGCCGCTTTGAAATTGGCCACTGGAGATGATCAGTCGCGAGTGCAAATGCACGAATTTCGTGGTCGCAAGTCCTTAAGAAAATGGAAAAGTAAATTAGTTTCGCGGAGTACGAGTGCAGATTCCATGAAAAATCTTCGTATTAGAAGATCAGCGAGCAGCAATAATAATAATAATAATAACATGAAAATACCCACTGCACAATCGATTGGTCGATTGAATTACTACACTTCAGATTCGTCGTCAGTTACGAGCGGATATGATTCGAAACGGCGTGCTCGTCCTTCTTATGCAGCGGCCATCAACCAATTAACTGATCGTGAGCCAACTATGTGCAATACAAGATATGATAAGCGACCTGAAAAAAAGAAATTCAGCTTCAGAAGTGCATCAGCGTCCAGTCATTCCATCGGTGCGCCATTGGCAAGAAATGAGGGTGACTCAACGGTTAATGATTTGTCAAAGGCAAAAAAAGGGTGGAAGAAGCTGCTCTGCGTTGTGTGATGGGTTGCGGATATAACGATGTGATGAGCAATGAAAAATTGTCACATTGATATTCATGTCGGTTTGTTGTTTATGGCATGGCATGCTTTAATGGAAATAAACAATTTGGAGGGAATGATAAGCCGACTGTTCGTAGGTGACGATTGGCAATGTAAAAATTTTGATGGATACTTCTGTAAGCGCCTTGGACTGATATCACGTGTGGATTCGGTATCACCTATGGCCAGTGTTAGTAATTGTCTCAGAAGAAAACGCTGGACGATCATGAAATAATTAATGCTCTCACGTTTTGTGCGCTATCTGTCATTGCTTGAATAGGGCTCTTTCTGCAAACTTGAATAGCTGGTCACGCTTCTTATCGTTAGCCGTAAACTCCCAGGTCCGACAATGGTTTCGACCAAACCCAAAGAAAATTGGAAGTCGAGCCTTACCCAAAACGAACCTAAACCCATTTCTTAAAATCCGAACAAAACCCGTTAGGCAGTAAACCCAACCCCAACCCCACAAAACCCACAATTTTTGAACAAATTTGCCAAAACTGACAAAAAGCTATTTCTGAAGTTTGAAGTGTCATCAGCATTACGCACATGCTTCTGAACATGCCATTATCCTTGACTACCCACATGCTGAGTGGTGTTAGCAAAAAGAAGGGGGTGAGGTGGGTGGGAGGAGAGAAGAGAAGGAAAGAGGAAAAAAAAAGAGAGGGAGGAAGAGGGAAAAAAAAAAAAGGGGAAGGGGTTAAAGGAGTAGAAAAAAAGTGATAAAAAGAAAAAATAAAAAAAGGAAAGAAGAGGGTTTTGAGAAAAAAAAAAAAAAAAAAGAAAGTCTGAAAAAAAGGGAGGGATTGTAAAATAGGGGGGGGGGGGGGGGGAAAAAAAAGGGGGGGGGGAGAAGAGGGGGGGTGAAAATTTTGAGGTTGGGGGGAAGTGGGGGGAAGAGCTTTAAATAGGAAGGAGAAAAAATTTTTTGTTTCCTTTCTGGGGGGGGGTCACTTCGACGACGAAGCGAAAATGGAAATGGGCACCGGGCGCCAGAACGAATCATCAGTGCATCATCGAAATAGCGAAAACCCAAAAAACGGGCAGGTGGCCCATGTTCGCGGTGCATCAAAGCATTCGTTATAGAGTGTCAACGGCAATAAAACTTTGGATGGCAAATTCTAGGTAAATAAATGAAGCCATGAAAGCGGACACCTTGCATGCTGTTCAGTATAGTATCCTCTATAATCGTACCAAATTTGAAGTCTCCAGGTCAAACGGTTCGATTTCAACAAATTGAACTGTAATCGACTATCCGAAATTCTAAAATTCTCGTGGCTCGCGACGGCCGTAAATGCCCTCGCGAAGCAGACAGATCGAGCAAAATACTGTAAACTGCTCGCGCTCTGTACCTGACTGCACTGTACAGTAGGGGCCTTTGAACACGTATGTTTTGTAAAGCGGTATTTCGGCGCAGCTAGGGGGTTTCCGCTAAAAATTTTTGTTGTCTGATTGTGTGCCTCGATCACTTGTACTTTCTTTTCGCGAAAACAATCTAGTCTTCCTCATATTTGTGCTAATTAGGGTGTGGATACATAATTTTTCTTAGCGCCTTCTTTTTAGAATGGTCCTGTTCTCACGAAGTGCGAGGGTGCGGCCGGTGTCTCCTGCCTCTTGGCGTATTTCCTTCGCTTCCCTTCTAGACGAAATTTCATTTTCGTGACGTGAAAATTCTCGCTAAATTCATTCCGATCATGGAAAATAACATTTTCTCAGGTAAACTTTTACTATTACTCTATTGCCGACTGTTTTTGCCATTCCTTTTTTTCCCACGGCCTTGTTTCCGAAATTATTTTCTGTTTTTTTTCGTGGTGACCTTTTTTCTGTTTAGGTCCCGTGCTCACGGAGTGCGGCCGGCATCTACTGCGTATTTACGTATTTCGTTTTACACGAAATTTCATTTTCGTGACAGAAAAGTTCTTGCGAAATTCATTCCAATGATCGAGAATAATAATATTTTCTCAGGTAAACTTTTACTATTACTCTATTGCCGACTGTTTTTGTCATTCCTTTTTTCCCACGGCCTTGTTTCCGTAAATATTTTCTGTTTTTTCGTGGTGACCTTTTTCTGTTTAGGTCCCGTGCTCACGGAGTGCGAGGGTGCGGCCGGCGTCTACTGCGTTTTTTTCGTATTTGCTCATTTCCGTTTACACGGAATTTCATATTCGTGACAGAAAAGTTCTTGCGAAATTCATTCCAATGATCGAGAATAATAATATTTTCTCAGGTAAACTTTTACTATTACTCTATTGCCGACTGTTTTTGTCATTCCTTTTTTCCCACGGCCTTGTTTCCGTAAATATTTTCTGTTTTTTCGTGGTGACCTTTTTCTGTTCAGGTCCCGTGCTCACGGAGTGCGAGGGTGCGGCCGGCGTCTACTGCGTATTTGCATATTTCCTTTCACGCGAAATTTCATTTTCGTGACAAAAAGTTCTTGCGAAATTCATTCCAATGATCGAAAATAACATTCTACGAGGTAAGCCTGTACTATTAGTTTATTGCCGAATTTTTGGGCCATTCCTTTTTTCCCACGGCCTTGTTTCCGAAATTATTTCCCGTTTTTTTCGTGGTGACCTTTTTCTTCGTTTAGGTCCTGTGCTCACGGAGTGCGAGGGTGCGGCCGGCGTCTGCTGCGTATTTGCGTGATTCCTTCTACACGAAATTTCATTTTCGTGACAGAAAAATTCTTGCGAAATTCATTCCAATGATCGAAAATAACATTTTGCCAGGTAAGCCTGTACTAATACTCTATTGCCCAATTTGTTTGCCATTTGGTTTTTCCCTGTTAGAAGTTGAGCAATCCCCTCAGTTGCGTCTTTGGTTTTTTATCTTTCTATGCTTGTTTGTTTAGGCCCAAGTCATGAAAATCTTCCTTTTGCCTGCCTTATCCGCTGTTTTATTTTCAGTTGGAAGCGTGCCACAAATTTTGGTTGAAAATTTGAATTTGGTGAGCACCGCCGATTTCGGAACCACGGATTTTGGAAAGATTTTATTCAATTTGCAAGATAGTGACTACCATACTCGTCGGCTGCGAGGAGAGGAAAGGAAATCTAGAAAACCGGAATTTTTTCGTTTCCTGCGATCTATGATGCGGATACAGTATCCCGGCGGCTGGTCCAAATCAGCCATTCAATATGCCAAGTAAGCCAATTTTCGTTTATCTCACGGTGTACCCTACGGGTGAGGGATCCTGAAAAAAATCAAGCTAGAAACTTTGGTATTTCGAAAATTTTTTCAAGTCAATCTGTGAGTTTCAGACTAAAAAAATCAAAATTGAAAAAAATCGTGATTTTTTCACCTGTGGTACACCGTGTTTCCAGTTGGCAGTAGTTTCTTTTTTCAATCTTGCCTTGTGTTGTTTTCAATCAGCTCGAAATACATGTTCTCTCTGCATTGGTCGAGCGGCTAGCTTGTCCTTGGGGCTAACCTATGCGGTGACAAACGCGTGCTGTCCTTGTTTACGTATTGAGAGTGTATGATTTTTCCCTTTTCAGGTTCAAGCCAGCAAGGCGAAGTAGCTCTGATTTCGAAGCTTGCGCAGACACCTTCGTTGAGAAACTTCGATCAGTTGTGGGAACAGGAATATCGAGCAGGACGAACGGATTGTGCTGGCTATTCGGCGAAGGAGAAGTCGTCAGGCAATTCTTTCGAGGTCACGAGACAAAGCTCCTGAATGAAAGTGAGTTACAGCCAAGTATGGGCAAGGGGGGAGGTAGGAGGGGTACCCCCTGTTTGGCCGGTCAGGACACTGAACCCTTCCTCTCAAAACCCCCTCCCCTAACCCAGCCGACCTTGCCCATAGTTGGTAACAGTACCCCTCTTCTGCATGCAAGGAATTTGAGAATGGGACACACGCAGTAGATGCGTGCTTGTTTTCGTATGTTTCTGAATGTACATAGTTGACATTTCGTTTTAGGCCGCTCACCCAGAATCGTTCGGCTGGCGAAGATACCTGCTGCCCGCAATCTTTCCATCACGCTTCGGTCCCAGTTTCAGGCAAGACTCATGTTAGGCAGTGTACCATATTTTTTGTGGCGCCTTCCGTGTTTGGCCAGTTGGCGCCCTTACTCTGTTCTTTATTTTTTATGGAATCAGCTTTGTGTGACTGGATTTTTATTCTGCGTTTTCAACCTGTGCCATCCATCCTAGTGCTTCATTTGTTCAGTTGATTCCAGTCACAGGTGGATTGCGAAGAGGAAGCATAGCTCCCCTCCCTCAAGTCCCAGAATTCCAGCTTACGTGCTGCGCCCTCTGGCCGTTTGCTCCCACCAGGGTTTCCACAAATGTCACAACAGACCCATTTGACCCAGCTAGACGAAGACGGGTAATGTTGCGAGGCAACATTACAGGCCCTGACCAGTGTAAGTGGTGCCCCAGTCCATGTAAGTGCTATGCTTACCACGGGCTTGCCCCAACCCATGTACGCGGTGCCCCAATCCATGTACGTCCTATCCTCACCACGGGCTTGCCCCAACCCATGTACGCGGTGCCCCAATCCATGTACGTCCTATCCTCACCACGGGCTTGCCCCAACCCATGTACGCGGTGCCCCAATCCATGTACGTCCTATCCTCACCACGGGCTTGCCCCAACCCATGTACGCGGTGCCCCAATCCATGTACGTCCTATCCTCACCACAGGCTTGCCCCAACCCATGTACGCGGTGCCCCAATCCATGTACGTCCTATCCTCACCACGGGCTTGCCCCAACCCATGTACGCGGTGCCCCAATCCATGTACGTCCTATCCTCACCACGGGCTTGCCCCAACCCATGTACGCGGTGCCCCAATCCATGTACGTCCTATCCTCACCACGGGCTTGCCCCAACCCATGTACGCGGTGCCCCAATCCATGTACGTCCTATCCTCACCACGGGCTTGCCCCAACCCATGTACGCGGTGCCCCAATCCATGTTCGTCCTATCCAATCCACGTTCGTCCTATCCTCACCACGGGCTTGCCCCAACCCATGTACGCGGTGCCCCAATCCATGTACGTCCTATCCTCACCACGGGCTTGCCCCAACCCATGTACGCGGTGCCCCAATCCATGTACGTCCTATCCTCACCACGGGCTTGCCCCAACCCATGTACGCGGTGCCCCAATCCATGTTCGTCCTATCCTCACCACGGGCTTGCCCCAACCCATGTACGCGGTGCCCCAATCCATGTTCGTCCTATCCTCACCACGGGCTTGCCCCAACCCATGTACGCGGTGCCCCAATCCATGTACGTCCTATCCTCACCACGGGCTTGCCCCAACCCATGTAAGGGTGCCCAATCCATGTACGTCCTATCCTCACCACGGGCTTGCCCCAACCCATGTACGCGGTGCCCCAATCCAGTACGTCGTCCTATCCTCACCACGGGCTTGCCCCAACCCATGTACGCGGTGCCCACATCCTTGTACGTCCTATCCTCACCACGGGCTTGCCCCAACCCATGTACGCGGTGCCCCAATCCATGTACGTCCTATCCTCACCACGGGCTTGCCCCAACCCATGTACGCGGTGCCCCAATCCATGTACGTCCTATCCTCACCACGGGCTTGCCCCAACCCATGTACGCGGTGCCCCTATCCATGTTGTCCTATCAATCCCGTGTCCTATCCTCACCACGGGCTTGCCCCAACCCATGTACGCGGTGCCCCAATCCATGTACGTCCTATCCTCACCACGGGCTTGCCCCAACCCATGTACGCGGTGCCCCAATCCATGTTCGTCCTATCGTCCGTGTCCTATCCTCACCACGGGCTGCCCAACCCATGTACGCGGTGCCCCAATCCATGTACGTCCTATCCTCACCACGGGCTTGCCCCAACCCATGTACGCGGTGCCCCAATCCATGTACGATCCCTCCTATCCTCACCACGGGCTTGCCACAACCCATGTACGCGGTGCCCAAATCCATGTACGTCCTATCCTCACCACGGGCTTGCCCCAACCCATTACGCGGTGCCCCAATCCATGTCGTCCTATCAATCCACGTTCGTCCTATCCTCACCACGGGCTTGCCCAACCCATGTACGCGGTGCCCAATCCATGTACGTCCTATCCTCACCACGGGCTTGCCCCAACCCATGTACGGGTGCCCAATCCATGTACGTCCTATCCTCACCACGGGCTTGCCCCAACCCCTGTACGGGTGCCCAATCCATGTACGTCCTATCCTCACCACGGGCTTGCCCCAACCCATGTAGCGGTGCCCAATCCATGTACGTCCTATCCTCACCCGGGCTTGCCCCAACCATGTAAGTGGTGCCAATCCATGTAGTCCTATCCTCACCACGGGCTTGCCCCAACCCATGTACGGTGCCCCAATCCATGTTCGTCCTATCGAATCCACTTCGTCCTATCCTCACCACGGGCTTGCCCCAACCCATGTCGCGGTGCCCAATCCATGTACGTCCTATCCTCACCACGGGCTGCCCCAACCCATGTACGGTGCCAATCCATGTACGTCCTATCCTCACCACGGGTTGCCCCAACCCATGTACGCGGTGCAATCCATGTCGTCCTATCCAATCCACGTCGTCCTACCTCCAGGGGCGCCCCAACCCATGTACGTGTGCCTAAACCAAGACCGTGAGAGGACACCTGTAGGACGCCTTGAACGGAGAAAAAGGCGTAATGGCGAAACATAGGCGAAAAGTGGGTCCTATTCAAGAGGGTCTGGAGCCTTCCAGGAACATATTTGAGAGGATTCCTGAAGGATTTCGAGAGATTAAATGTTGCGCTATCTCGCTGTGGCATTGGCAACATTATAACCCCACTAATTAGTGTGCTAATTAGCGCCAAAAAGTGATGCACATGATGCACCTTCACTTCGTCGTCGAAGTGTTTTAATTTTTCTCATAAGATAAGTTGAATTCCAGCGGGTGGGAACGTAAATTTTCATGGCTGTTCCGCCTTTCTCTTCCAATCTGGAATATAGTTCGATGCGATGCGTCAAATAAGCGTGCGATGCGACATTTTGGAGTGACATGACCATGTAAAAAGATGCCTAAGCCGTCGCATCGCAAGCTTATTTGACGCATCGCATCGAACTATAATTGCATGGGTTATTTACTTATCTTATTATCTCATTTGAGTACACTGCATCCACTGGATACACGCAGCATCCTGTCATACTCACTGTCTTTGTCCACTTCCACGCTTGAAGTAGCTGACCAAGGCCTTGGCATTCTTGACGCTCAGTGATTTGGGGCACTGGCTGAAAACTGCCACCAGATGATGATGTGCAGAAACCATCAGGCCACTAGCAAATTCAAATCGTGGGCGAAGCAAGAAGTCCGCATCCAAGGCACAACTTCGAATACAGCTTCCATGTTTGCCCCACTGTCAGTCACAAAAACCATTATTCCTGGGTCGAGATCATACTTTGATAGAATCGATTTGATCAGCTTCGCAATCACAGCTGCAGTTTTTTTGATCAACAACCTGTCGGCATCCAAGGCAGTAGGATACAAGATCGAAATTCCTGTCCGAAAAATCCAATGTGACCGCGAGATATTCTCGATGGCGATACTGATCCGACCATAAATCGAGGGTGATATCCCGATCCACAGCACTCGTTCTTCACTTTCTCTTTGACTGGCAGATGTTGTTTCGAATTTCCGCGGGTGACGATTCTTGCGGAGAGTACTCTCTTCGCAAATTTTAAAAATCTTTTCTTGCTCATCCTTTGGCATCCCATCAATTTGCAGGGTCGAATAAATCAAGTCGGTCATGCTTTGACTGGAGCATACATCCAACGGTAGGCACTTGTCGATACAGAGTTTTAGAAGCTGGTCGATGATCCTTTAAGAAAGCGCTTTCGATATGCTCGCTTTGGGAAAATTTTTTGTTTTTTTAAATTTTTATTGGCTGGAGTCCTTTTTCCTCTAGCCGGCCAGCAGTCAAACCCTATAAGCAGGGCTGTATGGGGACCGGCATACAAAGCAGCGTCACTCTGCGTGTCTCCACTAGGAGCACCTCCACGCGAGGTCATCCTGGACAAGACCCCGACTTCCTCGGACGATGGCGGGATGGCTTTGAACCCTGTCGGTGTTCAACAGCCGAGACTGTCTACTCATTTGGCTTCCGTCTCTCACCTCGGAGCACCTCGGCGGTACCAGGTGTCACCCACGGCCTGGCGCGCAAGGTCAGCGAGGGTTTATGGTTCGCAAACCGACCTCCATCACCGGGGCGAACCCGGGACGAGTCCAGCCACTCGCTCCCAAGCAATGCGGAGAGACGAATGCCGAACCGTTGCACCACCGCGGCCGCTCGGTTTGAGAAAATGTGCCAACAATTTAGTATGTTTTGGGTCGCTGTATTCTCCGATGCTGCATCGGATTTTTTGATCATGTGCTTGATTGACCGCCAGGTGCTTTTCGAACTACCCAGTACCTCCGCTCTTGTCCACCTCATACGGAAGTTTGCACTTGAAGCAGGCGCAATAATCTCAACATTTTTTTGAGGGTACACTGTCACGTTGCTGTCCGACGTGACCGCGTGTGGAGAAGAGTAATCTCGAGACCAACCGCACTAGACGAGAATTATATTACGGTCTCCCCATACTTTACACAGGTCGCCTGCTCTGGCCGTAGCCCTGGCGAGCAAGCTTTACAATAACGCACACTACACTACGTGATATCCACGGGGGAGATACAAACTCAACCGTGACAACACGACGCGACTTAATTAGGATCACATCCAGTGCCAATTCAGCGTCGAGAGATTCTTCAGGGACTGGATTAGAGGCACTGTCGTCAAGGTTTGTAAACTCCGGAATCATCCATTATATGAATTTCGATCAAAATGCTCAGTACTTCCACGCGCAATCACACTGCATTCCTACTAGGCTTGGGTATGACTCAAGCGAGCGAGCCAGCCAGTGTTCCACTCCCTCGCGCTGGTAGCGCGCTGGAAAGGCTCGTGTATATTCATTGATCCACGATTGCGCAACACCAGCTGCTTGGTGTGGCATGGAACCGAAACAATTTCGGTTCTACGTCTTTCAGTTCCGTTCGGTTCCAGGATCCGAAACAAACCGAGAACTGAACCGATTGAGCCGAACCGATCCGCCCATGATACAGGAGCCGTCTTTGAGCAACAGCTTTTAATATCTTGCAAAAAGCTCTGTCAGACATACCACCTTTTATTACCTGTAAAAAGCCCATGTTCTCTCTGTCCGATACTAATTTTTGTCTGCCCAAAGTTATCCGATCAAGTGGCGAATAACAACCCCATATGAAGCTAGCAATTTATCAGCAAAAGATCTAGAATTTAGAGATGTGCCTTCTAAAAAGCCTGTTCGATTTACCGCTTCATATGTATTCGTCCTTTATTCACCATGGCGTACGACTAGCTGGCCTAGAGAGCACAGCTACTATTTGACACTACGGCAGAACGAGTGCAGCGAGAAACTAATATGCGAATCCTTTGCATAAAGATAATATTTTCCTGTCTAATGAGCGTGATGAAATCCCAAAATCTACCATCAATCGATCAATTACCTACAACTCGTCCCTACGATCCAGCTGCGGGCCGAACAGAATGTGGAGGTGCGCGACTCGAAAACCGAACAGGTCAGAGGATGGATGGGCCATCGCAGGCGTCAGCGACTGTACAGCAGAATCGGCAGTCATGGACGAAGTTTCTTATCCATTACGTCATATCACCCGGATCGACACGAGAGAATGCAGTTGCTTTGGAAAAAGCTTTCAAGGAAGTCAATGACAAATTAGGTACCATTCTGAAAGCCATGCCGCTGGATGATGTGCGATATTCGCGATATTGGCTATATTTCGATGGCAAGTGCGAATTCCCCGCCTTTTGCGGCGACTGGGAAGTTCCTAACGACTATCTGTTTCCTTGCAAAGTCAATGGGTCTTACACGCTTCCTGAAAATGGCGTCAGTGACTTGGGCCCGAGTCTGGAAGTGCAACATGTGAATGCCAAGAGGCCTCACTTGATCATATTTGTTCGGGTCGCTACTGGTGGGGCACACAGCAAATGTGGTGGAATGACGGTTGCGTTCGCGACGTCATGTTTGTCCGACAATTCAACTAAACGACCGACACACGGCAGAATCGCGCTTTGCTCTGAACCCACCCATATTGCACACCGTTTAAGTGAAATTATGTTGCATGAAACACTGCACGTTCTCACGTCCGCTTCATTCTTCAGTTATGAGTCTCCATATTTAAACCCAGTGGCAGCAAATCCGCATCTTAGCAACTTCCGGCGAGGTACAGTAAATCTTTTTATACCCATCATGGTCGTTTTAGAGGGAGGTCGAGTTTTTCACTCTTTTCTTATTGGCCAACGCGTACGGTAAAGATATGAATATATATTTATTTAAGATATTGATTTCTGAAAGCCCAAAAATCTTGACTGCTTTTCTGAAATTTAAGGAATTCAGAGCTAAAATCAAAAAACTTTTCTTATTCAATCTGGCGCACGGCGGGCTCACATTAGTTACCATTAGAACGACAGAAGCTGAGAGGTCTGCAGTCGATTCAGTCAAGCCACATCCAGCGGCTTGCGGTTGATGTATGGCTTGGCTATATACGTTCGCATTGTAGATACGAGTAGATTGGGGCCTTCATCAGACACTGTCTGGTTGGTGAGGGACGAGACGAGCTTACAGATTCTTGATCATGAAATAAATTCTGATTTCGAAACGATGCATTCGAAAACTCCTTGACCACGCAGTGCATATTTTTATGTTTTTTAAATATTTGTTAATTATTGTACAGTAGTGAGTGAGTGTAACAAGTGTGTGAGTCGTGAGTGTTAGTAGGTACAAAGGGTTTCAAACGGGACCTGTCGTCCAAGTGCTACTGCTGTAATAGGCGTGCATACACTTATCTGCATCTATCAGTGCACTGCTTCAGGGAGCTGGTCTGCCTCTCCTAGGTCAGGGCCAGACACGAGGCCGAGAGTGATATCGAGGCCGAGTGACTGGTTTGGCTCGCAGAAATTGGGCGGAGACTGGTATTGAGTTCCTGGTCTGAATTGCACTCTGGTCAATTCGGGCTCAGGACCATCAGAACCTCCGTCAGGATCGACACGTCCGGCAGCTGACTAGCATATGCTCGATTGAATCTGAATCAGCGCCACGAGCATAGCATTCAGGCGTGCCTCGCAGTCGCCAACGGATTAGTTTCGCTGGCGCTTGAAGGGTCCGATGCAGTAACTTGAAGTGGAACGTACCCTATATTTATTTTGCACTGCAAATTTTGCGGGAAGACGCCAAATCTGATCCCATGACCAATCAGTGACCGTTGGGTGCAAAAGGCACCATCGCAATTGCCCAGCAGCTAAGACTCGTCCACTAGCGAATACCGTTTTTCCGCACCGCTGACTGCTTGCGGAGTCAGATCGACAGACACTGGGTCCCCTGCTACCCTGGGCATCATTCTCCTCGGTAGGCGTCACAGAAATAATTTGTCGATATTACAAGTATGATAGCTGATTTCCAGCTAGACCGGAGAGAGCCAGCCAATCCCGCGGGCGCCCATTTACGTCAAACCACGCACTGATGACCCTGAGCTTTAGGAAGTAGACGTTCTTGCCCTATCAGCACAAATTGTTTGTTGCAAATGAGCTGCGCTACTAGATTCTCTGGCTAAGCAGATTGGCGAATTCCTTATTCATTTATACGCCTTAAGTATCCTAGCATAAAATGTGGATAGCTCGATATTAAGGCACTGTGCAGCGAAGTTGAGTGGGTGGAGTCCGGTCTTTGTCGGTGCCCCAACAGTGCCCCCCTTCGAATAAGCCTTTTTAGCCAAGACAGCCTCGAACTGACAGCCATCGCATCCGCGTCAGGGCCTTAATCCCACCCGCGCTCTGCGGACGCAGTGCATGTTCTCACAGTTGCTAGAAATGCCTTTTGATGCTGATTTGCTCGCTGCTCTGCGCTTCAGAGATGATACGAGATATGTATATGTACTCGTACGCCTCATGTTTAATACGTACAGTCTCCGTCGATTTCAGCATCGGAAGCACAATGGTATGCAGTCCTGTAGGATTCTTGCGCGGTTTTGTAAATTCACCAGTTGCTCCCTATCCAATAGCCGCACATGCAAGTCAGTACCTATGAGTGCAGCACACACCAGTGACACTGGCATCAGCCGCAAATTAAATGTAAACTAATTCCTTGACCTGTCCGGCTGCGGTCAGCTCAGCCAGCTCGCTGAGATGGTTTGGCAGAACCTGCCAATGAACCCATTCTTGCCAACATGCCAGTGTGCACTAGACTGCAATCTTTCTGATAAATATTGAAAAATATATGCTAAGCTGATGCGTAAGATAAGATATGGATATAAATATTCGTTTGCGAAAAGATATAGATATGATATCCATAGTCATATCTCAAAAAAGTTATCATATCTCATATCTCAAATAAAATTATTTGTTAGATATACCGGGTGTTTCAAAAACAAAATACCTACTTTGTCATCGATTAGCGCAGGAACGGTTTGAAATAAGGGACCCCTCCGGGTCCCTTATGTAATAGGTATGCATATGGATATCTATATCGACAGTAGACGGGCCTAGCCAGGTAGCATGCCAATCAACTGCTTGTTAGTCGCTGCAAAATGATGTCAGGGATTACCAGTGAGGTAACTGCCCACATCATGCCCAGTGAAGTCTGAAGTATAGTTCGATGCGATGCGTCAAATAAGCGTGCGATGCGACACTTTTGGGAGAGCTGACTATGTAAAAAGGTGCCTGAAACGTCGCATCGCACGCTTATTTGACGCATCGCATCGAACTTTACTTTGGGCTTAAGGCGACTTGAATTCGATAGCCTTCCATCGTCATAGGTCACTCCTCGTCCATCGACCAAAGCGGGACCTCTGCTAAGCGAACTGGTTCAGACTCCTTTAACCATCGGAGGAGGGAATTTTTTGCTTTTTGCTCGTGTTGCTCGCATTCTGTAAGCGAATATGACATGCAGCTGCATCGATTGCGATCGGCTATTTAGCAGACCCCAATTTTCAGGGGTAAATTCCTGAGGGGGCCAGTCTGAGACCCATGTAGCTCGTATACAGATGTAAGTAGGGAATCGGAACTATGAATTTCATGCTCAAGTGCCCCCTGCTATCTCAAACTGTGTTTTGCCGTCCATAATTTCTTCCAGTTTGGCGGTAGTCCGCCTTCAATTCGATTATTGTGCGTCTTCTTTTATTTGCTTCAAAACATGACATTTTTTAGCTGAAAACAAAACATGGCAAAAGGTATTTTACGATTGGCTGAACCCAAACGGCACGAGACATTCGTTTAAAACATACCTCGTCACAACCCCCACTGTTAGGCAAGTTGCAGCAAGTTATTTCCGATGCCCTAGCTTAGCTGGAGCCGAAGTATCTAGAGTGTTAGATTTTATGGTCTCCGACGGCATTGCCGACGATGAAGCACATTGGAGCCAGAGACTGTTTCCAGACGAGATAATGTCGCCTCGCATGACACTAAAGCATGTGCTGTCCAACTTAACGCTAGCTGTTCTCAAAGATTCGGGCTGGTACGAAGTGGATATGTCCAAGGCCGAGCCTATGATGTTCGATGGGAGTAATCAGCTTGGGAACTATTGTCATGTCGCCACAAAAAGCTGCCACGAAGTCGTGACCGATGCGAAGCGGCCAAACGGTAATCCGTCCAAGGTGCCCTGGGTTGGCGCCTATTGCGATCCAACTGGCGACCTATGGCAGGTAAAAAGATGATATGTGCGCAAAACCTGTCAGTGTTGATGTTTTAGCTGTTTTTTAAAAGCGTCAGGCGCTGAAAGTCTGGCCACGGGCATAAAATTCACAATTTTAAAAAAAAAAATTGTGAGTAGGGCCCCGCAGAATTTTATTTTTGAAATTCCAACTCGTGTTTCCAGCAGTCATGATATGATGGGCGAGGCGGCCAAGTCTCACGGCAGGGTTGCTTTCTGATGTCTCCACTGGTGGAGCCTGCGAGGATGTCCTGCATTCGCGCTAGGCCAGCAACGGACTCACTAAGAAGACCAGCCCTCTCTGCCGATTAGAAGAGGCATTAAAACTGTCTTTCCCAGCTCACAGCTAGAGAAGAACTGCGGCCTCCTGCAATCAGGGCTGCCGACCAAAGTACATAATGTGGGGCCTCAAGCAACTGTTCTATTGTCCCCAGACTCCTCATCCCGTGAAATAACAAGATGGGCCCACGTGGTTACCATGTGGGCATGAAATCCTACATGGGATCATGTTACCACACGCGGTGCACACATGGGAAACGCATCCCACATGGCGAGGCGACCATGTGGAATGCGTGGCCTGGTGGGTTAGGCGTCTGTCTGTCACGGCAGGTGCGCAGCTACGGGCGAGCGTTCGACTCGCGGGCCGGTAAATCATTTTGTGTCATGTGCCCCTTCATCCTTGAGTGTGTCATCACTGATATGATAAACCATGAGCATGAACATGAAGCTGGAAGAAGGGGGAAGATTTTTCAGTGTTTATCGAAACAGGCATGACACGATAAGCCATACCACTTTACTCGCAACGCTACAGTTTAGCATGCAGTATGCAGGTTGCTTGTGTGGAACAGCACAGCTGCCTTTCGGGAGCGTGTTTGAACAGCAGCAGTACATACACAGAACACAGAACACAAGCTTTGTGGCTTGGATGCTGACATATCAATGCATGCATACAGTAACGTTATGTGTGCGAGCAATTACAAACTGTGTGCAGTGCCTAACATGATGGGCCACCTCTCCTTTTTCTTGCGGCCGATTAGACCAGCCATCCTAAGCCCTGGTTCCACTGTGTGCATTGGCTGGCCTAAAAGTTTTGAGTCTGTGATAACAGACTTTTTTGAAAAAAATACAACCGTTTTTCGTTTTTTTTTGCTAGAAACTAGTTTGGCCCAAAACACTTGTTCCTACAACTGAGAGAATTGCGTGAATTGACTGTCATACACCTTCCTCAAAACCTCTTAAAAAGAGAAGCATAAAACGGAACGTGAACCCGCGCCCATGAAATTACTCGTAAAGACCACCTACAGATCGACCATTTCATAGTCAGAAACTATTACCCGCACTACCGTGCCTGCTCATGAAATGAGCAGATTTTTCCAATATGTACTCAGATACAGGCGGCAGGGAAAACAACAAAAGCTCATTCGTGAGGACTCGTAATTCGCATGGAGAACTAGCTCATGCTCGAGTGGTCTTAACTTCCATATCCTTAAAGTATTCCATCAGAAGCTGGAACAGAACGCTCAGGATCCGCAAGTTTTATCAGATTGATATTAGCTCTAATTTTCCGCAACAATATTACCTCCACATCTAATAGAATATGTCCTGACCATGGAAATTCTTTCCACATATTTATATTTATTCACATATTCTCAATTCATTATCAGCAAATTTATTGGTGCATGTAAATACACCAAACCCATCTTCGTGAGAGTGTGGTGACTTTAGTGTAAAGGTGACTGCGTGAGCTTATTTCGATGGAGAAACCATATTTTACGCACCTGAATTTTCTTCTTTAGTTATTTCCTGGTAATCATAAAAATCCTTTCAAAACAGCATTTGTTCCTATTTCTCACAATAGTGGTCAAATAATTTAGAAACCTTGGCAGGTTTAAAATCGAATAGGGTCTGTATTGGTTTAATGGTCGTGGCTCTCACCTTCAGAGTGCGCATTCGCGTTTAGGTTCGAGTATGCTATGAGTTTGCGTTTACGCTTTATGTTCTCTTTGGGAATGTAACACGGCACAATGTGATACCTCGAGGGAGTGTATATCCTCAAAGGAAACAGATTATAGTCTTCAGCAAACTTTAACCGGTCTGAATAATAGGCTTGAATAATAAAGACTAGTTGCATAAGTTTGAAGCCAGAAACAGGCTGTACTAAGAGTACGCAAATATATATTGACCCATGCTGGAGTATGCATCTATAGTTTTTACAAAAGATCTGCTTACAGGGTCATATTGTGCTGCTAGAAACAAGCTCCTGTCAGAACCTTCACTACTGATGAAGAAATGTAAGGGTATCTATGACTTCTGAACACAGCTTAATCTGCTTTGCATTGTAACATGGTCAAGGAGTCAATGAGCCAAGGAAGTCATTATTAGCGCACAGAGTCAATGCCAGGCTTTTCCGACCATGATCAGCTCGGTGTGCTCGGTCGGAGTCGGTCGGGTCTACGCTCAGCTCTGCTGGTTTTTTCTTCATATACCAGAACATTGAAAAACCTGTTTTTAAGCCTTTTATTTTTCTTCCTTAGAGACGGAAATTTTTCTATATCTGTTTTTCCTTAATCAATCGATTGCTGACGATTTCTCTCCCGCCTTGCTATCCTAAAATGGAAGACGCTACAAGCGGGAATGAGTTCAGCTGAAGAGATCACAATCGATAACGGAATCGAGTATCCTGAAACTATTGAAAACAATGGAAACGTCTTGTCGAAAATTGCCTTCATACCACTGGACTCGAACCACCTTTTTGATCCTAACATCAATGATATCATGGTCTCGATATACAAGAGCAACACAAAAGAAAGGCAAACCGATTTTTGCTTTTCGACATCATAGATCGATCAAGCTAGTGTTCGATTCGAAAGAAGGCCGCGACAAAGCTGTAAAAGAGAAGTTATCGATTTTTGATCTTCGCGTCCAACTAGAAATACCAGGGCCAGCAATACGACATCAGAAGAAGACGATCCATTTTTATGGGTTCCCAGTTGAAGAAAAGCAATGCGATGTTGAAGCCTGGAAGAGAAAGGAATCACGGTGGTTTCTGGCCTAAGATGGACGGGTTGGCCAAATACAGATATACGGAATGGTTGACGATCGCTTGTCGCTCCTTATTGCTCGGCAGATGACAAAGACAGGGAGGTATTAAGCAAGGAGATTAACGAAGATGAAATACGGACTGCGATGAGCACATTCAAGAAGAAGAAGTCGCCCTGCCAATCGAATTTTACAGTCTTTTCTCGGCTGACATTGGATGGATACTGAGTAAGGCCTATGGGGCCTCATCAAGGCTGGGCGCCCTTCCTCCCAGCTGCTACTTTGGCATTATTTCGCATCTGTACAAGGGGGAAGGGGATAAGGCAGAAAGGTCTAACTGGCGGCCACTGACAATGTGAAATGTGGACTGTAAGATTCTAGCAAAAGTGCTGATCATGAGACTAAGGAAAGTGATGGGCAAGGTGGTCCATCCGGACCAGACCTGCTCGATGCCTGGAAGAAACATAAGAGACGGGGTCTTGACCCTCTACAATGCTGTAGAGTACATAAGTGAGACTGGGGCGGAAAGCATGCTTCTTTCTGTGGACCATATGACAGCCTTCGACATAGTCGAATGGGAATATATGGATAGAGTACTCGAATACTTTGGGCTGGAACAGTCTTCCAAAACTGGATTTGACTGATCTATAAATACTGGGGAGGGTCTCATCAGCGGTGCAGGTGAATGGATTCATCTCCTCTCCCGTTATCCGAGCAGAGGAATTTGGCAGGGGTGCCCTCTGTCGGCCTTATTGTACGTGCTCGTCTTAGAGACAGTCACAAATTTTATTAGGATGGACACAGCTGTGAAAGGATTAGACGTATTAGGACGGGAGCTAGAAATCAACAACTTTGCTGACGATACCAACTTTTTGGTGGCGAATACAGCCTCTATCAAACGGTTTTTTGGAGTGTACAAAACATTTAGGGTCGCTTCAGGTGCCACGCTGAAGGAAGCAAAAACCAAAATTTTACCACTAGGCGCGACAGCAGCGAACAGGACGGGGATGGAGGAGGATCTGTCCAAGTATTTGGTCCAGCAGTGTATGGTAGTATGGAGTGTATGGATGGATGGAGTGTATGTATGGAAAGTGTATGGATTTTGGATTCGCAGCAGTGGCATGGAGATAGCGGAAAACTGGGCAGCTGTAAGAGATCATATAGGGACCTTGAATAGTAGGAGTCCGCACTGCGAGATATCATATTTTGGGAGAGTCCATGTTCTGAACACCTATTTTCTGTCCAAAGTGTGGTACTTAGCATCGATTATTGCGCCAAATGCTGATTTGCAGAGTTTTGTTGACAAGCATATGGATGCATATTTCTGGCATCCATCCAAATCTAACATGGTGAATAAATTAATTTTACGAGGCAGAGACCTCGGCGGTGTTAACTATCCAGACGTGAATACCAATGTAGCTAGCATTTAAATTAATGCGTCTTCTACGTAGGCTGACTGCACAGCAGGATGCTGCGTGAAGTGCGTGCTTTGATTTTTCTGAGAGATTGAGATATGCGAGCCTGAACCAACTGGACAGCATAATGGTGCCTCAGCTGTACAGGGATATACAGTACGTACGGCAGTAAAGACTGCCAAATTTAGCTCACTGGATCAAGAGGATGTTGGATTGGATGCAAGAACATATCCAATGAAATACGTCAAGACCAAGCTGCTGTATGAAGACATGATGGAAAAGAGGGCGGGGAAAGCTACGCTAGCAATGCAGGAGTATTGGAAGAGGAAGTTGGGAAACGAGCATATCGACTTTAGGGGATACTGGAGGCTCAATAGGACCAAGCACGTCGATGGCCATACACTACGCCCTGCTGTATAAGGCATGGTACACAAGAAGCAAAGTCTCGCATTTTGCATCGAAGTTTGATTCACTGCAAGTGCTGTAAGCAGCAGGGAATAGATAAGCACGAGGATGTGTATCACGTTTTCGTCCAGTGCCCGAGGACACTTGAATTCTGGGAAAAAAGTGGAGCTTCTGTTCAAAAAAGTTGACCCATCAATGAATTTGAGGGAGGAGAATAAGATTTTTGGTATCACCGGCCTACATCGCAAGCATACCGCCTGCGCTGCAAACATGATTTTCCTTCAGCACAGCGGTGCTTACGGTATGCGAGAGCTGACTTTGAGGAGGAAGACAAGATAGTGGCCTTGTGGGATGCACTGCGAAGGAGGTTGAAAGTTTTGACTAAACGAGCCAGGTGCATTCTGTCACCGCGCATGTTCCAGGATTATTTTTTTACAGAGCCGTGTCTCGTGGATTTGTTAGAGTAGGGCGTTGAGAAATAACATGGAAAAAAAGCAAACAAAAAAAGAGAAAGAAAAGACAAAAAAAAAATGAACAAATTAAAAAAAAAAGAAAATGAACTAAAAGAAAGAGAAAAAATAGGAAAAAACAAAAAATTAAATGAAATAAAATTAACAAATCAAATGAAAAAAGCTTATATATATGGTTCCTTTTTGATTTCTTTGTGTGCGCATGTCAAACCTGTGCCATTAGCGATGTTGTGTGAGAAAAGGGCCATGATCTGGTGCCGGGTTCAGCTGCTAGCATGGCTAACAGACTAACAAGCAAAGCAGAAAAGGACTAACTAAACGATTAATAAGACTAACAATAAAATGTGTCATTTTTAAATGTTATTTAACGTCGTGCCTTCTTATAGTAAAATGACTTTCAAAAAAATACCCAAGATTTCTTAGCCTACTTATCGTACTTCTTCATATTCGGGAATCAAATGTGACTGTACTCCTGCGAAGACCAGTGAGAGACATACTGTAGTCGTGCTTAGACTATGGCTAGTCCTACCCATTCATCGGAGTTGCTAAGCTGTTAATAGGAGCTTACTGAGATTTGAACCCTTGCGCAGAAATTGCCCGGAAAATTTGGTCATACTCACCTGACCTGCCTGACACTTGGAAGTTACTCAGAATAAACCCGGGAATGCAAGGCTTTTATGCACTTTCATAAAGCTTTGCATTTTTCCTTTTCTATTGTTTCAAAAGTTGCTCTATACGAAATGCAAATTTTGCAAATACCAGAGTCGAACAGATGCGAAAGGTTTCTGTAACTGCTAAAAGTATAAA
Organism: Mesodorylaimus sp. YZB2_4; assembly: GCA_030248295.1. Lineage (NCBI taxonomy): Eukaryota > Metazoa > Nematoda > Enoplea > Dorylaimida > Dorylaimidae > Mesodorylaimus > Mesodorylaimus sp. YZB2_4. The sequence goes on along the minus strand of JASANH010000055.1, from coordinate 59,234 downwards.
CTTGCAAAATTGCAGTATTTTTGACCCGTCTAACCCGATCTTTCAAAACAGTGACCCAACCCGATTTTGATCCGACCCGACCCGACCCGATCCGGGGTCTATTCAGGAGCTTCGAGAAACCCTCAAAAAATTGCATCGAAGTTTGTTTCCCCCGTATTTTGTTTTCTCGACACCTTTCCAAAATTCATGCGCCTATCACTGATTCATTTCTTCTGACTGTGAGGCGTTTACAGTAAGTCTGCTGATTGACTTGCCAATGAGATACAAAACGCCATAGGCGATCGCTGATCAAAAGCTCGAGAGTAACACTCTTAACAAAATCAGTCAAATAGAATCTTGTCGATTTTATCAATCTATCCTGTATCTTATGCAGAAGGCATAAAAAAAAGTTATACAAACTGACAGCGCAAATTTTTGGTAGAACCTGGCAGGATTGCATGTACATAGACTTGGCTGATTCTGCTCACCTGCAACAAGATATTTCCGGGCTAAAAAACACCCTTCATCATTTCGCTCTTGGTTGGCTGCTGAAATCGGCAGCTTTTGCTCCTGACAACAAGCAGCCGATAGTTCAATATGCTGCTGACGATAAGTTTTTCCAGCGAGCATGCACGCCGGATGGTTTGGGTCGCCTTACGTGCTCGTCGTTTGGCCTCCGCACCGTTGATTGCCCAATATTTACTGAAGATGACCTCACAGACGCTGATGTTGAATGCAAAAAATATAACTGGCTGTCACAAGAAGCACGTGACATTGGTTTCGCCATTGGGCCTAACTCGATGTGCATCACATTAATGAATCTCAAACGACAGACCACGTCTGGCACAGTGACGGACAAACTGCGGCCTGTGTGTATGGTCATTAAATGCAAGGGCAGGGACAAGGGCATCGAATTCACAGTGATGAATGGACAGTCACCCTGTACAACCAAGGCCATCTGCAAACCACCCGTTGGACCTGATAGTAAATGCTGGGTCTTCCATTAGCAGCCAACTCCTTGCAGCAGCTTTCTTTTAGGCCCCATGTATCCTTGCTATACTGATAAACAATTCGAAAATAACCAGTACAAAAACAAATCGATAACGTGGAGTGGTCGTCGATGCCAGAATTGGCATTCACAGACACCGCAAACACACTATTACAGGTCAGTTGCGTGCGCTGTGTCAAGTTAGTGTGCTCACTCGAGGGTGAAGGGGCATATTAGACACGCATCGAACCTTTTACTGGTGACTGCATGAGAGCGGGCGCTAGAGGCAGGCTTACACACACTGAACCATGGGCTGGGCCAGACTTGCCAGTCGCGTTACGGTCTGGAACCATGAAACTTTAAAAAGGGTCCGCCTTAATATGCATACCAACGACGGCGTGACGGGTTTGCAAAGTCAGGATTTATAACACAGTCACAAAGCATTTTTCCAGCAATATGGGAAACCACAATTTTTGTCGTAACCCTGACAAATATTCCTACGGGCCGTGGTGTTACACAACAGATTCGAAAGTCCGATACGAAACATGCTTTCATCGATGCAAAGATACACCAGGTAAGTCAAGAGCAATCGCGAATTATTCCGCACGGCCATCAAGAGCGCTTGCGCGCCTCGCATGCCGGCATTCCTTCACATTTGGCAATATCAAGGAAAACTTTTATGCGTTTTTTGTCGAAATTCAGACGAGCTGGAAACCACAAAATTCCAGCAATAAATCTGAACTTAGTCTGAATCGAGCAGAGTATTGGAAGCAATTTCGTGACCAGCCTCGTGTTTATGCCAAATTTTTCACACTGTCTCGATACAGGGGAAATACTGTATCGCACTGGATAACATTGCTTATCTACATAGTACATCTGTTGGTATAATACTGTAAATCACTTTAATTTCGCGGTTTTCGCTTATGGCCTGGACCGCGAAAATTTCCTCCCGCGAAATTTTTATGTGGAAAACCTGGATTTTCAGATAGAGCATAGGTTCAGTTTTACCTTGTTTTCAACCACCTGCTCATAACATCAAGTTGAACTTCAACCCAGATCAGTTTCCATGTACGTTAAAAACCACCTCAGCAAACAGTGCGAACATGAGTCAGATTATCAATAGAGTGATTTTTTTGTGGGCCGAAGAACTTTTGCCTATATCCAGCCAGCAATCAAACCTTATGTATAAGCAAGGCTGTGCGAGGACCGGCATACACAGCAGCTTCCCTCTGCGTGTCTCCACTAGGAGCACCTCCACGCGAGGTCATCCTGGACAGGACACCGACTTCCTCGGACGATGGCGGGCGGGCTTTGAACCCTGCCAGTGTTTGGCTTCCGTCTCTCCACTCGAAGCACCACTAGGGTACCGGGTGAGTCACCCACGGCATGGCGTGCAAGGTCAGCGAGGATTTATGTTTGGTAAACCGACATTCATCACCGGGGATCAAACCCGGGACGAATCCAGCCACTCGCTCCCAAACAGTATGGAGAGACGAATGCCGAACAACTGCACCACCGCGGCCGCCATCAATACAGTGATGCACTGACGAGCATCTTTAACAGTACTACTGGCAACAGTCTGTCTCAGCCTACCTGACCAGAAGCTATCTAACTGGATTGGAACGGATCCACGTGGATTTTGGTGGATCCACGACGGATTCTGGAATGTGGGACGCCTTCAGAACCCATTGAGCATGCAATGGTTTGATCCCTGACACCCTGAGATCCACTTTTGGCAGTTGCCCACAGTTTTTTATTTCCGAAATTTCTTCCAAGTACCAGTGAGTAAAATCATTTTTGGATGCTTGGCGTATCCGTTCACAGCTCCTTCCACATCAAATTTTTTTCGATCCATCCTGGCCTTACAGAGAGATTCAATTTTTGCCCCTTTTTTCGCGGGCTGGGGGGCTTCTTAGCTGACCTCACCTTGCCAGGGTTCACCCGGGATGGCGAGAGCGCGTGTTGATCTCTACTCCGCGATGTCAGTGGCTACCCCATGGGGTGACTACCCAGCCCGTGCCCCATGAGAGGTCTGGGTTCGGGAGTCCCTCGCCCCATAAGACCTCTCCTCGTTCATGGACACCGAATGGATAAGGAGAGAGTCACCGACCAACAGGCGTGCAAGGCACGAGAGAACTTGACCAAGTTCTTAGATGACTAGAGTTGAATCCAGGCTGATGGTCTCCAGCTGTGCCAAGCAAACTGTGAAACACGCCTTTTACCGCTGCAACACCCAGGCGGCTCCTCATACGCATCTTACGGTTAAAGCTCCTACGTGCAGGAAAGCAGATATAACGGAGCTGATTGTGTTCTTCAAAAAGGTCGAACATTCCTACACAATCTGAAGTATCAGCGGGAGATTCATTATATGCATAAACAGTACTGATGACTGACGGTCAGCCAGAAACCGCGAAAATTTGTATCCGCAAAATTTTGCAAAAGTCCAGAACCGCGAAAATCGGGTACCGCGAAATTAAAGTGATTTACAGTACATAGTACAATTCGATCTCTATTTTTCTTTTTGGAGATTATGATTTTAGCAAAGTATACGTGGAGTGAATTGGAATGTAGCAGGCCGAAGGAAGCGGATCTGATCTGCCCTGACTACGATTTAGTTTGTGTGAAACCAGGCGGGGCAGGAGTCACGGCTAACGTGGGGCAAGGGCACATCGACGCCTCGAATTCTGCTGGAACAAAAAGCAGCTTTTGGGAAACCGACATTGGGTTTATCATCGGGATCCTTAAGCTAGCAGTCATGGTTGCTTCGCCAGACCTGTCGATTTCACTCATCGATTTTTAACAAATGACAGAATTCATGTTGGAAGAAACTATTATTTTCAGCGAGTTCACTATGATTTTCATGTATGTTAGCAGCTGCAGTTTTCTCAAACCATGCCCTTTCGCGATTGTGCTTGAGGCATGCTTGTAAACTTGTCTTGATGGGTTCAAATTTGCCGCTTTTCCCCGCCGTGTCCGCATGGTGAGAGCAATTGGAGATCTTTAAACTGAAAGAATTTCGATTGCCGCAATAGGAAAATTCAGCAATGCGCGTATTTTCTTAGTCGATGCAAAATACAAGATGCATTCTCTGTCTCATATCTTTTGAGATATTAATATTCATATCTATATGTGGATCTATATCTTTTCTGATCTCTTTATCTTTATCTTTATCTTCATCTATATCTTTCGCGGCCAAGAAATATAATAAGTATGTATCTATTTTCATCTCCTAGAGCTAAAAGTTGATCTCCTGAGATTCGATTGTTTTGGCTATCTCTGATATACCCGACCGACCAGCTCATGTTTCCATCCTCTGTCTGTGTCTTGACTTCACTCTGACTGTAAGCTACTGTGTCTGTTCTATCCGAAATTGCGAATGACAAAAAAGCAGCTGGCACAAATGAAAATCAGCGTTGCTTCTTTTTTCAAAAAACTTTGCGCTTGTTCTTTTTTGCTAAGCCCGTTTTTGCCTTTAGCCAGCCAACAGTAAAACCTTATAAGCTTATAGGCTGCGCGCAGGAATAAGGCGCTCCCATTTTGGGCGCTCAGCGCGGCCATCTGAGCCTCACTTTATCGCTGTCATTTTAGTGACCAGATCTGGGCGCCCTGAATGACGTGTGGCGTATGGGGCTGCAGCCTGTAGGGAGGGACTTTTCTCTCCTAGTGGCAAAGAGCGCCTAGCAGGTAGCATGTAGTTTTTCAATCAGATGCCCTGTACTGTACACCTCTTGATTGCAGTACACAGTATACCTTAGTAGTACAGTACAATCTCAGATGCAGTTTTAAAATTCAATGTGCTCAATATTCAGCCCTTTCCGTTGTTTAGCCTACACATGACATGTGCTGCCGCATCCAGAGCTGTTTTTTGATTGCGCTCATAATCTATTTTATTTAACTGCAGCATGATCAATCTGCGAAACTGTGAAGAGTCTCACGATAAAATTGGAGATCACCGTCGCAAACTACAGTACCTATTCGATCTGAATTTTAGCTGAACAATGAGCAAGCGCGGGAACATGTATGGGCAAGGTCCAGATGCCTGGAAAAAAGGGCCTGTAGCTGCTGCACCGCCAGCCGCGGTGTTGCTTCTCGAGGGTAGAGTTGATTTTAACGCTGATTGAACTTCTTCGACCCCCCCCCCCCCCCACCAACGCCGCCTTTAAAAACCTGCCTCGGAAATCAATGACTCCCGTTCTGCAAAACTTGTATGTGACCCAGGAACTACTCGCACTAGCAACTAAAGTGCCTAAACCCTCCCATAATTTTATCATGCTGCACATTCAGTTGACCTATGGGTGATGGGTGACAATCGCCGAGCACATATGCAAGTTCCTGCAGGTTGTTTCTCTGGCGAATGCTATCTGCCTCGTACGTACAGATATGCCTGGTCTGGTTCATGTTTGTTCCACAACATCACCAAACTTTTATGCGCACTGGAGGGTGCGAGGGTACATTACACAACGTTGACCTAGGCCGCGAGCCGTCACAGGCAGACCTCCCACCAGACCATGAGCCAGCACGCAACCTAATCCTCCTGCGGTCACTCACGGAAGCATACAAGCAAAGACGTCTACAAGATGTCAGCCCTTTCCCTTCACTTGAGTGCATTTTTTATCCACCAATTTTCCCCATCTCCTGCAGCGTTGTCAATCGTCAAAGTTGTAATTTTATGCGAACCCTGCACATTGGCTGGAGGTAATGGAGGCAGCTGGAATCGCTTGCATACTATAGGTGCAAGAATATTTGACCAAATGGCCACGCCAAGTGATCGCCAAGTCGCGTTATAACTTCAATTGTAAGAGAGAAAAAATCAGGCGATTTTTTCAAGATTTCGTCATTTTCTTTGGTTTCCAATATCAATATCTTTTATTAACATCTATTGATATCTTTTCCGCGACATAGATAAGCATGTTCATATCTTTATCTATATCTTTTTGAGACACAGATACTAAAATTGTATCCATATCTATATCTTTTTTCAAAGCCATATCTTCAGTACTATGCCCACAGGGCAGCACAGTGGTTTGATACAGTCGAACTTTATCAGATGCATTCCTCGAAACAGCAGCAAATATAGATAACATATTTGGCAGAATTGTTGATCACATCTGGTCCCTATCGCATGCTCACCTCGCCTTGCAAACCATCTGGCATCACGAAACTTAGCGGCCAAAGTACCCCCGCGTTGCTTCAGCCCATTTATCTTTTTCGTCACTGGTTTTACTGGTAACTCGATGTCGGGTGGGGGCAGGACCCCGTATTGAGGCAAACCAGCCGCCTTCTGCCACCGTGACTGCGCACAAAGGGACGATGCCTAATCGAGGCGCGAAATGGTTTCGCGAAATTGGTTTCGGCATCTGGCTCCCGTCGCAACGATTAATGAACAATTTACGTCAAATAACGCGAGACGCCTCGGACGATTCGTATTTTGACTCGTAAACTCGCTTTCTCGCCTCGTTTCCTTCTTTCGGCGCCTCGAATGGTCGTTTTCACAAGGCACGCCCATCTTCTATTATATAAAACGCTAATTGCGCATTGGTTGGCCTCGTTGGCCGTGGTTAATAAGCTTTCGCAGCCATCAATTTTCCAAAAGGCGATGCCTAGGCAATGAGAATGAACGAGGAAATAGGCAATCATTATTTGCTGGGCGGAGTTTTTGTTTTTTTTTCTTCCGAATCACGCACACTTTTTAGACGTCGCGTTCGAACACTGATTCGCATTGGTACAATTCTTCACTACGAGTTCTGACAACTTAGGCACCGTTTTCTTTTAAATTTTTTATTCGAAAAATCGATAAAGTTTTTTGGTTAATTTATTTGAGTGAATATAGGAAATAATTTTGTGTCCTCCTAATTTGCTGTTTCCCGTCGGAAGTCGGCCACTTATTATACAAAAAGAAGACAATCGGGGGTTTTCCACTTAGCTTGACTTTCGTATATTTTTGTTCGATGGCTCGTAAGAAAATCGTTTAGCAAAGGGAGATTTAGGGGCGTGCATTGGGAAATGATTGGTGCGAGTGCGCGGCGCTATGAATGGTTGGCCTTATTGGCCTGGCAATTTCATTGCCAATCGACGGTGGACAATACGGCGTTAATTAAAGCGATTATGCGCTCCCTCTACGACGACGCCGCCGTTCCTTCGACCTCGCCCCTCAAAACGAAAGGCATTTATCCGATCGTCCTTCTGCTCGCCGTTCTCGCGCGAGCCCCTTCTGTCGCCGTATACCCCTTTTGGTCGACTCCCACCAGCATTCATTTCTCAAAGTGACGCCGACTGACTAATCGTTTATTTTCAATTTCGTTTTTCCAAAACGAACGTCTTGCGAGTGATAATCATTGTTAAAGGAAAAAGTTTTATGCATGTTTCCCGCACCTTTCTTATTCGGCCCAGTGCCTTCGAGTAATTCAAACTCTGTCATGGACACTTTGCACATGATTCGGCTTTCTAATTCAGCCGTCTCTGGATCCGCTCCGTCGGCAAATATTGGTCAGCAAATGCACGCTGTCGGTCCATCGCCCTATTCATTTTTGAGTGCAGCGGCTTTGATGCCTTTTGCTGTTGGTGGCAATCCGTGGACTGTTTGGCAATCACTTTACACTACGGCTGCTTCTTCGCAACCGCCAGCCACTTCTATCTCTGAGAATGCGACCAGTGGTCAAACACCAGTGCTAAGAGAAGGGGGTGGTCACCCGAAGAAAGCTACTGGGTGCCAATTGACAGCTGAGACTGGCCTGGGTGACAATGTGAGCGGAGGTGAGGACAGTCCCCCTTCGTCCCGTTCTTGTTCGTCGAATCTCATCGATGATCATCAAAGCGAGAGTAGTGCAGTGCATGAAACAGCACCACATTATGGGACGTGCAGTGACAAGAAGAAAGTTGAATCAACGGCCAAGGAAATGACAAATGACAGTGTCAAGTGTCGGCGCAAGCGGACAGCATTTACGAGTAAGCAATTGACCAGCCTGGAGCGGGAATTTGTGGAGAAACGGTACCTCTCATTGCACGAACGGGGAGAATTAGCTAAGCAGTTGGGATTGACGGAATTGCAAGTGAAGATTTGGGTAAGTCGTGCAAATGTTGCAAATGTAATTGGTGCCTAAGGCGACAAATACAAGGGTGTATTTGCTGCCTTAGCTGGCGAGGCGAGGCACGAACCCACCCGTCGGGTTGAAGCCTATGCCCCCTGCACAGTTTTTTTACCGTCCGCTCTCGGAGGCGTCTTCCCAGAAGTAGCGTATGGCAATGAAACCTGAGCACAAGTTATTCGAGTAAGATAAAAAATGCATCAGGATGGACTGCAATCCGTAAAGTAGCTGAGGGGGAGGGTCAGAGAGGTAGAGGATGTACTGTATACTGTAAAGGTGCTGTAAACTGAAAAGTAACATTTTGTAAAGTGCCTTATCTGCAGTAAGCAATATCTCTACTCCAGTCAGGAAAGCCAATCTGCCAATACAGGGAAATTCATGCAGAAAAATTTTAATTTGCGCAGGGAAACATGCACGACTACCCAAAAAACCATACTAAAAACAGTAATTAACGTGTGTATTAGAGAACTAGACATTATTGAGCGAAAAAAACTGAGATTTCATCAGTTGTACATACAGTTTATCATCGCTACCGCCCGCATGTACTTCTTGACAGTCTTTATCGCCGAATTCAACACAAAAGTGTCTTTTCTTCAGTTTCAAAATCGCCGTGCAAAGTGGAAGAGATTGCGCAGCAATAATACTGCATCAGCCCACAATTCAGGTCATTCTGACGATAATCAGCAACCTTCTGGACACAGCATTGGCATAGTGTCGACTGCTGATTCGCCCGTTCCGGCATCAGGTGACTTAATCAAAACGAAAGTGATTATTCCTCGACCAGTCTATGCTAATCATATTAGCTCGGGAGTGGATTTTTAAAAATTTATAAAAAACGTTTTATGCGTGTATTTGGACCAATATCACATTATTCTTGAATGGTACTTATGTTTGATTTTTCCATTTACAGATTACGGTGTTTTGCGATGTGTTTGTGAGATTACGGAGATAGTAGCTGTTCAAATATTTGTTATAAAATCAGATTACAGTGCGGTTAGGTTTGGCTCGCAGATGTACTGTACCTGAAATATTCTTTGTGTATGTGTTTTAACTGATTTTATCTCATAAGGGACAGTGCATGCTAGACTGTAGATTATCAGCAATTTCACGCGTCAGTCTGATCGTGAGTCAAATGTCAGCCAGCATTCTAATCACTAATTTTAATAACAATGGACCCTACAGGAAAGGTCAATAGGCATTTCTTACGTCTTAAATTTCCTTGCAGATGAAAGGTTTCCTGTGGACGCAATATCTTGTAGGTTTAATAATGAAATACTTGCTTCCCTTCCATTAGTTTCACACAAAAAGCAGCGACTGGTCATTATGAATTAGCACTCCTCGCTCATTTGGATTTTGATAGGCGTCGGTAGAGAAGGGATTTATAAAAACCAAAGATATGCGCAGTAGCGTCATACCGTCAGTCCTAATTGGTAGCCTGGGAGCAATAGAAATTTAATGGGAGCCATTACTTGGGATTTAAGAGAGGGGCTTACAGGATCTCAAAGAGGTCCACCGTAAGTTCCTGCAAGCACCTGTTAGTCGCCATATCTGTCACAGTTTGCTTGGCAGGGCTGGAAAAAAGTCGGCCCTGGTGAGTGGCTCACCTTTCGTTCCTCTGGGGTAGATAAACGAGGAGAGGCCTTATGGGACGCGGGACTCTCGAATCCAGGGCAGGGCTGGGTATGGTTACCACATGATGTAACCACCGACATCGCGGGGTAGAGACTAACATGCACCCTTGCCCGCTATGCATCCAGGATTTACTCTAGTCGATGGCAAGATAGGGTCAACTAACAAGCCCCCTAGCCCGCGGGTAAAGGGCCAAAATCGACCCTCCACTGAACCGACCAGGATGGGTGAAAAAAACGAAAAACCTATTGGTTGCCATGCTGAAAATTTGGGCTTAAGTTGACTCGAATTTGTTATGCAGTTGACATGAATGGTGGCCGAGAGAGTCATTGATGCAGATTCGGTGTTTGAGCACAGAATAGATGCCAAGCTTTTTCAGCCAGGTATACCAAAGAACTTCTTTCAAATCAAACGACTCTGTATTCCTAATAAGACCTGTTAGAAATTATAGTCTTACTTAGACTATGGCTGGTCTCACCCATTTATCAAATTGCTAAGAACTGACTTGTAAACTTACTCTGAAAGTTTGGTCGTAGTAATCTCTCAATTTGCCTGACATTCTTGGAAGTTACGAAGAATGAAAACGTGGGAATGAAAGGCCGTGTTTCACAAATTTTGCAAACACTGAATTTTGGAACGAGTGAAAAGGATTCTGTGACTGCGAATGGTAGAAACTTGCAAAACATTGGGCTCCACGTAACATGCAAGGATGGATGTAGAATCCACGTGAACACGATCGAAGTATGAAAATTCAACTCGGGTGGCGCGCTCAAAAGGTTCACCGCAAAAAGCCGCGATTTCGAACCACCTAAGAAATGGTCGACCACTCAAGCCATACTCCCTTCCCCAAGCAGTTTGAAAAATTTTTTTATCAAAAGAGCAAGACTGCCTCAAGCGCATTCTCAATTATAAAACTAACTCGCGAATCAATAAAAATATACTGAATACTGAAAATTACAACGTTTTCAACTTCTTCACCTCAGGAGAGCTGTTTTTATTTGTTTTAGAAAAAAAATGCTTTGTCGAACGCAGCGCCATCAGAGATCAACTGTTACAGCACACTGGGGCTGACCAAAGCACCATAGCAAGTGTGGCGGTACACGACACAGACAGTTTCTAGTCTATTGCACTCGGAACTAACGAGCAGGATGTGTTTCCAACCTGGAACTTATTCTGTCCGTTTCTTTGTGTTTTATGCGTGTCTTATCACTTTCTTTCTATCTAATCCTAGGCTTAGGCTTAGTCTGGCGTTTCCTTGTTTGCAGATTCGTTTTTTTTTTTAATGCGTGTCTCCGCTAGCCGGGTCTTCTACAGTTGGTTGCGTACAAAATACGCATACGCAAAGTTTGCGTATTACGCATTGAAATTTGGATGCGAATACGCATACGCATTCGACCTGGTGTACGCATATACGCATACGCAAACTGGGTTGTACGCAATACATGCAATGCGTGTTTTCATGTTAGCGGCTTCAACAAAATTATTGCCCGATTTCCGACTGCGCTGTAGTAGAAGGAAGGAATACCGTGCAGTATAAGTCCTTTTTGTACCATATTTTTCATTTACTGCACATCTTCGTGATCAGGAATACTAGTCAAAATACGAGTCAGAGAAAGTAGTAACGCTACGTTAGAAAGTTTGCAATACTTTAGAGTTCACTCACAGTAACTTTGGAAGTTTGCAGCAAAATGCACTACACTACAGCTAATTAACCTGGTCTCATTATTTCTCGATTTGAATTTCTTAAAATTTTTCAAATAATCGGCTCAATTCAAAGCTAATTCAATACAGCGAGTGAGTGACCGCCGCTGTAGCTTCTCAAAGATAGACTAGAAGGTAGTCGAAGAACTTCAAAGTCAGTCGCTTGCTGATTGTAGGTTCTGCGGCCACTAAGCCAAATTTTGTGCCAGAATTGATTCGGATGAAAACTTAATTTTCGGAGATGTATTTGAGGCTCTTGATGCGATTAATACTATGTACTATTAATTAGATTGAAATACGTTTTGTTTTGTGTATTTTTGAAAAGTTTTTCTGACGGATTTCGTGACGGTTTTGGAATTTAAATTTGGCGGGTTTTGGCGGGTTTTCAAGCCAGTCGGGCGGGTTCCGATGTGCGGGACCTGGCAACGCTGGTCTAGGCAATGATCTCCGAGCAATGGACTTAGAGCTGCACCATTTCATGTTTCGCATGTCAAAAGAAAGATTTGATGACCTTCTCGAACGTGTTCGGCCACTTATTATTCATGCTCCGAATCATAGAATGCCAGTCTCGGTCGAACAAAGATTAGCAATAACTCTCAGGTTTGCGAGCTTATCGTTAATTACCATTCACTTGCAGTGGTGAAATTTTTGTATCACTACAGATTATTGGCGCATGGGGAATCACAAAAACTGCTTGCTGTGCGGGACCGAATTGGCCAGAAAACCGTCAATAAAATATTTAACGAAACGTGCCGGGCTATTTGGACAGTTTTGCAGCCAGTATTTGTTCCTGCAATGACAATGGAAGATTGGCAACGAACGTCCAAAGAATTTTGGGAAAAGTGGAACTTCCCGAACTGTTTGGGTGCCATTGATGGAAAACACATTGCTATTAGGGTAAGCATAGCATAAATGCTGCTGATCAATGTAGGCAATCTTAGGTTTTCATTTCATAGGCGCCAAAAAACGCAGGAAGCCTATTTTTCAACTACAAAGGTTTCCATTCAATCATCCTGATGGCAGTGGTTGATGCCAATTACTGCTTTTTGAATATTGACGTTGGTGGTTATGGGCGCGAAAGCGATGGAGGCATATTCGCCAATTCAAGAATAGGCCAGCAGCTGGAAGCAGAAGAGCTAACATTACCAGGTAATAAGGTGCAGTGCTGCTGTGTTCTTTCTTGACTAGCCCAATGCCTTCCAGGTTTGAAAGCCTTGCCTCAAACAGATCAACTGTTTCCCCATGTATTTGTGGCGGACGAAGCGTTTCCTTTGAAACATTGTCTCATGCGCCCTTATCCTGGGGTAAAAGCAGCAGCTATGCCTCTTGATCAACGAATCTTTAACTATCGGCTAAGTCGTGCTCGGCGCGTTGTTGAAAATGCATTTGGTATTTTGGCGGCTCGGTGGCGAATATTAGGCGGCTGGCGGCTGGTTGACATGTCGAGCCCTTTTCTTTGCACCGTATGTGTCTCGAAGATTTCGCCAACGTTCTTTACATTTTTCACTTCCTCCCACATGTTGAGTAGCATGATTGGCGCACATGATCTGGCTCGAAACCGAACTAATGTTTTTTTTAAATTTTTGTGGGCCGAAGCCCGTTTTTTCCTCTAGCCGGTGAGCAGCCAAACTTATAAGCGGGGCTGTGCGGGGACCGGCACACACAGCAGCTTCCCTATACGTGTCTCCACTAGGAGCGTCTTCACGCGAGGTCATCCTGGACAGCACACTGACTTCTTCGGGCAATGGTGGGCGGGCTTTAAACCCTGCTAGTGCTCGACAGCCGAGACTGTCTCCTCGATTAACTTCTGTCTCTACACTCGGAGCACCTCTTGGGTAATGGGTGTGTCACCCACGGCCTGGCGTGCAAGGTCAGCGAGGGTTTATGGTCCGCAAACCGACCTCCATCACTGGGGATCGAACCCGGGTTGAGTCCAGCCACTCGCTCCCAAGCAATGCGGGGAGACGAATGCCGAACCGCTGCACCACCGCGGCAGCAATCGGATCCCATTCGTCCGTATCGGATTTCCGATCCGATCCTAAGTTCCGAGCCGACTGCGTTTAGAAAACCACATGCAAACAACTAACGATTAAAATTTTTCTAAATCCCCTCTTTCGTGTAATAAATGAGATGAGATCAATATTCTGCATTGATGTTTCCTTTTTCCTGCTCATAATAGAGTTACAAGCCATCTTGTCCTTATAATTTTTTTAGAGAAGAGAAAACATAAATGACTCAGATTCTGCAAATAGTTTGAAGCTAGTCGACAGAAATATTTGTGAGTGAGGAGTGGAAATATCCGTTTTTATAAAATATTTTAAAGTTATGGCTACAGCCATTAATTTTTTCCCAGCGTATTGTCGATGTTACCAATCATAAATAATATGCAGTCACCACAAAAAACCAAGTTCTCCTTAACTTACGAGTCAAGTAGTGTTGCATGGCCCTGGTTGCCTTTAATATCTTTTTATCGACCAAGTGGTTACAAATAAGTTAGATACTAATCTGCAGATACTAATCTGCAGATACTAATCTGCAGCAGATGCTGATCTGCTGCTGATACTAATCTGCAGCAGATACTAATCTGCAGCAGATACTAATCTGCAGCAGATACTAATCTGCAGATTCTAATCTGCAGCAGATACTAATCTGCAGATACTAATCTGCAGATACTAATCTGCAGCAGATACTAATCTGCAGCAGATACTAATCTGCAGCAGATACTAATCTGCAGCAGATACTAATCTGCAGCAGATACTAATCTGCAGCAGATACTAATCTGCAGCAGATACTAATCTGCAGCAGATACTAATCTGCAGCAGATACTAATCTGCAGCAGATACTAATCTGCAGCAAATACTAATCTGCAGCAGATACTAATCTGCAGCAGATACTAATCTGCAGCAGATACTAATCTGCAGCAGATACTAATCTGCAGCAGATACTAATCTGCAGCAGATACTAATCTGCAGCAGATACTAATCTGCAGCAGATACTAATCTGCAGCAGATACTAATCTGCAGCAGATACTAATCTGCAGCAGATACTAATCTGCAGCAGATACTAATCTGCAGCAGATACTAATCTGCAGCAGATACTAATCTGCAGCAGATACTAATCTGCAGCAGATACTAATCTGCAGCAGATACTAATCTGCAGCAGATACTAATCTGCAGCAGATACTAATCTGCAGCAGATACTAATCTGCAGCAGATACTAATCTGCAGCAGATACTAATCTGCAGATACTAATCTGCAGCAGATACTAATGTGCAGATTCTAATCTGCAGCAGATACTAATCTGATACTAATCTGCAGCAGATACTAATCTGCAGCAAATACCAATCTGCAGCAGATACTAATCTGCAGCAGATACTAATCTGCAGCAGATACTAATCTGCAGCAGATACTAATCTGCAGCAGATACTAATCTGCAGCAGATACTAATCTGCAGCAGATACTAATCTGCAGCAGATACTAATCTGCAGCAGATACTAATCTGCAGCAGATACTAATCTGCAGCAGATACTAATCTGCAGCAAATACTAATCTGCAGCAGATACTAATCTGCAGCAGATACTAATCTGCAGATACTAATCTGCAGATACTAATCTGCAGCAGATACTAATCTGCAGCAGATACTAATCTGCAGCAAATACTAATCTGCAGCAGATACTAATCTGCAGCAGATACTAATCTGCAGATACTAATCTGCAGCAGATACTAATCTGCAGATACTAATCTGCAGATACTAATCTGCAGATACTAATCTGCAGATACTAATCTGCAGATACTAATCTGCAGCAGATACTAATCTGAAGATACTAATCTGCAGATACTAATCTGAGAGATACTAATCTGCAGCAATACTAATCTGAGATACTAATCTGCAGATACTAATTGAGCAGATACTAATCTGCAGCAGATACTAATCTGCAGAAATACTAATCTGAGAGATACTAATCTGCAGCAGATACTAATCTGCAAACAACTCAGCAGATACTAATCTGCAGCAATACTAATCTGCAGATACTAATCTGCAGCAATACTAATCTGCAGATTCTAATCTGCAGCAATACTAATCTGCAATACTAACTGAACACTAACTGCAGCAGATACTAATCTGCAGCAGATACTAATGACAGATATAATCTGAGCAATACTAATTGAGCAATACTAATCTGCAGATACTAATCTGAGATACTAATTGCAGCAGATACTAATCTGCAGATACTAATCTGCAGATACTAATCTGCAGATACTAATCTGCAGATACAATCAGAGAACAACAGAGATACTAATCTGAGCAGATACTAATTGCAGAGATACTAATCTGCAGCAGATACTAACTGCAGAATACTAATCTCAGCAGAACTAATCTGCAGCAGATACTAATCTGAGCAGAACTAACTGCAGCAGATACTAATCTGCAGCAGAACTAATCTGCAGCAAACTAATCTCAATACTAACTGCAGCAGATATAATCAGATTTAACTGAGCAGATCTAATCGAGAACAACTGAAAATAGTGAATTAACTGCAGCAGAATAATCGAACAACCAAAACAACTCAAAATACCAATCAGAAACTACTCAGCAAAAACTAAATACTAACTAAAACAACTAAATCTAACAAAACTAATCAAATACTACTCAAATACTATTCAAAACTAACTCAGCAAACACTCAAACACCAAATAACTAAAACAAACATAAAAACAAAATAACTCAAATAACTGCAGAATACTAATCTGAGATATAACTGCAGAATACTAATCTGAGATACTAACTAGATACTATTGAGATACTAATCTAATTAACTAAATTAATTAATCTACTCAAGATACTAATCTGAGATACTAACTCAGCAATACTAATCTGCAGATCTAATTGAGAATACTAATCTGCAGATACTAATCTGAGAACTAATCTGCAGAGATACTAACTGCAGAGATACTAATCTGAGAGATACTAATCTGAGAATACTAATCTGCAGAATACTAACTGAGATACTAATCTGAATACTAACTGAGATACTAATCTGAGAGATACTAATCTGAGATACTAATCTGCAGCAATACAACTCAACTAACTCAGAATACTAATCTGCAATACTAATCTCAGACACTAACTGCAGAGATACTAATCTGCAAACTACTGCACAATACTAACTGCACAATACAATCTGCAGCAGATACTAATCTGCAGATACTAATCTGCAGATACTAATCTGCAGATACTAATCTGCAGATACTAATCTGCAGATACTAATCTGCAGATACTAATCTGCAGATACTAATCTGCAGATACTAATCTGCAGATACTAATCTGCAGATACTAATCTGCAGCAGATGCTAAGCTGCTGCTGATACTAATCTGCAGCAGATACTAATCTGCAGCAGATACTAATCTGCAGCAGATACTAATCTGCAGCAGATACTAATCTGCAGCAGAGCAGCAGATACTAATCTGCAGCAGAGCAGCAGATACTAATCTGCAGCAGATACTAATCTGCAGCAGATACTAATCTGCAGCAGATACTAATCTGCAGCAGATACTAATCTGCAGCAGATCCTAATCTGCAGCAGAGACTCATCTGCAGCAGATACTGCAGCGATACTAATCTGCAGCAGATACTAATCTGCAGCAGATACTAATCTGCAGCAGATACTAATCTGCAGCAGATACTAATCTGCAGCAGATACTAATCTGCAGCAGATACTAATCTGCAGCAGATACTAATCTGCAGCAGATACTAATCTGCAGCAGATACTAATCTGCAGCAGAGCAGCAGATACTAATCTGCAGCAGATACTAATCTGCAGCAGATACTAATCTGCAGCAGAGCAGCAGATACTAATCTGCAGCAGATACTAATCTGCAGCAGATACTAATCTGCAGCAGAGCAGCAGATACTAATCTGCAGCAGAGCAGCAGATACTAATCTGCAGCAGATACTAATCTGCAGCAGATACTAATCTGCAGCAGATACTAATCTGCAGCAGATACTAATCTGCAGCAGATACTAATCTGCAGCAGATACTAATCTGCAGCAGATACTAATCTGCAGCAGATACTAATCTGCAGCAGATACTAATCTGCAGCAGATACTAATCTGCAGCAGATACTAATCTGCAGCAGATACTAATCTGCAGCAGATACTAATCTGCAGCAGATACTAATCTGCAGCAGATACTAATCTGCAGCAGATACTAATCTGCAGCAGATACTAATCTGCAGCAGATACTAATCTGCAGCAGATACTAATCTGCAAGCAGATACTAATCTGCAGCAGAGCAGATACTAATCTGCAGCAGATACTAATCTGCAGCAGATACTAATCTGCAGCAGATACTAATCTGCAGCAGATACTAATCTGCAGCAGATACTAATCTGCAGCAGATACTAATCTGCAGCAGATACTAATCTGCAGCAGATACTAATCTGCAGCAGATACTAATCTGCAGCAGATACTAATCTGCAGCAGATACTAATCTGCAGCAGATACTATTCTGCAGCAGATATCTCGTACGGCCCATGTTATGTTTATTGCTGTCAGTACTGTGAGTTGGAAATCGACGATGGGGCATAAGAAGGATTCTTGAAGGGTTGCACTGACTGTACAAAAATTTTTTATCGTAGACCCAACGTGATTTTTTAAAGTAATCTTGGAGGGCTAACTCTAGAGCAAGTCAGCGCGGGACTATCTGCGCCTGCTGCATTGTATATAGTTAGTGCAGTAAATGGGGTTATTATTATAAAGTCCAAAAGTCCTATCAAAGACTATTATCTCGAAGCAATCAAAGGAGCTAACGCTAACTGTTCATGATTTGATTTTGCAGTAATCAGAAATGATATTGATTTTTAATGATTTTGATTTTCAGTGATGTGAAGTGAAGAGTCACTCCTAACCAGGGGAAACTCTAGATGGGCATAGCACCACTTACATGCGTACTTACATCTATAACCATCTATCTCACTCTCAACCAGAGGAAACTCTAGATGGGCATAGCACTACTCACCACTTACATCTATACTGTGGTGGCGAATCCGTCTAAATGTATATCAAAGGATATTCTACTGGTGGTTTTTGTTGTTTTCTGCGCATTTTGTTTATATTCGCTGGTAAACAATTCACACTCAATCGCTGGCATTCTGCTCATTGCCGACTTCCTATAAACTTGACATCAGCAGTCTATTACCTACCTTCGCCAAAGCTCATGGACCAAGGTGATGCGAATCAATTTGATCCTGACTACGAGTATGAGCAGCTGATATGCAAATTCACCCATCCTGATGCACTTCACGCGCGCTGCACATGCTCCCTCGACTCGAGGATTCAGACATTGGGGTTCCGGTGTTCAAATGATCTTTTATTGATCAGAAAGGCTAAATAATTTGATGCGACTGCGATGCATACGGTATATTGGCGACAGAAACGACAGTGGCTTGGAGAACTCTCAAAACACAAGCTTTGTCATAACGATTCTTATTTATGCTTTTGTGAAACCAAATCCTCCCCAGAGGAAAGGCCCTGAGGACGATTTGAATATTAGTTTATTGATTTGTGACTAAATTTCATGTACACTTGGGCACTGCTGAAACGCCCCAGTAGTTTTGTTTACACAGGAAGAAATATGTGCTCGAGATGCTTCTGGACCGGGTTCAATGTTAAGAAATACAGTAGGATGTATAAATGTTCAAAGGACCTTGTGTACCTCGACGACTAAGGTCTGGTTCTTGATCTTGGATCACAGCCGCCGACAATAGGAATTTGCCAGGCTCGCTGGTTGATGCAGTACCTATCGTCACCTGGTCTCTGATCCGGCCGCGGCTTCTATAATACACTCTAGGATGGTTTTGAGAGCGTGCTAAATTCTTTTAGCTCTCGAAATCTATGTATGCAGTTATTATTCATTGATCTTGGGGTGACGTGGATGTTTTGAGCATTCCTGTCATAGGCCTGCTACCTTTACCAGACGACCTGGACGTCAAGCAATATCTGGAGTGCCCCATCGAGTGTCTCGCTTTCGACTGGAAGCATGATCACTTCTCTCTTAAAACTGTACGAGTAAGAGGGGTGAACATCTTATCTGCACCAATCATCCATTTCGGGGCACCAGTCTGTCTCTCTTGAGTCAGTGCCAGACACAAAAGCGAGTTCGAGTTCGAGTGTACAGGTTTAAAGGTTTCAGGGGAGTTCCTAATCGGAATTGCACTCTGGGTACTTCGGGATTTGAATATCAGCGCCTCCTTCGTGACCCGGGTGCGGCTGCCCACGCACAAAATAAAGGCCGTTGCCAGTGAGTGGTGAATAAACTATACGAGTACATGAAGGTTCATACACTAAAGGGTTCAATCCTGTCGACTCGAGCCCTCCACCGGCGAGCTCTAGTTTGCACTCTCCGAGCTCGAGGACACGCCAGTATAAAATGATATGGACATGGCAGCAAGCAAAATCCCGAATATTCTCAAGCAAGACCCAATATAGTATGCATACAGTACAGTATTCAAAGCTTCAACTACAGCTTCATCTCCAGTTCTATCTACAAGCAATGACGAAACAGGTCACAAAATTTGCTATTTAGAGGCATAGAGGAAATTGCCGAAAGATCGGAGTCGAAATGTTGTTCGTGACGCACCTACATGATTCTCCTGGGAGCAACGGGGGACAGATCAACGGGCCTCGGAGAAAGTAGAGATTCAATAGCTTTAATCGGATAGCTTACATACACAGTTTCCAAGGAGACAGGAGACAGAAAATGACAACAAGCCGAAAGCTTGTATATGTGAATGGTTTGCGATCGCGAGGCGTCTTTCTCTCCGAGTGTACCATCTCCTTTACTTGTTCGACAAGGCTCCTCCGATCATCCGCCCTAATACTATAGCTTTCCATAACTGACAGCGAGAGCTTCATGATGGCGAAATTTAATGACCCCGTTGAAGAAGCACGCACAGATGTGATTGAAAAAATCAGTGTGGCTGGTTGGAAAGAAATGTTTGACGACAAAACCTTCCTAGTTCGCTTGATGTTCCGCCTAGTTCTCTTGATCTTCACATGCCTTTGTCTGCGTGACGCTGCTATCATTGTCAGAAAGTCTTACACCAGCGGGTACGCTGATGAGGTCACGGTCGAACATAGCCTGAATGGCTTACCATTCACCAATGTAACCATTTGTGCTCAAACAACCTTGAACCAAACCTTTATCGAAGGCAAAGTCTTCGTGAATCCAAAGATTATCGACTCATACAATAAAGTCATTGGCGGGACTTTGAACGACTTCTATCGCGATTTTGCTTTGTTCTCATCATTCACCATTCGTTCACGAAGTTACACAAACTTTGAGATAAATCTTTTCTCTAAAGTCAATTATGAAAATCCTCAACTGGCAAATTTTTCCGAATTTATATCGCAGGCGTATCCATCTTGCAAGAGCATGCTGAAGAAGTGCAGCTTCGCTGGCGTCAATTTCGACTGTTGTCAGAGGGCGCTGCAATCCATCGATAACGACCATATCTGCTATTTGATTACGGTAGGTGATGCTCGTTTCTTTCGTGGGGCGTGATTGGCCTTGACTTACCGCCTTATACACGAGGAAGTGTAGGCTTGCCTTCGTTGGACAGTAGATACACTCTCTTGGAGCAAGGCAGAAACCCCTCAGTTTGATGTCTCTGGCCCCTACGACTAGGAGACTTGCCTGGAGCTGGATATTTTGGGACCATCTGATCCCCGTGGTACTTTCTGCAACGACACACATTCAGCCTGTTGCACGTTCTGGGAGGCAAGAGAACATTCACTCTAAAGTCTGTGCTTTAAAAAAATTTTACCTGTGTCCTGTGAAGAAATCCACGTGCTGGGGTTCCGAGCTTTCAAGGTGAACGACCAATTTTGACAAGTTTTTGATCAATTTTGTTCTCCAGCAGCCAAAAACTTCTCTGGCAGTTACTCTCACAAGGCTCGGACTTGGGGTCAACGATTGTAATCTGAAATATACTGCAGTAGTCGCGTGATCATGCACGCCTTCTGAGATGACGGAAGTAGTGTTGATATCGTTAGCGAAAAAAGATATCGTTTATCGTTACAGTTAACGATATGCTGCCAAAAAGATATCGTTACCGTTAATCGTTAACGCGTTCTAAAAAATATCGTTAACGCGTTAAATATCGTTTTTTTATTATCAACCCAGCATTGACACTCACACTTTCTGTCTGCGGATGCGGAAAAATCCCCCCCCCCCCCCAGTAGCAGACATCTCATGCTACAGTCGAGTCTTTTTGCGCTTTTTTTATCTCGCTCCGTGCGGGGGGAAAATGTGACAATATCCGTGGCTAAAACCGAAGTACACTCTAAAATGGCCAAAATTTTACTTTTTTGCGTTTTATCGCCATTTCGAATCATTTTCATATATTTCTCGCGTTTTAAAAGACGAAACGCTTTTTCAAAAGTTGTTGTAACCAAAGAAATCCAAAATATGAGGATCAGTCAGATCAAAGCTGAAGCATAAAGGTGCCATGCGCCTTCATGCAAGCGTTTTCTCGAGAGAAATCCTAATTTTTGACGATTTTGCATTTGTTTCAGACTGAAAGGAGTGAAAATGTGACTCTTTTCTCATGCTTATTCCGCTTGGCCAAGAAATTTATGTGACAGTAAGTGGACTATGGCAAATTCAGCGTGATAATAAGCGAACTCAATATGCACACAAAGCATAGGGAAGAAATTCGGGACTTTGAAAACCTGTGATAATAACCGGACTGTGACATTATCCGGTGTGACTATGTATAAGTGGACTCGACTGTATGTTGCTGTAAGCGAAAAAAGGTGGGAACAAGGGCGGTTTTTTAAATTTGGCGCTATAGTAGTGTATGCACAAATAACGCGTTATTCGACACAAAAAGATACCGTTACCGTTATAACGCGTTCTCTGAAAATAGATATCGTTATCGTTACCGTTAATAACGTTAGCCAAAAACGATGTCGTTAACGCGTTAAATATCGTTAATAGCGTTAACGCTCAACAACACTAGACGGAAGGTGCTTGCTCCAAGCTCGACAAACCAGACGCCAGGTGGCTGGTCTTCTAATAGATTATGTGAGAAAAAGCAGCTTCCTCGCTTAACCAACTAATAGCTAGGATGCCGCTTTATTTACATGGCGATACATCGTGTTAGTTTCCATGTAGATGTCTCGTTCAGGAAGGATGCTCGGCATAAACCTCGTATAACCGGGGTTTCTATGAGAATATACACGCTCTCCACGTTACCGCATAGGCCGCGTGCACATTCCCAAAGAAAACAGATAGTAGAAGCGTCTCGCAATAAGAGCTAAAGTTGCAAGGTTTAAGAGAAGAGAAGCTTAAAACAGGCACAACAAGACAAGAAATAAGCAAGTTTTTCGAAATGGCTAAGGTATTTTGTATTTTTCTTCCAGCTGAACTTCGACAGCGACAACGCAGCACCTTCATTATCGACGAACTATCAAAGCAGGGCTGGTCCTAGTGGTGGGCTGACAATTGAAGTTTCACTAGCTACTGCGGACTTCCCGTTTATGGAAGATGTGGCCGACAATGGTTTCAAGGTGTACACCGATGCTGTTCCTGTCAGCATCATACAGTCACCCGCTGTGGCTCCGCATGGAGCCGAGACATATGTTCGAGTAGTGCCCACACTACGCTCTTTGGCTGTTGATTGTGTTGGCATAAGTAATTTGGCAAAAAATGTGACTCACTCAGCCTATCATGATCCAGAGGGCGCGCTGTGCGGTTGGAGCACTATGGCTGATTCGATAGCGGATTTCATTGGCTGCTCTGTTCCTAGCTTCTTCGACCGCCCTAAAAAAGCTTGCAATGCTCTTACAACTTTTTTTGCTGGTAATTTTTTGAGCAATCCGGATTCGTTTAGTGAAAAAATGTCGACTATCACTGATATGCTTGGTGAGAAAAGGGTAAGTACTGCAGTAACTAGATAGAGAGATCCAGCGCTTGACATGAAATCCTTATTTGAAAGCAGAGTCATGAAATTTCAAATCGCTGACCTTGACGTAAACTTGAATTCCTCGCCTGATTAGAGGGCTCGAGTACTCTCTCATAAATCGTCGAAGTTTAAAATGCAGGAAAGGGGGTTGCGGGAGAAGGGGGTGACGTAAGCGAAATTCTGCAGCCTATCTCTCACGCTCCCGTTTTACCGCCCAAAATTCACGAAAGTAGATGATTTAGCAAGTGACCCAGAATGGCCTACGGCAAGCAGTATAGGGCGCATAAATATCCAGTTGGGTTTTACCAATGCATTTATGGCACACAGATCTGTATACTGTAAGTAGATGTAATGTACAACAAAGAGCACTTCAGCTTGGCGAGATGAGGAAAAATCTTCATGTTTATTTCAGTCAGCAGCGTACATGGAAGAGGTCGATGGCATAATTAGGATGTCAACTGAGAAGACATTCTGCCCAAAGCATTGTCACCGATGGACTTACATCAGCACAGAAAGCTTCCATGAGCTAGAGCCAGCAGACAGCAGCAGCCTTCGTGACCGTATTTACAGCAAGATACACATTTACTACTCCGATTTCGTCTACCTTCACCATAAACAGGTCAAGGAAACGTCCGCTTACCTCGCCTTTTATGATTTAGGGAACGTGATGGGCCTGTACTGGGGAATGTCAGTGATTAGCTTCTTTCATGTCATCTACTATACCCTCAAATATTTCTATGTTAGGAATAGGGAACGTAAGAAGCGAGTTGCACCAGCTATTTTCCAACCACTTAGCAGACTGAGCTCGAAAAAAGTGCTGAGGAAGCCAGTCAGTGAGCAGATTTGATGTGATACGAGTAATATGTACTTGTCTTGACTTATGATCAATCACGCTGTGCGTGTGCCATTCTGAATCAATAGAAGGAAATTTTTACTAGCAGCACCGATATTTAGATTCCCCAACAAAAAGGCCAGCCAGGCCAAAAACAAGCGAAAACTTCCCGCGTTTTTTACTCAACATGCTAAGTATTCTTTTAGGGCACGCAGGGTCATTTTACGGCGCGTGCGCGTGCCCTTAAAGTGGACTCTGATAAAAACCTGTTCGGGACTTTCATCTGCCATTTCAAATTGCAGAAGGCACACACTACCCTCACCACACACTGATCAGACAGGTTTGGTTCGAAAGCTAAAATCTCGAATCGCACACAGTCCCCGACAGTAGGTTCATTGGCGTAGTCAAGGCAAGACAATAGTGCGACCTGGCGCGACGAGCTGGCTGGCTCCGAATACTTACGATTAGTCTAACGCACCTATTATCGATACCAACATTGTCTTTTGATTGATATCCTGCCGATCCGCTGTCCCTCAGGTATCATGCCCAAACGAAATGCCCTGACGAGGTTTTCCCGTCTTCAGCAAAGTTATCTCAAGTGCTCGTAACGTCAAAATAGGAGGGAAAGCGAATGCATTTATTTCAAGAAATCTGTTACCACGGGCAAAACACTTTAAAGACAGGCTATTTGTGAAGTTTGACCTGCTGCAGGAAACATAGACGACCAGGCCTCAATTTCTTACCGCCGTGTTCTACAGTATGTGTGACTTGGGTGCTCAAAAGAGTAGTGATACTTAGTGGCGCAACAGTGCTTATCTGCGCAAACTCGATTATCTCGGGATTTGCAAAAAAAAGTTGCAGTTGCAGAGTTGCAGAAAGTGGTTGGGCGATATCGGCCATAAATTACCAAACTGGAGCTTACCCCCCCCCCCCCCCCCCTCATGGCCAACCACATCGTATTTGATGGGGCCCTGTAGACCTGGGCATTCTTAATGATCCACCTTGTCCAGCCTGACTATGTTTCCTGCAATTAAACATCGCCCAATTTCGTTTCTGCCGTCAAAAATCTTACTTTCATTGCCGTTAGTAATTAGGAAATTTACGGTGCTATGATATTCTGGGATTTAAACCACTTTTTTGCATACTGTATCTTTCGATGCTCAAGGTCGAAAAGCAGTTCTTTCTGTGGGCCCATCCCAGATTCCAGTACCTACTCTTGCTATCCCTCCGCGTGCTTGCAATCCCTCCGCGTGCTTGCAATTTAGAATATATACCCTCTTTTCATTCTTGAGTACCTTAGTGAGTAGAGAAATAATACTGATTTTGAAATTCGCGTGTTGATATTGGAAAATGTTCCGTTTTGTTTTTTCTCGATTTTGTCCTCGTTTTTCACCTATTACAAGTCGTTTTTATTCGGTGCCGTGCCACACTGGAGGGAAAGCAACGTATCCATTTCCAATAACAGATGACGAAAAAGCCCAACAAATACGACGTTTATTGGAGGCAAAAGAAAAAACTGGTTTGTCATTTACTGAAATCGCAAAACGATGTCAAATAACCAATGCCTATTGCGCCAATTTATTTTTTGGTCGGTCATGCATCGATGATGAGACTGCCTCGAAATTGAAGAAAACAATTCCAACTTTAACTGACGAAGACATGGCCACTTTGAAGCGATCTCCGTTGAGGCAATTTGATCAACGGCAATTTCAAGACCCTACTTGCTATCGATTGCAAGAAGCCATCAACCAGTACGGAGAAGCCGTCAAGGCCCTGATCAATGAGGAATTCGGCGATGGGATCATGTCAGCGATCGGAGTCTATGTGCAAGTGGAAAAGGTGATTGGTCCTGAGGGTGAACCAAGAGTTCTTATCACATTCAATGGAAAATTTTTGCCTCATATTGTCCAGAAGACTTCCGATTTAGAGAAAATGAAGAAAGCTTGAAATAATTTGAAAGTTTCAATTTTACGTTGTCTGTGGGCTCACAAGATATGCCTTCGCTCTTGCTTAAAAATAACCCTTGTTGGAAAGTTGAAACTGCTGAGAATACACGCATGTAGCAGTAGAATATGTATGGTGCCCCAGGTTGATGATTAGTTATTGGAATCAACAAAAAATCAAACACATTGTTGCGTAAACTATCAATAAGAGCCTGGTACAGAAATCGGCGAATTAGCATCCCTAGCTGAAACTATGCACATAATCATTATCTGTCAGCATGCGCCAATAAGCATTGGAGTATAAATTCCTAATTTCCATTTCCATATTGTCATAATCTCTAGCATTCTGTTTCAACCAACAATAAAATTCTTGCGACCATTCACTCGGATTATGAGGCCAGTCGGCTCGTTTTAGGATTGCATTTTTTCTCACCATCAGTCTAAATGGTTTATAGCTCGATAAGTGCGCTGCAAAAAGTAAGGTGGCACTGCTCATGCGTTCCCGTATGGCCAACAGTGATAAGCGCTTGCATGTTCTCAGAATGTAAATCACAGCTGTATCCACTCGATCGTGAAACGAGTTCGATCTGTACCTCCGTTGTATTCCTTTTTGTAAGAACGTTTCCAACGTGTCGGCGTAATTTTCTGCAATAAATGCCGCCGATTGGCAAGTCAGCTTGGCTGCAGGATTGCTATAGACAATTGACACAACGGGGGCCATCGGCTGCCACAGCATTTCATCTTTGCATAATCCGACGCACTGCAAATGCACTTTGATGTGGGGTGCATCGCGTCGAAACTGCACCCAAGCTGCCTGGGTGACTGCATTGCCTAACTTGGTATTTTCATCTTGTACAATGACCAAATGACGCATTGACTCGTTGCTGGAAATTAGAAAAGTCGAGTCGTCGTTGAGATGTTGAGGGCTGACCACGAGTTTGCGCAGATTCAAGTAGAGTCCGAAATGGATGAGACAATGAGGGAGTTTTGTCAGGTTGCGCACGCAGAGGGTTTTCAGGTTTGGGCCGAAGAAATTTAACATGTCGCTCATGAAATCTTCAGCTTCTTTCGAATCGAGCAGCAGTTGTCGAAGGGCCAGCGTGTCCAAACCATGCAAGTGTTGTAATAGATGGGATAAACCCTGAAAGGTTGCAATATATATTCTCTATTTTGGCCCTGGGTCACCCTGGTACTCACTCGAAGTAACTGTCCGCCAGTTCCATAAGTTGTGGGTTTTGTTCTGGATTCTGACGTGTGAAATTGTAGATTCCAATTAAACTCAAAAGTTCTCAGTCCTTCCAAAGGCCTGTCATTTCGATTTTCATAATATTCTGTAAAATTAGTCAACACGCGCATAAATTCGTATAAATTGAATAATCGATTTGTATTTGCATCAGATGTCGCCGTTTTAAAAATCAAATTCTTCCATTCTCTTGTCGAATTACTCACTAAAAACCGAAGTCGATAATGATCGATGGTGTATTGCAGTCCTTGAAAAGTGTGTCTGAGTCTTGTGAATATCAGGTCTCGATAAACGAATGTCCTCCATGATCGAGGTGATATGAAGACGCGATACCAGGACCTGCATGTTTGCCCTGCTCGAAAACGAACACGTATGGGCACTGAGTCGAGAATATCTTCTAGAAGAGAGTCAGGCAATGATTGCCACCCATCGATGTTACACTTGCCACTGGTATCGATTGGGAGTCTGCCTGGAGTTGGCTGATTATCGATTGAAGTTTCTTCACGTGATGACTCTCCCTCCGCCATTTTTCTATGGCCTGGTAAATTCACTAGTCGAATGCTCCGTCTAGGATGAGGTGAAGTCTCCAAGCAAGAGGTGGATTCTCCTTTAAGTTTCCAGGCGAATAGTTTAAACAGAAACTAGAGCCTCTCGACAGTTTTGCTTCACAGAGCAGTCGCTCGACACTTCAAGATAGCATTTTGCGTCTGAGGCAGGCGATCTTCGTAGTTTTTCGTCTAAGTAACACCCAATGAGTCAGCGTCAGCATGGAGACCACCAAAAAAGGTGGGTTACGCAGCAGTTAAATGCATCACCACACCGAGCGATCAGTTAGGAACAGATACAAACTTTCACTGCGTTTACGCCACACTTTTTAATAATGATAAGAATATTCAGAGTGAGTTAACACAAAAAACCTTTTGTCACCTTATATATGGTGGATATACACAGGAAATTCGATTAGAGCGATACGGACTATTAGAGTTTGCTTTTGCAAAATTTGGAAAGTTCGATACCACGCGGATGAGCCTGGTTTGAATGCCAGCACTAATGTAGCAGATATTAGTGCATGCCAAAAAGATGTTGCTTGGAGTGACTGAGATATCGTCTAGATCTCAGAATTTAGGGAGCTGAAACTTTGCAGCAGGTTAGAGCTGACGCTCAAAATGTGTGATTTCTGCAAAGACTGCACAAAATTGTTTGGATGCGAGGTTCCAAAGCTAAGGAGTCACTATCATAAGATGCATGGATGTGCGAGTATTAGCACACACTTCTTTTAGGAGAACCCCCGCATGAGAGCATCCTGGGCTGGACACTGACTTTCTCCGACGATGGGCTTTGGTGAACCATGTTCGACAACCGAGACTGTCTACTCGTTTGGCTTGTCTCTGCAGTGGGAGGACCCCGATGACACTGGGTGAGTCATCGAGGCTAGGGCAAGGTCAGCGAGGGACTATATTTCGCAAATCGACCCCTGTCAGGGATTGAAGCTGGGACGAGCCTGCCCTATCGCTACCCTGGTACGAATAGACGAGCGTCGAGCCAGTGCATCAGTCTGGCCGCGCCCGCAGCATTCTGATTAGCAGCTTGCTTTGACACCCTTATTTTCTTTTTTCGCCCACGACACAAGTTTTAACGAAAATAAATTATAATGCCCCATCCAACATTCACAAAAGCGTGATAGTAGAGTATTCGTCGAGTCAAAATAAAGAATATAAAAGCTTCATAAACTCTTTTACCGCTATTTATAATTTTACCCAATTTTCCCACGAAAGAAATCATTTAGACAAAGAAATATTTTAAGCGTCGTTTTAATCCAAAATTTTCCAACCGGCACTATTTAACCTGGTTTTCCTGGTGGTCTTGACGCAATCACTGAAAATAAAAGTAATACTAATAAGTAAGTAAGTTCTCATTGACATTTTTAGCAACTATGATGCATGGGTACATCAGATTGAAATATGGGCTCCAGATACATAAAATGCACAATCTAGTAAGTGTATAAATGTACTTACTGCTTGCCACCCTTGCAATCTTTTGGTAGTAATACTGTATCTTGTAAAAAACTCAAACATGGGTGTTTCAGTGTCTTAAGTATAAGAGTGACTGGGCGAGTGTTGTTATAGATTCCTGGAAACATTTCATCATTTCTGCTTAGTATGAAAAGCCGTCTAATGGAATCTCTAGCCTGTATAGGCGCACTGCACGCACTGCTCCACTCATCGATCCTATCTTGGGGAGCTCTGGAAACATCGCAATAGGAAAGTCATTTCTATCCGTGTTTGGCGGGCACGGACCCTGCTTGCCATCGTCACAATTATTACAATTGAAATATGCAGCTGTTCCGCATGGAATCTGTTGTCTGACTCTTCTTGATCCTGACTGAGCACATCTGACGCACTGCAGTTGCATCCTGCGGTAACCTATGTCTAGAAACCTTATTGCTTTTATTGCTTCCCCAAAGCATCGTAATTCTTACTTCTCACTTGTCTAATAGAGTTGCTACAATGTTTTCCACAAAAAAAAGCTAAAATATGTACGCAATTTTTCAAATTTTTTTAACAAGGACATACTTTCGTATGGTGGTTTATATAAAATACAGTCATCCCCTTGAGTTCTACAAAAGTCCGCCATCGTCACAGATTTAAATTCGATATCGACAGTGTCTTTATCAAGCTGATAAACCGACCGTCCTCCTGATATGACGCTATGAAATGGCGGCTCACCAGTTAGCTTATTTTCGTGAAAAGTATAGAACCACGAATCGTTTTGCTTATGGTGGGCTAATAAGGACTTACACGATCTCGCCCTCATCGCTGCTTTCCATCGCTGCACTTGTTCAGGATCAACGTGGGAAATGCTGCTCACTGATAAACATACTCGCTGACGTTCTGCGCTGGATGGGCATGCGCAGGCTATGCGAATATAGTTGCAGGTAAAGTCATTGGTTATCAGTTTGGAGTTATAAAAGTCGCCATAGCAGTCTGATGCGTAAAGGCTTATTTCAATCTGATCTAGAAAATCGTAGATCCTGCATTCAACAAGCTACATAAAATAACCAGTCGTATACACTCAGCGTCCACTAAAATGGAATGTCATTCGGAGATAGACCCCTGGTCGGGTAAGGTACAGTACTTTCGGGTCAGGTCGGGCCAAAATCGGGTCGGGTCACTTTTTTAAAAGAGGGTCAAACGGGTCAAAATACTGCAGTTTTGCAAGTTTCTGCTATTAAAAGTTACAAAAACTTTTTGTATCCGTCCAACTCCAGGATTTGCAGAAATTGCTTTATTTTATGCATGATGCAGATGTTCGAAGTCATTTCTGCGAAAGCGTTCATCTACTTTACTGTAAGTAAGTTCTCATTGACATTTTTAGCAACTATGATGCATGGGAGGGACTGTTGTTTTTCTTCTCTCAGTAATTTTAATTTGACTGTTCGCTCGATAAATTTTAACGCATGATTCTCTTTTTTTATCCAGTTTGTGTCTGCCCCAGTAAGGGCGCTCTTGCTGCTGGGTCGCAGTAAAGCTTGAATTTGAACTTGGGACTAGCCATACTCTTAGAGTGACTTGATAATTTCTGACAAGTCTATTAGGAATACAGTCACATTTGATCCCAGAATATGAAGACGCAAGCTGTTGGGAATAGCTGGCACGTATACTGTGCACTAATAACTCCCTTGACCATCATTTATGCTGCACAGCAAACCAGTTTACTGTGATCAAAAGACACAGGTGCCCTTACATTCCTCTATCAGTCACAGGAGCTAGTTTCCAGCATAATATGGCTTTTTAAGCAATATCTTCTGTAAAAACAGGATACTCTAGCGTGGGGTGGGTAATCAGAGAGCCTGTCTCTAACTTCAAAAGTTATGCATGTACTGTAGTCTCTATTATTTGGATTGGTCAAGTCTTGCTAAAGACTGGCGTAAAGACCCTGTTCGCTTTTAGACACACTTAGGTTTTTTAATTATTTGGCCACTTTTTTGGGAAATACAAAGGGATTCTATCTCAAAGCACTGCAGCTGCCACTAACAAATTAGGGTCAGGGACTTTCGTGTCGGATCGGGTTCAACCCGACCTGATCCGGGGTCTATTCGGGGAAGGGGAAGGCGTTGAAAGCGTCAACAACAGCAGAGCAGACCTTTTTGCACTCCTTATTTTACTGCGCCGTCTTTATAAAGGATATAGGTAAATATCTTCAACTATTTTGAAATTTTTTTATAAAGAGCGAGTCTCTTGTCTTTCTTATTCCACCCACAGTTTCTAGAATTTTCCTCGCTATGAACGAACAAATCAAGAATTTCAAGATTTAAATACAGTTGCGCTGCACATAATTGTAGTCTTTCAGGGAAAACTACCAATGGCATACATCCGGTGCGAGAATTGAGTCTTCCTTTTTGGGGTGTAAATTACAAAAGAGAGGAAAGATTTTCGAAAAAGAGAGTGCATACAGTACTTTCTCATTCAGTTTCTCCCATTTGAGCACAGGTACAGTATGCTTCTCATCTCGTCCACAGTCGAAACATATGATAGTTTCATAGCAGGCTGATTTGGGACAGTTTCTATTCGTATCCGAGACAATATTGGAAACTATAATCGATCACTTACCAAAGCATACTAAAACGGCGTCGAGTGGAACTAAAAAACCTCAATTTTGCAGGGATGCAGGAGAATTTAAGCCTAAACCTCATTTCTTACAGCAATAGATGTCCATGCTCGCTTGATTGGACATGTTGGTATTGGTGAAAACCAAAACTTTTCCAGTCACTGACAGGCGGGATAATATCCCAGGATGCAGTTGACTATTGCTCAAAGACAGCAGATAAACTAATTTCTTAGCCATATCGTAGGCTCGGGGGTAAGTGTACCCGATGTTGGAACAAGCCTGCTTCAGTTCACTATATTGTGGTGGTTTTATCTGCTGCGTTTTACAAATAAATTAACGGTGGCTTAGGAAAATTGCGGCACATTTTGGTAATTTCATTGCAACTAATCTCGCAAGATATGTCTTTAAGTCGCACAAAATTTGTTGATACCTTTGTCTTAACTCTGAGGGTAAGTCGATCCATTTCTGACGCTCTGCACCACTCGCTGCAGGATAGGTGCAGACGACTTTGTTACTGCCAGCGACAGTGCTCTGATATGAAAACGTGGTACTGCGATTGACAAGTGTACGAGTTTCTATTGGCGCTCTGAAGGCTGTTGACTGCGTAGGCAAAATATTCACGACTAGAAACCGTTTTAGGTTGGCACTTAATCTGCACTTTGTCAGTAGAACGCAAATATGGAAGCTAACTTACCATCTGGACATATTGAAGCTCCTAAAGCATCGAGACTGTAAGATCTAACAGCATGAACATCAAATATTCACTCACTGTTAGCATATGAATATCCTCGTAACTTTTCGCTGCAGTACCGATAGTTCACACGGTCGATTGAATTCTATTCTTTCACCGTCGACGTGCATTATTCCCTTTTGTAGCCGGGCTCCATCATAAAATAGAAGTCTTTCGTCATATCTCACGGCGGCTTGTGTGAACTGGCATTTATTCTGCTTTTCGCATATCTGGATCAGATCACCGAGCAAAGACGAGTTTGTGAGGAGGCAATAGGTGATATATTTGTGGTTAATTGCTGAGCAAGATGTCTCGCTACATCTGCATATTGCCTGTGTTACCGTACATGGGAAACTGACTTCGGGAATGACCATTTCCTGAATATTCTGGCATCCAGCACATGAAAGCCTTGCTGGAACACAGGCTGAAAGATTTTTAAGAAAGGACACAGGGAGTTCCACATTTTAATATTATTAGCAGGAATCGATAGAATTCGGAAAGGTTGATTGTTCTTTTGAAGTAAAAAGTATGCAGTACCTCCTTATGATGTATCTCTTTAATGCCTAGTCGGCCCCTCTCTTCGTACGACAGGCGCATTTGTTGCGTGTTCTCAGTTTTCAATGGTCTGGCAATGTCTGTGGAAATTTTCAGTCATACCTAGTTCTACCAGGATCCAAAATTTTCCATATAAAAGTTAGGATCGGATGCATCCGAAGACGTTGGCCCAGTCACAGGACTGAACACGAAATATATGTGCTCGCGACCGCGGTGGTGCAGCAGCTCAGCATTCGTCTTTCCGTATTGTTTGGGAGCGAGTGGCTGGACTCGTCCATGGGTTTGATCCCCGGTAATGCAGGTCAGTTTGCAAACCATAAACCTTCGCTGACCTTGCACGCCAGGCCGTGGGTGACTCACCCGGTACTGCCTAGGTGCTCCGAGTGGAGAGACGGAAGCCAAGCCAGCAGACAGTCTCGGCTGTCGAGCACGGACACGGTTCAAAGGCCACAGCCTTGCTCAGCTCTGACTGCTTGCCGGCTAGAGGCAAAATGAGTTGGAAGCATCGTGGGGGACCATCGTCCGAGAATGTCGGCGCCCAGTCCAGGATGCCCTCTCGTGGAGGTGCTCCTAGTGGAGACGCACAGAGGGCCGCCCGCGTATGCCGGTCCCCGCTTAGCCTTCCTTAGAAGGGTTGACTGCTGGCCAACAGCCTCGGCAAAAAAATTAAAGGACATAAGTCGGGCTGTTTGAACAAGTTATGTGGCCG
This sequence comes from Mesodorylaimus sp. YZB2_4, assembly GCA_030248295.1. Classification (NCBI taxonomy): domain Eukaryota; kingdom Metazoa; phylum Nematoda; class Enoplea; order Dorylaimida; family Dorylaimidae; genus Mesodorylaimus; species Mesodorylaimus sp. YZB2_4. The sequence continues at coordinate 25,265 of JASANH010000055.1, read as the reverse complement.
CCAAGGTTGATAAGTTAGTGAACCTTCCCATTGTTTTCACGGCTAAACCCTTCTGTTCTCTGCCTCTGCGTGTCAATAATCAATAAGGCGCAGCGGGCGTGATTTGATGCCTGCCTTATGAATGCCTGCCCGAATCTTGTACTTCGTCTAACATTAGCGGTAGGCCAACAGTTCAAGCTGAATGGTAAAAAAAACGTTGAGCTTGCAGCAGGCATGCAATTTTTAACTTCTAAACTACAGCACGGTACAGTATAAAAACTTTGCGGTTGGCTCGAAAGAAGTCCAAAAAAATTGCTCGAGAAGAGAATCGAACCCAAAAGTTGTATGACACATTCGTTTCTGATCCCGCCGCGTTTATCACCACAACAGCCGCGATTCTTCTCGCTTTGATAGCTGTTATTTCTACATGCAGAAGCAAGGGCCTCTCTCAGAGACAATGGTGATCATCGTGGCACTTTCCATCGTGAATAATCGATTGACGTTGAGCCCTTGCAGTGAGAATATGACACTTCTGTTAGGCTACTGGAGCTTGACCTGGCTCTTTTATCAGCATTTATCATTATCTGACCCACCCCTGCTTCTGATAACCTGATAGATGACCAGTGGTGGAGGTGCTCTTGAACGCATGCAAAAAAGCAGTGGAATGTGAAGTCTGTTACACTCTCGCATGTTATCTGGGGGTTTTCTCATTACGGAATCGGCGTTCGTTCATCGCAGTCAAGTCAAGTGTGGAGGCTGATTCCCGTTTTTCGGTCCAAGTAAGATTTTATTCATCTGTGCGTCTGCGCCAAGCAACCCGCGTCAGTAGATTTAGGCAAGTAACCAGTTTGGAAAAGGAAAGACAGCTCGGAGAGTTTTTAAAGCCAAAAATTCCAGCCACTGGTGGACTCAAACCCTCGGTAGGCGAATTTATGGAGTGTTGCATCGAACGGCGCTGCACTGCGCCACCAACACACTGGACATCGCTGAAAGAACAGTGGTTTCACACTCACATCTTGTACCTGCTATTCTCCGCACACTAGTTGTACATGGATCTGCCCTATGCTGAGAACATTATGTAAATCTTGACCGCGCTGCTCGGGCCTTCTTCAAACCCAAGTCAGCGCTCGCCCTGCGCGAAGGAAAAACAAATATGAATTCCAGAGCAAAGAGCGCAGAGACTGAAACTGAGAGAAAACGCCTCGATGGAACAAAACGCACGCCGATTATGTCATGAGAAAACCCCCGCAAGAATTTTCATTCCAAGAGGCAAGCATGCATCCCAGGTTTTGGGGAAAGGCGTGGAACTTGCCAAGAATAGTTCGGTAGAGAACAGGAAACCTGTCTGAGGCAACAAAGGTTGGCACTGACCATTGTCCACTCGTATTTAGGAAATGGTCTCTTGGTCACTCTCTGCCCATCTACAATGTTTGGCGCAAGATAGTCCATCACGTGCAAACTACATATAGCGCAGATAAGGCTAGACAATTCTGTCATTTGAGTCAATTCGTGCTTGCTGTCTCCAAAAGAAAGATTGCATTCCAGATATTCACCGTTTCCGCTCTGAGAAAGTCCCTTCCGATTAGACAGGGAAGGCCTGAAAGCGGTCACAAACCGCTTGTCTTCTGACTTCTACCCGAAGTGTAAGGTCTCTGTGGCGCAGGAGGAGGACTCTTGACGCACAATGTCGGCAATCCAGCCGCTGTGCACGTCGGTTCGAAGCCTACCAAGCTCAGTTCTTTTTGACTTCTGAAATAATTCTTTTTTTGTTCCACAAGCATGAATTCCCCATCGTTAATTATTGATATATTCTGTTATATTTTTCCTCTAATAGTTTAAACTTCTACTTTTTGCGCTGAGCTCCTCGTCATATAGACATGAAGACGTGCAGTCCATATTCGTGCATACAGTTTGAAACCAGAAAAATCTCAACAACAAATCACAGGAAGTAAATAAAAACAGCATTATTATGAAAGAAACTGGCAATCGTTCCGAGTGAGACAGTTCCCCGACTTTTGGCATTGGTCAGGTGAGCGCTTACAGTAACCCCAGCCCGCACCCTCTCTGTTCACTGTTTGAATCTTACGCTATTTGTGATAAGTGGCTAAAAACGACCCTGCCTGAGGTAATTTCTGGCACCAGAAATTCCCCGACGCATGTCCTTTAAAGCCGGCTATTCCGATCCTGCTTAAGTCCCCTGGTACGGCGTGGTGGTGCTAGGCCCCCATTGGAACGGCGTGTTGGCGACAGTAAACAGTGTTCGTTTTACTGGTAGGCTGCTGCGGTTTTTTTTTTAAAGTTTCAAGTTCTTTCAACCCAGTTTGCCTCTAGTTGGCCAGCCATGGCCGTGATCCACCGACTGCATTTGGCTCGCTGTTGGCATTGCCACAATCTGCACCAGAACCTGGTACAAAGTACGTGGATCACCTTCGCCTCCGAATGGCTAGTATCGATGCTCATATCCGACAGAGAATTGAACTGAATCAACTACGCCAGAAGCTGCAAGACGACAAGAAGTCTCACTCATTGTCCCTTGAAGTACATGTAGGTGATTGAGTAAAAAAGCTGAACTGTCATTTCAAAGCCGGCATGTCTAGAAAATTAAGCCTTCATTGGTTAGGTCTATTTGAAGTGGTCAAGATACCAGGTGAGTCTACGGTCTTGGCAATTTGCAGGACACATCTAAGCTTTGGAGCGCAGGCATCCTCAGCATTTGGTCGGGACGCTTGGAAGGCACTGCGCCTGTTCAAGAGGTTCTCGACGCCGTCAACGATTCCTTGCCCATACAGGACAGTAGTGCGCCCATTGTACCCCCTGCTTCTGCTTCTTCGACGAGAAAACAAAGGAAATTATTTGGATTCCCGATATGTGCAAATCTGTATTGTTCCCGCTCAGCGTCATGATGAGCTTGGTGAATGAAAATGCCCAAAGCTTTGTTATTTTTATATATGTGCGTATTTTTCTAAATTTTTTGAGTGTCTGGGCTGGCACCGTCTCATCGTCAGCTCCCCCACGGCGCTTCTATTTCATTTTGCCTCTAGCCGGCCAGCAGTCAAACCTGAGCAAGGCTGTGCGCGGACCTGCACACGGAGCAGCGTCCCTCTGCGTGTCTCCACTATGAGCTTCTCCACGCGAGGTCATCCTGTGCCACACCGACTTCCTCGAACAAGGGTGGGTTGGTTGGGAGCCCTGTCGTGCTGGACAGCCGAGACTGTCGACCTATTTGGCTTTCATCTATCGACTCGGCGCACCTCGACGGTGCCGGGTAAGTCACCCACGGCCTGGCGGCAGGTTAATGATTCGAAAACCCACCTCCAGCACCGGGGATCGAACCAAGGGCGAGGCCAGCCACTTGGTACAAAGCAGTCGTACGGGTAGACGAATCCGAGTCGCTGCACGCGTCTCTCGAAAACATCTTTAGCTTATAAGTGAAAACCCCTATTTAATCAGTCTCTTCCGATTTTAACGGACTTCGATCCGATCCAAAATTTTATCTGTTCAAGCTGTTGCCTAAAATTGCTTGAAAGTGGTGGAGCCAAAAATTATACTTACGCTGGTTTTTTCTCCTGCAACCATCAAATGTAGGCGATGGCATTGGATCGCGGTAGATGGGACCATCTACAAATTTTATGCATTGTGAGCACGCCTGGTCGCATCCAATTCGCGGTAGGGCAACCTTGCGAGATCCAACATCATGATAACCAGCATTCCTAGCGCTGCTTCAAAATATCGCTTAGCTACCAGAGAAGGAACACTGCTGGTTTTTATCACAATTATCACATACGCTAACAATTTAAGAAGTCACTCAGCAAGTAAGAAAATATCACCGTCTATTAACCACCTGCAGCAGCACTTACTTCTAATCCGACGATATCCATTTAATGATGTGCAATATTGCGCCTCGTCCTGGTGTCTTGGATTAAATTTGTCATGAAACTGCGATTTTGACAGGCCAGGATGAAATGTGCGATTGTAGTAAGTTATGAACGGTTCTTTGGAAATCTTATCATCGAAATGCATACCATTGCATGTTTGCTGACATATACCAGCCCAGTTGTTCACCATTACTCCATCAGCGACTCCGATGACATCGCAGTATGGCGCAATTACGTATTTTTGTTTCATGCACACACTCGCTGCGCATTCGCAAAGGAACTGTTCAATTCGGCAAGTAATGCTTCTTGCCCTTCTGCTCCCGGCCAAACGAACACGCGTCGTGCTGCCACATTCTGAACACGATAAATCCGCGCTTACGGCATCTATGTATGCAGCACAGATTACGAGCACGATCAAAAATTCACGAGAAGAAAGTGATATAAAATTAGAATATAGACTTACAAGATCGGTATACGCATGGCGAAGCAGTGTAGACTTTGCCGTGGCATTCGCCCGTACCTGTAACAAAGACACGACGTTTCGGCCTCTTCCCACACCATAGATGGAAACAACTGGCGACAGGACAGAAATTGAATCTCAAATACCGTAATATGAATCTTGCGTCAGATGATACTGTATCTGAGGTTTACCAGGCGTTGGACGAAAAAATGTGATGATGTGCATGGAATGCATATCATCACACAAAAACACTTGGGCTTGGCCTGGGATACCCCACAGCGTCATCATGTTACTGTAGCGTGGACGATTCATGCCAGCTTTTGTAAACCCTACAGAAATGCAGGAGTGCGTGCAAACTCGAAAGCAGACGGTCCTATGTTCTTATTCCGAGCCAGTCCAAGGTGGATCTGTACGAAAAACAGGTGGAAATCAGAATTCCGCGCAGTTTCAGGTCAATAGGCACGATTACAGGAGAGGAAGTGAATCTATTGATTTTACTAGCGGGCAAAAAAACTACAGACGCGTGCACTTGGTCTTACCTATCACAGTTGAGTGACTTAGCGTTGCAGGGGCAAAAGTGGATGGAATAGTCGTATAAATGGGCTCATCGCATAATTTGCTTCCTGAAAACATCAGTCGTCTCATAAAGGCTTGTGCACCAAGTTTTCAAGGAAACTATATGGTATCAGACGATGTGTAGCTAGCAACGCATGGGCTTCCACGCAAAGAAAATCCACTGAGAGTTCTGTTAAACAGATTTTATCGCTCTTTCAGGTGATGCCTGGTACATGCGCCTATGGTAAAGCCATGGGGCTGCCCGCGCACGTCATCAAAGAAGCCACTGAAAGTAGGGACTTCATTGTAAGTTTGGAGTCAACATGTCAGGTTCTAAATATGTTTTTCTGGAGATCAGGCTTTCCAGATCAGACTTGATGCCCTATCTACTGAGGATGGGCAGAAAAAATTTTCTGAAGCTTGTCCTCCTTCATTTTTGGAAATAGTGTTTACTACCTGAGGTGAACGACTGGCAGGGACAGCACTGTATCCCACAGTAGATACTTTGCCGTCCGAGGAGGTGGAATTTCAGTATAAGACATGACTTACATGTCCTCACTTCGTCATGTACCTGAACCTTCGACTGGGCAGGCGGGGGCGTACACAAGATCACTACAGGACACCATCCTTGAATTTTCAAAGCACTGCTAACTATCAACGAGTCTGCTTATATCGCTGCAGTAATCCATTAGCGGGGTATTATGAAAAAGGAATGCAAATTTTGGTGTTTTATTGGGTATGTACATTTCGTGAATTCCTCGAAGAACAAAGCCCCACCAGTGAATCAGGTAGCTGTTTGATGGTCTGCTCGGTGATCGGAATTGTGTGGCCTGGAATGCTTCGCACCCAGCCGTCATGTCACACTTTTCTCTCCATAATTTAATGGAAGCACTTATGTTTTGAATGGTATTGCTTAAATCGCAAACAGAAAAATATTCTAGCGACTCGTTGACGCAAGACTGAGAGTTGCATTTTCAGACGTGCGTGACATTGCATGTTATTTGGATTCGTTCACTCAATGGAAGCTGAACAATAGCTCTACAATCCATCACCATGCGGTTGCAGGAAAGTCTCATAGTGACTGGTTCTAGAATGAAATCCAGATCAAAAACTGGGGGGGGGGGGGCATAATTAGAATGAAGTAGTGGTAAGTGGTTTGAAGCCCCTTATCATGAATAGTAAGTGAACTGCAGCACACTGACAGCTAAGAGCTGGTCAGTGCAAAATGAAGAAAGCGTTTCGACGCCTTCCTTATTTAGCATGCTTGGGGCCCGCGGGGCCCCAAAGAAAGATTGTCTTTGCGTTATATCGATCTGAACACTTAAAAGTTTAGAGCCCACGCCATCATTTGAGGAAACCGTTATCTGGTCCAGAATGCCCTCGAGTGCAGGTGCTCCTGCGCTGCTGTGTGTCTGGTTCATTCCCCACCGCCCTCTTTATGTCGTCTTAAATCGATTAATAGGTAAAACCATAGATGGCAATTTTTGGAGTTTTTTGTGATTTTCACCCTGAACATGTGAAGACAAAGTATATAACATACCTAAGGCACTGTATATTTTCTGGAAGCGAGCACCGAGGGGCACACATAGTGTAATTTTCAAAGGGGGTTTCGTTTTTCCATATCGAGTTATTCGAACAAGGATGTGCAGAAAATTCTGAATTTTGACCTTAGGCGGGAACATCTCACGGACGCTGGGACCTGAAAAATTTTGCAAATTATTAGCATCAGCCACAATAATTTGCTGCCAATCGATTTAAGTGTATCGATTATATTCTACAGCTTTCAAAATTGTTGGCACCAACTTGGCTCCAACTTGTCAGAACGACGTGCTGATGAATCCGTGGTTTTTTCATTTTTGCTTCAGATAACTTACGTGAGATGCCAATTATTCGGGCCATAATCCATGGGACGTGGTACGGTCCTCCATGCAGTAACTTTACTATGTGCCACAGCAACAACGATATTTCAATCTGAAGTCATAGAGCAACGAAATTTCCTTTATTCGTGCAACTTGGCAAAAAATTAAGTGATACTAAAGAATTTTCAAAAATTTTTTGTTTGGGCTTGACTCGTATTATGATGGGTACCTGGCTGGGACTACAGTATGAGAACCCGACTAATTTTTCCTGCCCAACTCGCGAAAGGAGAAGCGGAAATCGATAGCATTTGGTGCAGACATGAGGAGATAGTGGTGCTCGCTTCCAGAAAATATACAGTACCCTAGGTATGTTATATACTTTGTCTTCACATGTTCATGGTGAAAATCACAAAAAACTCCCAAAACTGCCAGCTGTGGTTTTACCTTTTTTTCGATCTTTCGTATTTGATCACGAGCTATTATTTCTAGAAAAATCTGTTATCCGACAACGGAAAGGTAAGCCCAGCCACCTAACCTAACCAAATGCAAGGTGAAGCGAAGTTGGCCGGGCTCCTCGGCGGCACATGCTTGAGTGGGTTATACTTATCCAGACGTGATATACCGTGTTTCCTTGAAATTTTCATCAGGCGAGAAATTTTTTCAAATGGGTCCCAAAGAGGGGAGAATAACCAGAGGGGAGGGGGGGAAGGTTTTTCGAGGGGGAAAAAAATTCAAACATTTTTCAGATACCATTATAGGAAGATAGACAGTCTAAAGCTTCCTAATAAGCACTGCTAACTTCGCTTTATTTCACTAGTTCTCTTCCCGAATTCATGCTACTCCTAGCCGAATTCAATCAATATGCACGATATCTTCGTCTTTAACCTCATCTTCATCATCTGACTTTTCAAGAAAAACATTTTTATCTTGCTAACACTCACGTCCTTCACATTTTCCACACCTGATGATTCTGTGCGGTAATTCAAATTCGTCCCCGGGGGAGGATTCCCAGAGGGGAGAGAATAAAGTTCAATCGGGGTCTAGACGGGGAAGAATAATCAGAGGGGGAGGATTTCGAGGGGAGGGCAGGGGGGCGGGGAGAATTTCGAGGAAATACGGTATCTACGTTTATGTTACGTTCAGGGCGATGCTCTCACTCGTACTCCCACACTCACCCATAATGCATGCTTCCGTGATGTACTCGGTGCGTCGTGGAATCATGGGATCAACTCCCTGCGGGATTTTATGTTCTCTGTTTTTCACCAAAGGTCAATACCCTCATGAATATACTTATTCGTATTTTGTAGTAAGTTTGGAAGTTTGTAGTTTTGGAATGCGATTGCCTTCTGTTACCTCGAACTTACTTGAAAAGCAGTGAGGAATTGTTGCAGTAATGTTGCATCTGTCGTGACAGCATGAGTTGAATGAGTAGCATAATGTGAATTCACGTGCAGCCCAAGAAACTCAATTATCAAGCTCAAAAAGATATGCAAAGCTGTTTTTGATAACTTTGGGAAAACTAGAGAAGCTGACACCCATTGAAAATCAAAGATAGATCTAATTCGTTATAACATCAATTCCTGCCCTAACTGTCTCTGTATGATCGATATCTTTTCCCACCGATCGCAATGCTGGCTCGCAAGAAAATGAGCCTTACCAGGCTGGAAGTGACTGGTACAGCCAGAATATCTTGCGCCAATGAAGCAGCTTGGATATGACTTAATCACAAATGGGGAGGGAGAGTGGCGGCTATACTACGGATGGATGGCATAAGCTAGCAAGCACTAGGCTCGCACACACTAGTCTATGCAGCTAGGCTGGTAGGGGACTGTACGAGTGAGATAACTGCAATACCACAAGACGCACAATCAGCAGGGGCCAGTTTCACCAGTGCCAGCCCAATTTCAGGACAGGTACAAATTCAGGGCACTGTTCAGGACAGCCACTTGAGACAACGCTGAGACACCAATTTAGGGCGTGCAATAGAGGTATCTTATCCGTTTTCGCGACTGTTTCACGGGATTTCATACCATGGGATTATGCTTTATAGTAATTTCATCACGCATATAAGTTTAAATTTTTTTGTGTGTGTCCCTCCCCTGTCAAGGGCATTTATTTGCTTGGTTAAAGAATAAAATGATGATGGTGCGATTCTGTTATCTCTTTTTGGCTTCAATGGCTATATAAGAACGGTACAATTTTAGTTTAGCTGACAAAGAGCCGTTTTCGCTGGTCGAGAGAGCTAAGGCAGTGCCAAAATCCTAAGACCCGAAGAATCCCAAAATTGCTTTGAAAAGTCTGCTCAAAATTGCCCTATGTAGATCAAGGGCGATTGCCCTGAGCCCGACAGCTGTGACAGCATCAGGACATGGCCGAGGTCGTCCTAAACTTAAGACAGCTTGGTGTCTTGGGGTGGTGTGATATAGTTACACAGGACCTGGAGTTACCGAGATCACTATACCGACTAGTACGCAGGGGGTTACCTCGCTCGTTCTGGCCGGTGACGCGCTCATGGGAACTTATTGTTAGATTTGTATTGCGTACGTGCGATATCGGGGTGGGTTCTTGATCACCCAACCGGCCTCGTGCTTGTCGGTACCAAGGCAACTAGCTCGATTGTGGTTTGGTTTTCCACAATGGTCGCATGGTGACGAAGCCTGATTGTTGTGGAAAGCATGTCGAGCCCGAGCTGCGTTAGCACACTCAGAGACGGCGTAGCCCTGGAACCCGCAGGAGGAACATCTGCCCATCCATACCGTTTGGGCTAAGGAACGCCCCGGCCATTTTATGCGCCATATTGAAGTCAGTTCTGGCGGAACTGAATTGGACCCAGTGCCTCGTATACCTCGACGACATTTGCATCTTTGCATCGACATGTGAGGAGCATCAGTCCCAATTGCAGGCAGTGCTCGAACAGCTACATACACAAGGTGAACCTGAGAGTGAAGTTGTCTAAATGCCGGTTCTTAGAGAGGAGATACCTTTCTTGGGTCACATTGTCACCCCTAGTGGCCTCAAAGTAAATCGGAATAAGGTCAAGGCCGTGGTAGAAATGCCAATACCAAAGGATCGGAGGGCAGTCAGACGATTTTTGGGCATGTGTACGTTTTATAGACCTTTCATAAAAGACTTTTCAAAGATCGCACGTCCTGTATTTGCATTGACCAAGGAGAATGTGAAGTTCGAGTGGAACGCAGACGCGAACCGGGCCTATGGTGAGCTGAAGAAGAGGATGACATCCGCACCCATCTTGGCATATCCGGATTTCCATAAGCCATTCACAATATACACGGGCGCTAGTCGGGAAGGACTGGGAGGCATCCTAACCCAGGTGGGGGATGACGGCCATGAACACCCTGTAGCTTATGCCAGTCGAACGTCGTTGTCGAGCGAAGCTAAATACCCAATGACTGAACTATAAGGGTTAGCCGTGTACTGGGCAGTGAAGCTATTCAAGCCCTACGTCTATGGGCAAAAATTTACCATCATCACCGATCACTTGCCATTAGTCTACATTTTCAAAGTAAGTCCCATGACAGGCGCTTTGCAAGGTGGATAGCCCATCTCTCAGGTCTCCATTTCGAGATCAGGTATCGCCCTGGTGAGAAACACTCAAATGTGGACGCCCTGTCGCGTGCTAGTTTGAACCAGGTCAAATTAGCCGACATTGAAACGTGTAGTCTAAGAATCAGATTTGGACGCCTGGGAGGAGCACACTAAGTTAGCAGAGCTAGCATCACAGCAACGCAATGACCCAAGCTTGCGAGCTCGCATTGACTTTTTGGAAAACGGAGTCCTACCCTCCAGCGAAGCACTATCCAAAAAGTTCATCGTAGAAAGACCGAGATATATTATGAAGGATGGAATCCTAGTCCATCTAATGCGTTGGAGCAAAAATACTGATCCCGTGTTTCAAACGGTCATCCCTCATGGTATCGAGGGGGACATTTTGCATCAGTGTCACGGCGACATGTTTGCCGCCCATTTCGGGGTAGGCAAGACATTTGTTAAAATATCTCAACGCTACTATTGGGACGGGTATTTCCAGGACGTCGAGGGATACATCAAACATTGTTCATGGTGTGCTAGGTTCAAGGATCCCGCTCAAAGACAAGTGTCACCTTTACAACCCATGCCAGTCACTACTACGCCTTGGGAGCGGGTAGGGATTGACATCCTAGGAACACTGCCGCAAACTCCTTCGGGAAATCAGTACGCCATTGTTTTCACGGACTATTTTACGCGTTGGGTCGAGGCCGTCCCTTTACCTGACCACAAAGCCGAAACAGTAGCTCAAGCCTTCATCAAAGACATCATATGTCGATATGGCAGCTGTAAAGAACTACTGTCGGATCGGGGAGCCGAATTTCTATCCGGTATGATGAGAGAGATATGCCGGCTGTGTAACACAGACAAAAAGAATACCACCGCCTACCATCCCGCTAGCAATGGCTAACGGAACGAGATAACAAAGTACCAGGTACCATGTTGGGTATGTACGCGAAGCAGTTTGACACGACCTGCGACACGGCACTTCACTTCGTTTTTTTCGCATATAGGTCATCTATCCAGGCATCTTTGAAATTCTCGCCCTACAGAATACGTTTTGGGCCGAAGGAGCAGGGATCTCCACTGAGCGGTGGTCTGTTCTTTTCTTTCGTATTTGCCGACAGTAAAAGATGTCCCGTGAACTAGTTACGTGGTCGAAACCGATTTATTCGGTACCGACAAGACCAGAGTTTTGGTGAGCATCGAGTATATGTGGTGAGGTTCTTCAGGCGCGGCCAACAGAAGCACCTAGTAAACGCCTAGGCTAGCCTGCAGCCAAATCAACGTCATCACAGTGGGACACCAAGCTGATTGTGAAATGACTGTCCTAGAATTTAGGACATGCCTTGGGATCTAGAGCTGTGACACTGTCCCCAGATCCCCACGCAGGAAGGCGGGAGCTTGGAATGTTTTTCACAACCATTTCATTAAATTTACTTTTTTTCGCTGTCAGAATACTCTGACCGGGTGCAAGAATTTCTGACCTGACCCTGCCCTTGACCGACCCTTCAAAAAATTTTCTGACCTGACCCTGACCTTGACCAGACCCCAAGAAATTTTCTGACCTTGACCAAGGGTTGGTCAATCAGGGTTTTGACAGAATTCTGAACTTGACCTTGAGGTCATTTCTAACACTAGTGTAGCACCTACCCAGTGACACGAACAGGAAATTCAGCTTTTGTGCAGCCAGCATGCTGATAGCTTTAAGCATACAACCTTCTGCTATATGACTAACGACCATCGGCCCTTGTGTTTCCATCTCTTTACTGCCTGAATAAAGTGGCTGAGGTAGGGCACGCCATTTTACACACATTTATTTCTAAAAAAATCTGTTATCAGACAAGAAAAGTTTAGCCCAGCCACCCTACTCTGACCAGATGCAAGGCAAACGAGGTTGGCTGGACTCCCTCGGCGGCACACGCTTGAATGGGTGATACTTCTGTGGACGTGATATATCTACGTTTATGTTGCCTTCAGGGCGAGGCTCACAATCGTACTCCCACAGTCACACAACGCAGGCCTCTGTGATGTACTCCGTGCATCGTGAAGTCGGGGGGGGGGGGGGCAATTCCCTGCAGTGTTTTATGTTATTTGTTACTCACCGAAGGCCCACATGCATACATACTTATTCCTTTTTCGGAGTAAGTTTGAAAGCTTGAAGTTTTGGAATACGATTGCCTTTTGTTACCAGGGCTTACTTGGGAAACAGTGAGGACTTGCTGCAGTAAGGTTGCATTTGTCGTGACAGCACGAGTATTGTATGTCTTGCAAACGCCCTGTTGCACTTTCTATTAGTGACAGTGCAGCAATTCTGTTTGATCACAATTTTTCTCAAAACGCCGCCGAGGGAGCCCAGTCAATTTCGTTTGCCTTGCATTTGTTTAGAGTAGCGTGGCTGGGCTAACCTTTTCGTTGTCTGGTAACAGATTTTTTCTAGAAATAATGGTACTTTTTCGCACCCACATTTGGGTTAGGAATTCAGAATAGAGAGAATAAATTTGTCGTCTACTCCCTCCTGAGCTGACGCAAATTTCGTACAAGGAAGGTTGCCACGTTATGTTCTGTCAGTGTAGCCTACTGCGCATAAGTTCCAGAGTGGCTGGGCTAAACAGGCGGCTAATATGGCTCTTGATAGGCAGGGGTTTTCACACTCTTAAAGCATTCCACACTCAATGACAAGAGCAAGAGTCTTAGACTCACCGACAGGATGGCAATAAACTTTTAGACTATTAAAAGGGAAAGACGCTCTAATTTTTTATTGATGTCCGAGAATTAATATAAAAATTAGCAAAAAATTCATGAAATGAAACTGGGAAAGGTAGTACATGTGGTTTGATGCGTCTTCGGAGCAGGCCAGTCCAAGCTGACAAAAGGTGATCAAGAAAGATCCTGCCTGGCTCTGGCTGGTCACATGTACTCGCGGTTTTAGGGTTGACAAGCGGACCATAACAACTAGCCTCATTTATGTCACCAGCTTGGGGAAGGTGGCTCCTAGAAGATGCTCACATCTGCAGCTCTTGTACAGTGGATATTTCAGGGACTGTGTTGTGAAAAATGTAATTATACTTGCAGGACAGGTCTCTCTTTCAATTGCGCAATCTCCTACGCAGGCTGGGATTTTGATGAATGTGCAGCTTCGTAAGACATTCTAGCAGCAATTGGGCACAACGAAATTCAGACACTGGGACGTTTTGCGTGCCTGGCGCTTTTGACCCAATGCATGGAATCGTAAGCGCGGTAGCGCTTACCTTAGGAATAGAGTAGAAAAGTATAGACGAGGGGTGGGGTGCGTATGTTTTGTGTGTGTGGCCTGTGGAAAGTACAGATCAGCTTTTTTGGCACCGCCCGCGCGCATGTGGTATAGCACGGGGGTATGCATGGTCACGTGTTGAAGGCGTGGCGGCGGGTGGCAGCGAGGTGATGTTATGATCAGTGTTTTCTCGAAATTTTTAGTGATGACATAGGTATTTTATGGATGAAGTGTGTGGAGAATTTTGCGCTGGACAAGATAAAAGTAATTTCGAGGTTTTTCTAGGTGGGATGAGGTAAAAAAGTGAGAGGAAGGGGGTTCGTGGCGAGACGATGTAGGTAGCCGTGCGTGTTTGTTATAGGCAGCCGCGTTGCGGTGCGTTGTGCAATTCATTTTACGTCGGGTGAACGCTTGGAAGGATGCTCGCGGTTTGATGTCGCCGTGATTGTTTGTGGCAAGATCTGTTTACTAAGCTATAACGTTTGGTTGGTTAGTTATTTCACAATTTTCGCATATAGGGGTAAGTTTTTAAAAATGTTTGGAGAAGTGTGTGTGTGTGTGATGGTTTGGGCAATTCTTCGGAATGAAGGAAATTTTTTATTGGAGAAATTAGTTGCAGTATGGGCCAGGATATGCCGAAAGTTTTGAGTTATGTTGTGGAAAATGTAGGTGGTGTGTGTGTGACTGTTTCAAGCGGAAAAGAAAATGGGGGCGTTGCTGGTTAGGGTTGTTTTTGAGGCATAGCAATTAGTACGAGTTTTAGTAGAACTATGAGTCATGTGTATTGCGTAATAGGGGGCAATAGTCGTGTTCGTGGGCATAGGTAGGCAACAAGTTGGTTGTGGAACAAATTATCGAGGTAAAGGAAAGTATGCAGGATTGTCGATGGGTGTGAAATGTAGGAATAGGTTGGGTACTGCAGTGCTGTGTTATTGGGCAGTATGACGAGAGTTTCGGGGTGTGGTGGGTGTACAAACAGGTGGTTATTTACCAAGGTGTCGGTTCAGTGAAATATGATTATTATTAGTAGTTTTGTGACGAATGTTTTAGGCTGTTTTAAAGGGGAAAAAATTTTTTAGGTGGGTGCTTAAAATGTTAGTCACATTGCGCAATAGTACGAAATGATCGTATTTCTGTGCATCGGTGGTAGTTAGCCTGTAGAGCAAGCTTTTGGAGGAAAGGGAATATATTGTGGATTAGTAATCGGGTTTGTAGGTTATTTTGAAATGCCAGCATGTTTTAGTGGAGTAGGTTATAATTAGGTTATATATGGAATTTTATAAATGTTTTTATGCATTGTTGTTAGGTTGGGTAGCAAGTTTTAAAGGAGTAGAATGTGTTAACGATTATGAAATCATTTTAAAGAGTTTTTCAAGTGTAAGTAGATTTTATTCCAGTTTTCTGTCCACGGAAATTTTGAGTGCTGACATAGTTGGTTTAGATATGAAGTTTGTAGAGAAGTTCTCGCTGTACAGTAGAAAATAAGGGTAATTTTTTTGAAATCAGGTGGAAAAGAAAATTTTGTCGATGGTGGTACGCGAAATAGCGATTTGGCTATTTGGTGTGCTGTGATTTTGTTAGGGTCGCATGTTTGTTTATAGGCGGGCGGGTTGCGGTGACGTTGTGCAATTCATCGTAAGCGCGGGTTAGCTTAGGGAATAGAGATTAGCGCCATAGGCGAGGGGAGGGGGGCGTATGTTTTGCGTGTGTGGGCTGTGGAAAGTACAGTGGGGGATTTTTGGCACGGTCGGTGTGCATCTGGGATGGCCCAACCCGGACATATTTTCGACCAGAAGCCGAGACTTGATGTCGTCGTGATTCTTAGTAGTGAAATTTATTTGTTCACTTATCTAGTGTCGTTAATTCGGTCGACAAATCATCCACAGCGCCAATCATGCCATATACTTTGGGTTGGTCCTTATACTTTGGGTTGGTCCATTTCATGGACCTTTTTTAGTGGGGTTTATAAGTGCTTATAAATATTTATTTGAAGTGAAGATGAATGTGGTGACTCATCCATGGATGGGATTTGGGTCTGCAGAGGAGTTCGGTGAGCACTTGTGTTCTCCTCCTGCAGATGTTCTTCACATATCCTCACATTACCAGCAGTTAGCCGAAGCAACATAAGGCAAGGAGCCTAGGTAACACACGCTCGGAATGTTGAACACACAAGTGTATAGTGGCAGATAATATTTCAGTTTACATGCAGGAAAACTTTTTTCTCTCGTTCAGTCCCTGTTGGGGCATATTCTAAAAACAGTGTTCGGAGTTTTAGCTCGTTGTCGTGAGTCAGTGAGTCGTGAGGTTCTGTCGTCTGCCAGATTGCCTGAGAAATGAGATATGCAACTTCAGGCAGGAACATTGTAATGACAACTATTTGTAGCCGAGTAAATTTAATACTTTTATTGTAACTGCTCATGAGAGTTGGCTCCATCTTATGATTTGTGCATGAGGAAATGATCTATTTCTTGCGTGCATACGCGTGGACCTGTCGATGTGTCCACGCTAGCCTTTGCTGACACTGCTTTTGGATCGCAAACGCGTTGTCTTTCTGTTGCATCGTGTCGGTAGGGAGTCGATGGACAGGATAATCTTATTTCCCTGATCTATATTACCTTGTTCAGTGGATAGGCCAGTTTTTCATTACTCTATATGGCACTTGTTAGGTGCAGCGATCAGTGAACTCTGGGGCTCGAAGCTAAAACGCTGTGATTTTATAAACTTATAATCGGGTCCATAATAAAGCGTTTGGAAGTCGTGAAAAAAGCTTCCTCTAAAGTCCCTAACCAGGTGCGACCGGATCTTTCGGTTCCGGTGGATCCGGCCGGATCTGACTGGATCCGGTTCCGGTACCGGATCCGGATCTTTTCTGCCGGATCTTACCGGATCTTTGAATTTTGGACTGCTTATGACAAAATGAAGAATTTGACCACTTACGACAGTCAACTGCAATTGATGAACACGGATGAAATTCGAGGCGTCATCAGCCTGCGCGACTCGTTGCTGGAATCGATCGATGACCGTTTTTTTAATCCAACGCCAAACAATGGTCTCGGTGGGGTCACTGTCACCTACAACCTGGAGGATACGAGCACGTTCGCCATTTCAACGATTTTGGATCCACGTTTTATGACTCGCTACTTCAGCAGCCAAGTCGCTTTGGGACAAGCAAAGGATCAAATCGTGGAAGAAATTCGCAATTTACTAGAAATTGAGGCTGCTCCATTATCCCCACCCAAGAAAAAATCACGTCCATATGCTCGCCGGCTCATTTTGGAGAAACCAGTGTCTCTGTTGGATAAGTGGGACACGGTCGACGAGGACAGTCACAGCGGTGGCGAACAAGAGGAGAACGTTCCTGTCCGCACGCCTTTGATGATGCTTCAGGAGTACTTGGATCAAACGAAAATTTCGCTCCGTGACAACCCATTGGACTGGTGGCGAGTGGAGGCCAAAAAGTGGCCGCCCCTGGCTGCGTTGGCCAAGAAATATTTATCGGCTCCTCCTGGCAATACATCCTCCGAAAGTGCCTTCAAGTACGCCTCTGACGTTGCCTCTAAGGAGAGGTCCAGATTATTGCCGGAGAATATTGAGAAACTGTTATTTTTAAGATGTAATTTGAGAGCCGTTAATTTCGATTTATCTTTTTTGTCGGAATGAGCGCATTCTCAAGGTTGATGATCGATTATTATGATTAATTGCTTTGATTTTTCATTCTGAATGTTTGATTTGTCTTATCTTATGATTTGAATTGACGAAAAACGAATTTGATTGAAATTTTGTTAAAATTTTTTTATATCAGGTAGATCCGGTAGATCCGGCTTTTTCAGATCCGGTAGATCCGGATCCGGCCGGATCCGGATCTTTTTTGGATCCGGTCGCACCTGGGTCCCTAAGCCATTATGCTTCGCGGAAAAGTTTTATTTGAGTACCTACCTGAAAATTTATACGTCTGGTCAGCAGAAGCCACCCAGCTAGATCTACTGTAGCTACCCATTCTCGAGGCCCTGACATTTTTTGAATGTTAAACGGCTGTGCACCTTTTGGGGTCTATTGCCAATAGCTGAAGATATCATCACCCTGGCGGCAGACGCTGTATTGCAAGATTCGCATATCCTTGGCATTCAGAGATAGCAAGAGGACATTTGACCAGAATATATTTGATACGAATGGGAAATGACGGCTCAGTCCCGATTTATTGCGCATTCCCTGATGTATGGATAGGCAATGCGGAATTAGGTGTTAGACTCGCTCCTCGTGCTTGATTTTATCGCGATCAGGAAATCGTCAAGCAGAAGCATGCAAGGTCCGCTGCTTCTGGAAAAATACCTTGGTGCATCAGCATTGCCTAGAGTAGCATCTGGCATGGCTGGTGACATGAATGAGGCTAGTTGTTATGGGCTACTTGTCAACCCTAAAACCGCGAGTAAATGTGACCAGCCAGTAGTCAGGCAGGATCTTTCTTGATCACCTTTTGTCAGCCTGGACTGGCCTGCTCCAAAGGCGAAATCTTATGATTTATGTTCCTCAGCTGAGGTACATAAATTTATTATACCTCAGCTTAGGCGCAGTCACGAATTGTGACATGCTAAGTTCGATTCGATAAATAGGACTTGATCCACGCAAGCAACTTGACTGGAACACGATGATGATTTTGGAGTGTCGACAATAAAGAGCAACGGAGAATCTGATCGAAGGCTTCTGCCAAATCGAAATAAACCGCAAGGACGAACTTATAATTAGGACTATCCGACCGATCCGACTTCTAACACTGCAAGACCAAGCATAATACTGCACGCGTGGGTCTCATCACGTGCTAATAAAATTGGTAACAAAAGTTGTTATTGGTGTACCCACAAGATTACGGAAATGGCGTTTTAAAATACATTCTTCCACAGTTTTTTTAAACATTATTATTTCTGTGCAAGCGCAAAAGAATAAGCATAAGCAGGAACAAAGGACTTGAAGCGATAGAAAAAGATTCATTATTTCGCAGCCGCAACCGAATTTATTTTTGGCAGTGGCTGGACAATAATTGTTTT
This sequence comes from Mesodorylaimus sp. YZB2_4, assembly GCA_030248295.1. Taxonomy (NCBI): domain Eukaryota; kingdom Metazoa; phylum Nematoda; class Enoplea; order Dorylaimida; family Dorylaimidae; genus Mesodorylaimus; species Mesodorylaimus sp. YZB2_4. Next base: position 6,696 of record JASANH010000055.1, on the reverse strand, counting down.
TATTCCAAGCGACTTCATGGCCTCTTGATCGTGGCGAAACAAGGCCAAATATCCCAGTCGAAATGCCTTAACTCCTATAAAATACAAGGGCAATCTCATGGCATGATGCAAGACTCCAGTCAAATCAGAGCACACGGACATCCATCGCCAGATGGTCGTATGTTCAATTACGCCCATAGCATGGTCAAAACTGGTGCCTCTCACAGCATCGATTCCGATGACCACTGGCTGAGGTGTTCTGTCTTTAACAATGTTATCAGCTATTCACATAATGTGATCAATTATTTGAAAAAGCGCAATGGTTAATTGCAAAATTGATAATCTTAGTTTTTCTTTCCATTTTGCTTTGGCTGCTGTTGTCATTGTGTCTGCTTTGCGTGACTGAAGGATCAAACCAGCGGCCACTCCGGCGCATAGGACGCCCATTACAATACATGAACAAATTTTGATGGTATAAATCATATTGGAAATAATTTCGTCTCCTCCTACTTGATTGGCTCTCGCATTCTTTGCAAAACTTGTCCAAATTGTGGTGTTATCGTTTCCTTGAACTGCAGCCAAACCTCGAGTAAATATTGGTGATAGGTGCAAGGCGCCAACTGCAAATGAGATGGCAACGAAGAGCCACGCTACGCTAGGTTTGTTTATGAATGGGAACAAAAGAGGAAAGCAAAAACCAGTAGTCTTTCCAATGAGAGGAAAACTGTGAGTATGCTCGTGCTAAGTTTCATACCGTCACCGATAACCCACAGTTCGCACAAGATGTCAGAGTACACGACAAATGAATAAGCGGTCTTGTCAAATGTACACAGGCGTCTGATGCCAGCCTGAAGAGGAAAGGCGCCACCTACTGTAGATAAGCTTTTTCCTATCTGCATTTTTAAAAATCTTTGAATAGATCAAAAGTGAACTCTACTTCCTTAGGATGATTCTTGATTCAGGACTGCACTAATTCAAGTGTGAAATGTTATCAGATCGTGTCCTTACCTGAGCCATTACAAACATGTGCACAATCTCCATGGCCACTGTCGCTTTGTGGTAAGTGAAGCTTACACCACTGAAGCAAGGCAGTCTGAATACCTTCATCATCATAACGTAGCTTATCATAGCACCGAAACCGGAAATCATCAAAATTATGTTGACTGTGGTGTCAATCCTATATCGCAATGAAGTTCTATGCTCGTATGCAGTACAGTAATCGCGTAGTTGCTGACAAGTGAAATTCGTTTGCCCGCTGTCGAAATATTCTTGGAATTGGCACCCAACAATACAGGCCATTTACCCTAAGTTTTTGTTGGCTTGCCTGATGTACAGTAAAAAGCTAGAAACACTAAATTCTTTCAGGCACCGAAATGAAATCTAATCATTGACGGTTTCACGGTCACAGCACCTATAGCGATAATCTTTCTTTGTCTAATACACTATCATGGATTTTCGATCACCGACGACTGCATTTATATATTGTCGCTTCAGATTACACGTCTGATAAACTGGACGTCGCTGTGGGAATATTTCCTTGAAGTTCGCTCTCCACGGACCCATTTCCTTATAAAACTGGAGGTGGGGCGGAAGGATAAGAAATGAAACGAGACGACAAAACACTACGCTGATCAAAAGGACATTGCTTTCCTGTCAGAATACATACATACATATATGAGCTGAATGGCACGCGTGTTCAGTCACTTTCAGTTAAATTGGGACAGCAGACCGCCGTAAAGTGTACCGACTAAAATGTAAGGGCTGTTAATGACTGACCTGCTGGACATTAGGCGTGACCTTGATGACAGCCCTAGCACGAGTTCGAAATGAATGCACAATAAAGTAATTGATTCTTGTCCAGCTCCAAGCCTGAGTGATAGGTCAGTGAAATATCTAGTATTACATTTTGTAACTGTATCTGAGGTAGCAGGTGGTAAGCCAGAAATGGGCGAATAACCATCAGTCATTTCTCTACAAAATGGATCGCTGTAAAACGGGAGATGAATATGGTGTAATGAGGTCCGGAATAAGAAAGAAAGAAAGGACCCATTTATTTTTAAATTACGAGGCACTGACTGACAAAAGTGAAATCGTCGTTTTGAAAGTGATTCAATGGTGATATGAGGATAAGAGAAGCTCACTTAAAACGAGAAGGAGAAGGGTGGCTCTGCGACGTTTTGATTACCTGCCATACATTTACAATTGGTAGACTAGACATATTCTCGAATGAAACTGATACAATATCATTAGTTTTGTGTACACATCGGGTACAAGTGTGCGCTCTCACGAAATGGTTATCAATATTAAATGTTCGGTGTACGTCTATCTGTGAGTAGAATGACGCAAGCGGTCTGTTTGTGCTCTGTTCGAGTGCAAAGAGAGAAAATTCCATGAAGCACGTCCACCCGCTCTGGAGAATGTTTGTTTTTTATTCAACAGGGTTCGAAGAGGACTGCATTTCTGCAGTACAGTATGTCAAACCAGCGCATTATTTACGAGTGGGCTACTAGCCCGAGGGTATATTTTTATAGCGATTAGTTGGTTTGCTTTTTAATTTTTTGATTTCTGAGATGGAAATTTTTGAAAAAATTCACCTGCGATCTTTTGTACATTCTCTGTAGCAAAGAATATTTGTTGCGGAAATTGAACCCGTCTGCCAGCATAAAATATTATTGCCAGTATTATTTTCTGGTGGTAATATTAATTAATTGGTAATATTAATTTGTAACAGTAATACTAATTACGGAACCGCCACAACCTTCAGTAGAGTGCTTTAACAGGGTGAAAACCCCCTGCCTATCAACAGCCACATTAGTTGCCTGTTTGGAGCAGCTATTCTGGAACTTATGCGCAGTAGGCCACAGTGACAGAGCATAACGTGGGAACCTTCTTTGCACGAAATTTGCGTCAGCTCAGGAGGGCTAGACGACAAATTTCTTCTGTCTATTCTGAATTCCTAGCCAAAATCTAGGTGCGAAAAAGTATTGTTACTTCTGTAAAAAAATTTTTTATCAGACAACAAAAAGCTTAGCCCAGCCACCCTACTCTAATTAAATGCGAGGCGAGACAAGGTCATCATATCAGCGAAATAGACTCGTTTTCCAAACTCATAGCAGGTAACTGGAGATTAGGGTCGGACGATAATAAGCGGGTCTTGACTTAATTTACAATACCGATTGGTCAAACAAAATCCGTAAAGCTCGTGACAGCAATCCAGCGTTCCTCCCCCAATACTCTTTCAACACTGGAAATCCAACTTTCGGCCTAGTTGGTTATTTCGGTTGGTCAGGCCACACGTGCGATAACACGCAGCCTTGGTCAGCGTGTGAAGCAGTAAGCAGTGAGAGCGAGGGGGATGATCTTCCTTCAGGCAAGGAGGGGCTGCACTTTACACTCGACCAAGTTTGAATGAGCTGCTAGTTTTTCTCTTTTCGTGGCCCTGATAGCTCAGTGGTACGACATCAGGATCGCAAGCGGAAGTTTGCGGGATCGAATCCTGGTGGGCGTGGTACATTTGCACTGAGCAGCGTCACTAAAGCTGAGCCCTCCGGGGTGGCTGGTTTAGGGTTCCAGCCTCAAAGCGATCCCTAAAGCTTCGTGGGTTATCTTACCACGTGTAAGTCTTTTGTTAATTTTTGACCACTATGGATCAAAAATATTGGGAAACCTTGGGCATAAGTGGAAAATTGACGGATTCGCACTCTCAGTTGCTGGCTGTACTCTCATTTTGCATTCGGTGACATGACATGACATGACATGGGGACCATGCAGACTGTAGATGGGGATGGGATGGAGTTCGGTCGGTTCCTTCGTCTGCTCCTGAAACTGGTTTTGCTCTATACTCTTGTGTGCCATCATAATATGCATAAATTCCACATCGCGTTTTCTAATGTAAATGGTCTCTTGGGAAAATTTGATGAGACAAACGCTTATATATTTTCTGGAAAGTTTGATTTCTTTGGTATAATTGAGTCGAAAATAGACGCTACCACGCCAGATGCGGATATTTCTATTCGAAATTATGTTCCTTTCCGACGAGACTGTAAGAAGGGTGGTGGTGGCCTCGTGGCTTATGTGAAATCGGATTATCCAGTGGTCTCACTAAAATCTCCCGCTGATATGGGTATTGATCAGCCTGATTTAGAAGTTCTATCAGTATGAATCGGTCATCAAAATGACTACCTGATTCTTGTTCTGGTCTATATTCCACATGAATCTTCAGCTGCCGTAGATTCCCTCTGCAGGTATATTTCTATGGCATTTGGAAACTCTGCTGGCCGAGTAGTCATAATGGGTGACTTCAATGCGAACCTATTCCAAACTTCACGTGCCAGTCAAGCAGTGATTGATCTCATTCCCAGTCTGGATGGCATACAAACTGTCACACAACCGACCAGAGGTGCCCTTTGTTGGATCTCATGATATTTGGTAATCCGCTCCGTCATTCTGAAACATCGATTTTTCCCCCTATTTCGACCTCCGATCACGCAACTATCTCATCGAGTCTCCTTTGCAGCCTGTCTACGCAGCCGTCCATACAGCGGCAGATGTGGTGCATTCGCAGAGCAAACTGGGATACCATAAACCGAAGTATCGCAACGGATGCTACTCTCGTCATTGAAGCTGCTAATTCCGTCGATGACGCTTGTGACAAACTTACAGCATTATTAGAATCCTTATTCGAGGCATATATTCCAAAGAAGGTCGCGCGCATCTCGAAACAACCACCATGGCTCACTCCTACGCTTTTACATCTCATTCGAACCAAGAAAAATGCGTATTGTAAATGGCGGAAGCTGAACTCTCCCACTGACTATGCATTGTACTGCAAGCTGTCCAAGCAGCTCCGACGAGACATTAAAAAGCGAAAATAGGTTATTATAGGGAAAGCAACATTCAGTGACGCAAGCTCTCCGGCTGAGTTCTGGGCTATTATGCGCCGATTCAATTCAGCAGCTAACCATATTCCCGTAGTGACTGATCATGACGGTGTGGAGCATTTTTCCTCGTGGCGTAAAGCTGATGCGCTGCAGGAAGCGTTTGTCAAGAATTTTAATAACTTTGATCATGGCGGCTTCAGGCCACCGGCTCCAGACGTCGACGACGATGCTGATTATCATATCTCAGAAGGTTTCGTTCGAAATGCACTAAACTCACTTCGCTTACGATCAGCTCCAGGAATCGATGGTTTCATGCCATGCATTTTACGTAATGTCGCCTCAGCGCTGACGCCAGCACTAACAGCTCTATGCAATCGATCTATCGACAAAGATTGTTTCCCAAGACGATGGAAAACTGCGGTAGTCATTCCAATCCCAAAAGCTGGAGACTCCTCGCTGGTTAGCAACTGCCGCCCACTTTCACTACTGCCAATATTGTCAAAAATTCTTGAGAAACATGTTCAACTCCTATTGTTCCTCGGCTAAAATTATCCTGTCACCAGCATGGATTCCGACCTAGATATTCGTCCGCTACGGCTTTAATCAGAATTACTCAAACTACTCACAACTGGCTTAATGGTCCCAATTTCCGACTGGTTGGTGGAGTGTTTTTCGATATTCGGAAAGCGTTCGATCAAGTATCGCATGCTAAATTGCTTTCTACGCTAGAAAACTATCACAACCTGCCTACAAAATTGCTACGCTGGCTTCACTCTTACTTATCGCATCGATCACAAATCACGAAGGTAGATAGCGCCACATCGATTGTAATGCCAGTCACGTCAGGCGTTCCTCAAGGTTCGGTTTTAGCACCGACCTTGTTTATCGCGTTTATTGATCCACTACTAAATAACTTTGCGGCGAAGTTTCCTGGCCTATTAGTTCAGGCTTATGCAGATGATATTGCTATACTTGCGCCAGGAACGTCGGTGGAGATGTTGCAAGCTGTGCTACAACCTGCCGTCGACTACATTGACAGTTCCATCTTATCAATGGGATTATCACTTAACCTGAATAAATCTTGCGCTTGCATATTTCGCTACTCACGGCAAGCTATGGTCCCGCCAGCCATACTTTTACAAGGTCAACAGCTCCGTTTTGAGAATGTTGTAAAATATCTTGGGATACTACTGCCATCGAACTTACAATTCTCTGAGCACTGCAGAACTGTTTAAAAAAAGGCGAGATCAATGATGGGCAGTGCTAGGCGTCGTTTTGGGAAACTGTCATCACGCATCCTCCAAATTATCTACTCGCAATGTGTTCTACCATGCCTGGACTATGGATGTACTGCTTGGTCGCCAATCCAAAAGTCTCTAATCGAAGATATTGAGCGCTCACAGAAATTCGCCGTCCGGTCCATACTCAACGACTGGACCATTTCGTATGAAGACGCATTACTCAAACTGCGTCTGCCAACTTTACAGAAGTGCGAGAACCGTTATTGAGCCGCATTTCTTAGTGGTTCCAAACCACCGGACGGACTGTTTTAAACAATCATTTGAAATAGCGCTCTGCATTTATGGAATTCTTTACCAATTGACACTGTGATAAAGGGACTATGCGCTTTTAAGAAATCCTTGCACGCGATTTTTTTATCTTAGCTGACTGCCTTTGATCGGATCGTTTCGACTTTCTACTGTATGTTTGTATTGTACTTGTGTGCTCCACCCCCGAGTGCGTTTCACAATGCTTGGTGCGAGTAAATGACATGACATGACATGACATGACATGACATGACATGGGTTCTGGAAGCGTCGAGGAACCAACACTGCGC